>OW569419.2:37825738-38425738 GCA_937662695.2 Halyzia sedecimguttata
AGACACAACTTGATGGTCGATCTGTAATGATTGAATCGATAAAATTTCCTTGATTTGTAATAGATTCGGTTGATTTCTCTCCCAATTGGCTTTTAGCAGGAATAATTGTAAGTCTCATTTCCCTGGGCACAATATAATTAGAAATTATATTTATTTTTCTGTCTTTTTGGGGTGTCCTCTCACCTGACGGAAAAGTTGATACATATCGTTCGTTTGAAGCTTTATGCACAATTGGAGTGGACGTTTGGAATGCACCTCCTACTTTACGTAGTGTAGACAAGCGTTTGCAATAAATTTTAATTTTTTTTCTATTCTTAGCAGAATTTTGCATGTTCAACATTTTGCAGATTTCAGAGATAATTGAATGATTTTCAGACGGATTCACTGTTATCAGATCAGAGAAGTTAATACTTTTCATCATGATTATCTCTGATAAACTAGAAATACATGATTTTTCTACTTTGCCGTTTTTTTCTACACTTTTCAAATCAAACTCTGACTTGTGTCTTTTCAGTGTTTTGGGCAACAAATAACGCTTTTTGTAATCGGTACTGTTGAAAATAAACCGACTAGCATCAACTATTTCACTACTGGATGGTGTTAAAGAGTCCAGGTCTTTCGAAAAATTATGTTCCATCACGTACTTTTTGAGAAGATTAATCTCAAACGAAATAGGTCGGACCATGCTGAGTACCTATAAGGATATCAATCTTATAGTTTTCATGACACCTAAATATACAGTAGCCAACAGACCTTTCAGCACTGTATTAACTAGAAATAACTGAAATATCGCTTTCGAATGCAGCGTGCTATCATTTCGTCCATATGTATGTAATTTTCGAATTTTCTGCCAAAAATGGCCTCAACCGACTAATTTAGACTCCCTGATGAAGAATCCGGTGTCAGATTTTGGGATGCCGGCTGGCCATCTCCATAATTAGGTACGGATGTACCGAGCATCCTATCGAATTAAACTGGCGTGAACTTGACGGCCACTTCTTAGCGGCCAGTTTGATTTGGGCCGTATTTTCGCCAGTTGCGTCGAAGTAATACGGGGTTTATGTCGGTAAGTTGTATAAAGAGTGAAGGGATCGAGAATACAACACGAAATTTGGCACAATTGCTCCTTGTGTCCTCTAATATCATAATCAAAAATTAAGTTTTCTTGCGAAGCTACCAATTGTTGTTAATGTCATTGTTTATATTTACAAACAAAATTTCACAAAAGGAAGTAGGGATCGAAAATATATCACGAAATTAAATATAATTATAAAAAAAATGAAATTAACAATCAATTGGTAGCATTGGTAGCTTTCCAGAAAATTTAATTTGCGATTATTATATCAGACACAAGGAACAATTGTGCCAAATTTCGTGTTGTTTTCTCGATCCCTTCACTCTTTATACAACTTACCGATATAAACCCAGTATTGTTTCCCTTGAATTTAGTTCATAAATATCGATGATGCATATTAAATCTCTTGTTTGGCTTTCCGAAACATCTAAAATAATGATTCCGGTGGAAAACCTAACATTTTACGCAGCCATTCTATGTATTTAACGACCAAAAAAACACCCGACGCCACTGGCGAAAATACGGCCCAAGTCAAACTGGCCACTAAAAAAAGGCCATCAAGTTCACGCGAGTTTGAAATAAAATTTTCAGGATAGTTTGCATATCAAAATACAACGGTTAAGTTCGTTAATGGGCAGAATCAGCCAAACGGTTTAGGAGTTTTAGTCACTTCACGTTTTTAGACTATGTATTTCCCTGATTTTGCTTTACAATGTGATATATAATTTTGATTGTGCTGATATACTTACTATCCAGCATTAACTTCCATGTTCCAAAATTTAATTCCAGATTTGTCCTTGTATTCAAATCTGATAGAGAATATTTTGCGAAAAAATTTTTTTTTCGCAAGCTGTTTATCAGATATGAATCTGTGTCAATGTCGAAGTCTATATTTTACGGTAGTATACAAAAATGCAGTTCACAACGATTACGATTTCCGAAGACATTGTGAAAAATGTGCTAAATTTCGTGGCTTTTTCATTTGAATTTTTTTTCGCAAACTATTCATCAGATCTGAACAAAAACATTGAATTCTATATTCTTCAGCAGTGTGCAAAATTTTAGACTAATGCAGAACACCAAATTCTCAAACAAAGACAATATGTGAAAAGATTACTGAAGTCCAAAAGCCCCTGACTTCACGTGAGTGCTTTCTGTCTGGTCTAGTAAAAAGTTTGGATTTATCTACGGATCATTGGAGACATTTATTGAGTAGGTTTAAGATTCATCTAATGGGTCAAGACCATTTTGCCTCAAATTCGTAAATTACTGATACTTGGACATACGATATGCGGATTTTTGATTAATGGAGGCTCAGGTATTGAAACTTTTTTCTTTCTTATATAAATGGTTGAATGAAAAATTTTGTTACTTCGAGTTAATTGAAAAATATTTTTTTCGAAGAAAACTCAATACGATTCCCATTTCTGGAGATTTTGGGAAAAATTTCTTCAAAATTCGTAGCTTTTCTCGTTAGAATAGTATTTCTGCATTTTATGATTTCAGATTATACCTGAAACAAAAAAATCATGGACTTGGACGATACGCGAAATAATGACTGATTTGGCAGTTGAACATTTACGAAAGAATCAATATCATTAATTACAACACCATGAATGTTTTTCTTATGGTGTCCAAAGTTCTGTTGGTCGATGTATGATTAAGCGGTTCGATAAATCAGTTGAAAATAACTTCTTCAATTAGACACATCCATTTTCCTACAATTTCAATTAGAAGGAAATTAAGGTGTCCAAGTTTGTATACATTTCCACACACACACACACAAACTTGGGAAAATTGGTAGGTGTTCACAATTGAAAGTTCTTCAACTGATTCAGAAAATTCTTAATATCTTTATATTTATACGTACGTAACCACTTACTTTTATGCACTAATACAGATGAGAATCAGTTACTAGAAATACTAGGAACAGTTGATTATTCTCGGGAATCAGGATTATAAAATCACTATTTCATGAAAATATTTCCTGAACACAAAAATATATCAAGCATGTAGATGTAATACAACTATATCAACTGGTTAACTCTGGCACGCGCGCGTATTAAGTTCCGAAACATAACCATTCTTTAATATGGGAGTATGCGTGATTTCACACGAATGCGCATGCGTGATCATCATAACTAGCCAGCAGAGATTTGCGTAGCACTAGCGACCATTGCGACAAATAAATGTGTTGACGTTTGCAGGTGTCCCTTAACTACCGCACTATTCTCGGCACTATCTTATCCGATCATAGTCGGTGTTTTGACGCAAATCAAAGGTATTCTTACATTTTTGGCGCTCTTGTTCTCCTGAACAGAGTGCTTATCAATTTGCCCAAATGTCTGTACTTTTCGAATTTTTCGCGGAAAATGGTCTCAAACGACTCGGTTGAACTTCCTGATGAAGAATCTGAGGTCGGAATATGAGTTGGCCGTCCGTCCGTCCGTGACCACGATTATGTCCAAACGGAGTGAGCTAGAGTTTTGAAATTTTCAGGGTAGATTTGAAGGGTAAAAATCTCGGCTAAGTTCGTTATCGGGCAAAATCGGTTCAGTAGTTTCGGAGTTAAAAATCTTATTTTTTCATTTACCGTACGAATTCCAAATTTTTTTTTTATGATGCACTTTTGAATAAGAACTCCATTGATGCTTCTTTCGAATGTGTAGGACCAATATTTTCGGAGATATGATTTTTCAAAAATTTATTCAACCTCAGTTACGATGACTCTAGAATCTAGATGATAGGAATGACATCGAGACCTGACATTTTCAGGTTAGATAGTAGATGTAATTATCTCAGATGATTCAAATTACAAAGAGATATGAAATGAATGGTACACTAAACAAGAGCGCCAAAGCAACCTGACCCTCACGTCAGTGCTTTTAACATTTTTAATATTATGTCTCATCATCGAACCACGGATTCCAAAACCAATTTCGGTTCCTTCTGATCTGACTATGAAACAGGTGACACAAAATTATGAAGATTATGATTCAAATTAATCACATGTTCAATATTATATGGTAGCGTTGAATATAATCTACATATCAAAGGTTTAATGCATTCTGTATTATGAACACTTAGCAAACCTCTTATTTGCCATTGAATGCAGCATATCAAGTACTTATAGAGATATCTGGTCTCGTGATGATGCGTTTCCCAAAACGAGCGTAATAGTATTTTGGAATAATATCATATAAATGCAATACCTACCTATAATCATTGCTCTCAAATCAAATGAGATAAATATACGAACTAAGGTGTGGCCACAATAACCAATAGTCAATACTTTTTGGAGCTCCTGCTCACCTGTAAAAAGTGCATATAAATTTGCCCAATAGGCTGTAACTTTGGACTAAAAGTGATCTCAAACGATTCAGTTGAACACACTGATGAAGATTCCGTGGTCCGAGGCCTAACTATATGGAGTATGTCTTCCACTTTATTTCACTTTCATGAAACATATTATGTGGGACATTCTTCTTAATCTGACTGGAGAATTGCTCATTTTTGTTTAATTACATATTCGGTATTATATACTAACACCTCAGCCACAAAATTCTTTATTTTTTTTTTAATTTCTCATATAAAATCTAATCTTCAGTTTCCTATTGCTTCCTTATCATAAATATAAACATTTATTTTAGCTCCATTGGACGGAATTCTTAAAATGAACATCTTAAATGAACTATCTAATACCACTCTGTCACATATTCCACCCTCTCGAGGCCTGACAAACTATAAGGATTATGTTGTTGGATTCATTTTTACTCCATTAAACATATCCCAAAAGCAGAATGCGGTACTCTTTCATTCAAGAAAGTTATGGGCATATTTCGTAAAAACCACCCCATTTTCCACCCTCTCGAGGCCTGACAAACTATAAGGGTGATGTATTTCGATTCATTTTTACTCCATTAAACATATCCCAAAAGCACAATGCGGTACTCTTTCATTCAAGAAAGTTATGGGCATATTTCGTAAAAACCACCCCATTTTCCACCCTCTCGAGGCCTGACAAACTATAAGGGTGATGTATTTCGATTAATTTTTACTCCATTAATCATATCCCAAAAGCAGAATGCGGTACTCTTTCATTCAAGAAAGTTATGGGCATATTTCGTAAAAACCACCCCATTTTCCACCCTCTCGAGGCCTGACAAACTATAAGGGTGATGTATTTCGATTCATTTTTACTCCATTAATCATATCCCAAAAGCAGAATGCGGTACTCTTTCATTCAAGAAAGTTATGGGCTTATTTCGTAAAAACCACCCCATTTTCCACCCTCTCGAGGCCTGACAAACTATAAGGGTGATGTATTTCGATTAATTTTTACTCCATTAATCATATCCCAAAAGCAGAATGCGGTACTCTCTCATTCAAGAAAGTTATGGGCATATTTCGTAAATACCACCCTATTTTCCACCCTCTCGAGGCCTGACAAACTATAAGGGTGATGTATTTCGATTCATTTTTACTCCATTAATCATATCCCAAAAGCAGAATGCGGTACTCTTTCATTCAAGAAAGTTATGGGCTTATTTCGTAAAAACCACCCCATTTTCCACCCTCTCGAGGCCTGACAAACTATAAGGGTGATTTATTTCGATTCATTTTTACTCCATTAAACATATCCCAAAAGCACAATGCGGTACTCTTTCATTCAAGAAAGTTATGGGCATATTTCGTAAAAACCACCCCATTTTCCACCCTCTCGAGGCCTGACAAACTATAAGGGTGATGTATTTCGATTAATTTTTACTCCATTAATCATATCCCAAAAGCAGAATGCGGTACTCTTTCATTCAAGAAAGTTATGGGCATATTTCGTAAAAACCACCCCATTTTCCACCCTCTCGAGGCCTGACAAACTATAAGGGTGATGTATTTCGATTCATTTTTACTCCATTAATCATATCCCAAAAGCAGAATGCGGTACTCTTTCATTCAAGAAAGTTATGGGCTTATTTCGTAAAAACCACCCCATTTTCCACCCTCTCGAGGCCTGACAAACTATAAGGGTGATATATTTCGAGTCCTTTTTACTCCATTAATCATATCCCAAAAGTAGAATGCGGTACTCTTTCATTCAAGAAAGTTATGGGCATATTTCGTAAAAACCACCCCATTTTCCACCCTCTCGAGGCCTGACAAACTATAAAGGTGATGTATTTCGATTCATTTTTACTCCATTAATCATATCCCAAAAGCAGAATGTGGTACTCTTTCATTCAAGAAAGTTATGGGCATATTTCGTAAAAACCACCCCATTTTCCACCCTCTCGAGGCCTGACAAACTATAAGGGTGATATATTTCGATTCATTTTTACTCCATTAAACATATCCCAAAAGCAGAATGCGGTACTCTTTCATTCAAGAAAGTTATGGGCATATTTCGTAAAAACTACCCCATTTCCACCCTCTCGAGGCCTGACAAACTATAAGGGTGATGTCTTTCGGTTCACTTTTACTCCATTGAACATATCCCAAAGGCAGAATGCGGTACTCTTTCATTCAAGGAAGTTATGGGCATATTTCTTAAAAACTACCCCATTTCCACCCTCTCGAGGCCTGACAAACTATAAGGGTAATGTCTTTCGATTCGTTTTTCCTCTATTAAATTTATCTCAAAAGCCGAATGCGGTACTCTTTCATTGAAAAAAGTTATGGCGATATTTCTTAAAAACTACCCCATTTTCCACCCTCTCTAACAGCGTAACGGTGCTACTCTAATCAATTTCCTTCAAGAAACACAATTTTAAAGCCGAAAGCTCATTTTCAACATATAATTTTGCTTCATTCCTCGGATAAACGCTGTTACTTTAATGAACATACTTTTGCCTCGGAGTGTACTTGTGGATGTGGCTAACTTCACACCGGTTCTGTCCGGCCGGTCCGGCCGGCCTGCCGTCCGGCCGTAGGCACGATAACTCTCGAACGGAATGAGCTAGAGAGTTGAAATTTTCAGAGTAGGTTTGGGGGATAAATATCTCGGCTAAGTTCGTTATTGGGCAAAATCGGACTGATGGTTTCGGAGTAACAAAAAAAAATTTTTTTTTTACAGAACAAATTCCAAATTAAATTTTTTTTTAATGAGCAGTTTTATCATAAGAATCCATTCATATCATTTTTAACTCTAACAAGCTAATACTTTCGGAGATATGATTTTTCAAAATTTCAATGTAAAAAGTATTTCACAGATTGATATAATTATTCTATGTTTATTCTATGTATGAATTGTCATAAAGTCAACTTGACAGAAGGGAATATTGTAACTTCAAGAATATTGGGGTTGAAATACTCGTATTTTAGCGATGCAACGGGGACCTCACCCGAAAATGTTTGAAAATATTACGTAAATATTGAAAGCATAATTCTGTAGTTCGAGAGAGGAGAAAATTTGGTGAACGTAGATCAGGAAATTTAAGATCGATTACAAGGTAATTTATTATTACTTATCTTCTTTTATACATGTTTTATGGAATACCTACTATTTGTAGGTACTTTAAACCTGTTTTGGGCAATTGTCATACGAAACTTGTTTTTTTTGGCGCTCTAGTTCCTCGGAACAGAGTGCTTATCAATTTGCCCAAGTGTCTGTATTTATGGAATTTTTGGCTGAAAATGGTCTCAAATGATTTGGTTCGACTCACTGATCAAGAATCCGAGTGCGAAATCGATTCTGACCGGCCGTAGGCACGATAACTCTCGAACGAAAGGAGTTAGCGGATTGAAAATTGCAAGGTGGTTTTGGAGCGTAAATATCTCGGACAAGTTCGTTAATGGGCGAAAACCATCAAGGGGTTTCGGAGTTATGGCCGATTTTAGTAAAAATATTTTTTATGAATATTTCCGAAACCGATCACTCGATCTATCTGAAATTTAGCACCAAATTGTAGAATCATGACCTTTATACGCATGTGAAGTTTTGTATTGACCAGATTACCGCAAAGTGTAAAAAAAAAAAATTTGAAAATGTGGTGCAGTTCTCATTCTCATGATTGCTCATTTAATCTTCATAAATAAACTATTATTTGAATTGAATTTCCTTTATGATGCAGTTCTATCATATGAATACATTGATATAATTCCCAACTCTGAGAAACCAATACCAGATATAATTTGTCTGTTTGAACTAGAGCGCCAGAAAGCTCCTGTCCACAGGGCTTGAACCCATTTTATTCAACTCACTCTTTCCACACCACCTTGCGGTAGAGTAAGTGGTGCATTTTTTTCATGTGGTGTCCCGAGGAGGCCTATTCCACGAAAATAAAATGATAAAATAGTATTCTTATCTCACAATGCACATAAGATATTCACTTCTATTTATTATTCTCTGATTTTTTTCAGGTATGACTCACATAAAATATATATTATATTTCCAATTCCGTATTTATAATGTTGAAATATTCCACAGCATGTACATTTTATTGTTTCTTCGGATACATGTGAACATTTATTGCCACATATGAGGCATTTTGAAGTCATGTCATCTGAGAGACTCAGCAACATATCCATTATTTTCAATCTTAAAATATCCATATTTTCAAATGTCAATAGGGAATGGCCACTAAGAATTTGTTGAGTAAAATAAGTTATGAACATTCCACAATTATAGGTATCCCTTTGTTCAATATGGCCTAGCATTTTACTTTCCCAACCTTCTATAGATATTGAATCCCTTTTTTCCTGATTGTACAATCAGGAATGAAATTTAGAAAATGTACTTTATTCTCATTTGTTTTCACTAAGGTACTGATTGAAGGATCCAAACATGAGAATTCATAGTTTCGAAAGTCAGCAATTGCTGAACACCAATGATTTCTGCCAACTGACAGGGGCATTATAAGAATTTTACCTTGAAATGCTTGCATCGAGCTAAAAAAATCACTCTCTAATTCCTGAAGATGATTGAAAATTTCATACCCTTTTTCTGTCGTCAGGTATATAAAAGAAGCATTTTTTTGTTTTCGAATTAGACAATGAAGTGATAGGTTCATTATTGTATCCAGTACCCATTGCTTAGTATTCAAAGACTGCAAATCCTCATAGGAAAGTTCTGGCCAAATAGCATTTTCGAAATAGCCGATTATGTAGTTCCGTCCCAAATCCACATAATATGCATGTATCATACATATTAAAAAAATGCAGTCCACGTTTTCCGACAGCGCCGTTTTCATAATTCGTAGATGTTCATAATAATCACTAGTAGATATTTTAGAAGTCACCTTCTACCCCCCACCTGAAGCCCGACAATGGATTTCGGTCATTATAATATCTAATTGATATCATACATATTAAAAATATGCAGTCCTCGATTTCCGACAGCGCCGTTTTCATAATTCGTAGAAGTTCATAATAATCACTAGTAGATATTTTCAAAGTCACCTTCACCTCGTTGTAATGTTTCCAGAGGGCGCAAATGACTTGAGCACGACTTTTCGGCAGAAGCTTGCATTTTTGCACCATGTTTTGCAGGCACAGGAGATTGAGTTCAATAATGCCTCGGGAGCCGGTGGCCGAGTGGTTCGGACATGCATCAAACCATCTGGAGCGGATTTCGATCCCCATGGCTCTGCATTAATCTCTTGGTCACTCCGCACCTGCACCTTATGATGATAAATACGCCACTCAATAGGTCTCTTGCATGTAACACGAAATACCATATGTTAATGTTTTTCTGAATCTACTTCAATATCTGATCATCATGTATGCCCTCATCCACTTTCAAAACTTACAAAATTTGAATATTTTGATATTGAAAATCGGAAGATCAGGAAGCAAATTTAAATGGGGTGAAACGCTTCTGATTGGTAGGATCGTTGTTGTGCCGGTTGACGTCATCAAAATAGTAACAACTATTCGCATTCTATGATCTCTCAACAGCTGATAGCGCGAAGCGTTGTCAGTTGTCACTTCCACGCGTGTTGTTGTTTATGTTTGGTTATACTTATACATATTATATTATATTAAATAGATAAAATGACTGAAGCTGGGTTTGTCATGGGTCAATCCGACAATTTGCCGAGAATTGATGCCTTCATGCTGACGAGTTTCTTCGTAAATATCCTGATTTCTCGTCTTCCGAAATTAGAGGCGTAAAAGCTGCAAGGTAAGATCAGTGTCCATCGTGCCCTATGATGATATTTATTTCACTTTGAAATAGTCAAGCATATTACACAAGTAATTCATAACACCATTTGGTCAACACGTACCAATCAATATTTGTTTGATTTTTCCAGATCTGAAAGGGATTCTTATGGCGATTCAGCTGTTGGATATGTCCAAGTAAAAAGAGAAGCTAGTATATGTGTAGTGAAAGCTCGTATTACGCCCGAGCATAATGTCAAACAGAAATGTTACTCTGTAGAAGTTGTGTGCGATGAAGCTGAGGAGAAAATTATCTCTGCACAGTGCGAAGATTGTGCAGCACATTTAGGTGGGTTTCAGCTATATATGCTATGTAATTTTGGACGAAAGTTTTGAATCAGGTTCTGTTCATATTTATTCTTGACAAGCCATTTCAAATACTATTGCATTTTCAGGTGGATGTAAGCATGCTATAGCATTTATAGCTTGGCTACATAGGCGCAGTGAAGACCTCCCTCCAACCAGTGTTGAGTGTTATTGGAAGAAATCGTAATTGTCTTCGATAGGCACAAGCCTAAAGTTCATTAAATCAAGTGAATTATGGAGTGCTTCCAAAGCAAATCAACCAAGTAATAGGAATGATAATCAAGGATTTCTGACAGCCCTCATAAGTCGCAGTAGAATAGAAAATAACATGAACTGTCAACTGTCAATTAATGAAGTACTTTAAAGAAAAGGACAGTGTAGAAAAATTGTCAATACACTATATGATGGATAAAATGCCAAAGAAACCAGATGATGCAACAGAGTTCATAAATTACTGTAGGAGTACAATGGACATATTGACTTGCAATGAAGCACGTCAAGCCACAGTTCATCAGAGTAACTGTCCGTTGTGGTATGAGCTGCGATATGCCAGAATTACTGCTTCAAAGATGCATGAAGCAGCACATTGTAAAGTTTTTGAAGGCTCCTTGAATGAGGTTATAATGGGAGCTAGTAAAATAAAGGATACAGATGCAATGAAGAGAGGACGGTTGTTAGAGAAACTGGTATTGAATGAAGTTGAGAAGAAGATGAAAATAAAAATAAATGAATGTGGTTTAATTTTAAACCCCGATTACCCCATATTTGGTGCATCTCCTGACGGGGAGAGTACTGAATATTCTATTGAAATTAAATGTCCATCATCTGAGAAAGCTATGAATAGATATATAACAAGAGAAAACAAGATTTCCACGAAACATATGGGTCAGGTGCAAATGCAGATGTTTTTCTCAAATAAACAAAAAGGGCTTTTCTGTGTTGCACATCATGATTTTGAAACATCAAAGGAAGTTGACATTTTCATTGTTGATTATGATGAGAACTTCTGCAAAAATTTGCTGGAACAAAGCACTTTGTTCTGGAACAGGGCCATTTTTCCCATTTTGAAAAAAGCATACCATTAGGAAATTATTCATTTAGAAAAGGAATATGTGAATGAAATTGTGCTGATATTAAAGTAAATTATTATAACTATTTTTTATTGACCACTTTGAAGACCATAGCCTCAACTCGAATATAGTTTATCTCAGTTTTGAGAGTTTATTCTTTAAAAAAATGCATAACTAATATTATTTATCTCACGATAACTTGAGAACGGAAAGAGATAGCGACTCGCAATTTTTAGGGTAGATTGCACATCTGAATGCGAAATTTGAGTTTGTTAGTAGGCATACTCCGAAAAACGATTTTGGAGTTACATCCATCAGAAATTCAGTTGTTACTTCCTCAATAACTCAAAAAATACTAATCCGATCCAATTCAAACATGGTAATTAGTAGTAGAATGCCGACGTGAAAATTTTTGCTGAATTTCGTGAGGTTCGGGTCATAAGAAAATTTTAAAGAAATCATTGAAAACAATTCTATACTCATATCGGAAACTATTCGCTCGACATCGCTGAAATTTTGCAAAAGCTTTCAACTCCTAACTCAACAGCCAAGTTCCAAGTTTGAACACGATCGGCTCTATGCAGGTTGTTTTCGAAGGTGAGTCTTTTTTTGCGCGTATGTTCTGGGGAACATCGCGTTATCATTTTGCCCAAATGTCTGTAATGCCGAAAATGGTCTAAAACGATTGGGGACTCCCTGATCAAGAATTCGAGGTCAAATTTCATTCTGTCCGGTCGGCCGTCCGTTGCCACGCTGAGTTTAGAACGGAAAGAGATGGCGACTTGAAATTTTCAGGGTAGGTGGCGCATCCCAATAAGACGGACAAGTTCGTTAATGGGCATAATTCGCCCAAAGGTTTCCGAGTAATAATTTTGTTTTCAACCAATACAAGTCCGATCGAATTAAAACTTGGTGAGTAGTTGTAGAATATAAACCTAAGCACGTTTTTGAAATTTTGTGAGAATCGTATCACTAGAAAATTAAAAAAAAATATATTTTTTATGTCACGATAACCTGAGAACGGAAAGAGATAGCGACCTAAAATTTTCAGGTTAGGTTGTGCATCTGAATGCGACATTTGAGTTTGTTTATAAGCATAATCGGCCTAACGGTTTTGGAGTTAAACCCATCTGAAATCTAGTTGTTATTTCCCCAATAACTCAAAAAATACAAAACCGATCCAATTTAAATATGGTTATTAGTTGAATAATACCAACGCTAAAGTTCTTGCGAATTCTTGCGATCGGATCACTAGAAATTTTTTTAAAAATCATTGAAAAAAATTATATATATCAGAAACTATTCATCCTACATGGCTGAAATTCGAGAGCCTTCAGAACCTAGCTCTACTAGCAAGTTCGAAGTTTGATCACGATCGGATCTATATTGTTGGAGATCTGAGCAGCCTTGTGTGAGTTCAGTAGCTGGATGGGTGATCGTTTCCTCGATAACTCCCGAACGAAAATTTTCTGGGTAGGTTGCGCATCTAAATGGGGGAGTTCGCTGTTGGCCATAATCGGCCCAACGGTTTCGGAGTTATACCCATCTGGAATATTATTTTATCAATGACTCAAAAAATATAGACGCGATCGAATTGAAGCTTGCTAACCAGTTGTAGAATATCGACATAAAGACGAGTGTAAAATTTTGTGGAAATACCGTACCCCTAGAAAATTTAAAAACATTACGAAAAAAAATTGGTTCAAGCACTGACGTGAAGTCAGGAACTTTTGCGCGTATGTTCTATTGTCCATTCTCCTGTATATGACACTCTTAATTGAATTTAACATGGTAAATTCTATTGTCCGTTCTCCTGTTTTGGACACTCTTAACGTACAATAGAATTCACCATGGTAAATTCGATTAAGAGAGTCATAACACTCTTATTCGAAGAGTGTCATAACACTCTTAATCGAATTTATTGGTAAATGGTAAATTCGATTAAGAGTGTTATGACTCTCTTTGATTAAGAGTGTTATAACACTCTTAATCGAATTTACCATGGTGAATTCTATTGTCCGTTAAGAGTGTCCAATACAGGAGAACGGACAATAGAATTCACCATGTTAAATTTGATTAAGAGTGTCATATACAGGAGAATGGACCATAGAGCATACGCGCAAAAGCTCCTGACTTCACGTCAGTGCTCGAACCAATTTTTGTTTTCGTAATTTTTTTTTAACAGAACTCGTATAAATCATTTCACCTAATATTGCATACATAAATTATGCATGCAACCCCGAAGTCGTATGCGATTCCACGAATTTTCGAGTATGGCTCTGTCTCCCCACTCTTCAAATTAGCAATGCTTATCTGTGCAGAAACTTAACGTTGTGCGTCCAGCAACAAGTGTTTCTGTTCCCATGATCTCTCTAGGTCCATTACGAAAAACTAAATGGACGTAGAGCGTTAGGTTTCTGCACAGATAAGCATTGCAAATTTGTATGCGATCTTGGGATTACGCGTTTACAATGGTTGAATGCGTGGGGGAGACAGAGCAGTACTCGAAAATTCTTGGAATCGCATGCGACGTCAGTGGGTCGAGAGCAGCTTGAATAATTTTACATGCGATTTTTGGCGAAATGATTTATTTTGATGAGTTCTACCTTCTGTTAAAAAAAAGACTCACCTTTGAAAACATTTTGTTTTGTTGGAGATCCGAGCAGCCTTGGGTGAGTTCAGTAGCTGGACGGGTATATGTTGCCTCGATAACTTTCGAACGGATAGATATAGGGACTTGCAATTTTCAGGGTAGATTGCGCCTCCGAATGGGAGAGGAAAGTTCGTTAATAGGCATAATCGGCCAAACGGTTTTGGAATTATATTCATCTCTAATTTTGTTGTTATTTCCACTATTACTCAAAATATAATATAATAAATTTCAATTCCGATAAAATACATGTCAGAATTAAAAATTGTGTGATCTTAGACGATTCTCTCATGACTCGAGTCTGTCATTAAAATTGTACGAAATGTATATCTTATAAATGCTGAGAAAACGGTCTATATCGATGGTAAATTCGATTAAGAGTGCCCAATAGAGGTGAATAGTCAATAGAACATGCGCGCAAAAGCTCCTGACTACATGTCAGTGCTTGTCCACATTTTTATCACTATATCAGTCTTCTGTGATACTATCTGGCATAAAGTTGTTTATTGAGGAGATTTCATTTAAAAATTGTGAAAATATAGTTTTCAATCTTTAAACAATTGATAATCTCTTTTTCTAGCAGAACCATGGATCAAATTATTGATGGCGAGTTGGAAAGAATCGATAAAATTGAGATTGAGTATGGAATGAATGAAGTCAAAGCAGAAATCATGGACGGTGAAGTACAGTCTATTAATAATCAGGAGGAATATAATTCATCTGACAGGTAAGAATTTCTAATTGCCACTGAACGGTCCTATCAGGCATTTATCATTCCTTCTAAATGTCGGTATTTTGCATTCTTTCTAAATGTCGGTATTTTGCGAAATGAAATAACAACAGTTTATGAAAAACTCCGGCATTTATCATTCGGCATTTATCATTACTTCTAAATGTCGGTATTTTGTGAAAGGAAATAACAACAGTTTATGAAAAACTCCGTAGGTTTAAGGTAGGTTTGATGGGATAGAGCCGCCCTATGGTTTTCGAGGTATAATCATTTGAAATTTTAATTTCCCAAAATATCTAAAACTACAGATTCAATCAGTTTATTCAATCATATATATTCATTCTTCCTTCCAAATTCATAATTTTAACAATTTGTAACCACGCAGTCAAGCAGAGAAAAACAGGGTAAAGATGAGGGGCAGGTAAGAGATGCCGCAAAAATACAGTCTCCAATGCCTGGATTTTGAGAGGTGTACAAGTCATAGCAGCGGATATGGAGCAGGTGAGAGCTAATCGTCCATAGGAGAACTTAAAGACCGAAGAACAGAAAACGAGACTGAAGATTGAAGACCTAACAGTGTTGAATAATATCATCGATGGTCACATATAAAAGGAATGTTCGCTAGAAGATGTAGTGGCTGCAGCTCCCCTTCTTTGCCTACCAGAAATAACAAGAATATAGGATGACAAGCATAGTTTGAGATTGAACCATCTAAACAAGAATATACAATTCGCAAGGCAGAAAGCATCTTTGTACCAATTCATCATAGATGTCCTGAGGGACAACTGCAGCCGAAGCAGAAGAAAGAGATCATGGTGGGGGAGTACCATCAGTTAAATCGTACGAGAGGTTTGCCCAACGTCAATCTTCTGAAGAGGAATGATGTCGATAAAATAAGATTACTTGCGGCTGCAAGGAATAAGCCGGCAAAAGTGAATAGAATTTAACAACAGCTTCAACACAGAACATCGAAAGTTATTTCAATATGCACAAGTTGAGGCAAAAACCCACCATCAACTGCAGAAATCAAATAGTGGATATCGGGGATATGCTAGCACTTCAGGCGTTATGCGATTAAAACCTGCAACAGACCGAATAACTTACTGAAATAACAACTGAAGATGTTAGACATGCTCTGAAAAACAAGCATGATTTATGCGATTAAAACCTGCAACAGACCGAATAACTTACTGAAATAACAACTGAAGATGTTAGACATGCTCTGAAAAACAAGCATGATTTCACGACACCTGGACTAGATGGCAACTTTTCAGCTACTCACCAACATCTAGCTAGATTACTCAGCGGAATAATAATACACTGTCAGCCAATTCTTTCACGCTTGGTAGAGGGCAGAACTGTACTGATGCCTGCAACTCGGAGCGTTTCTGAAAAATTTCTATTTCAAATATATCCCGATATTTTGATTTCTGTTTGAGATATTTCGAAAATTCCAAAACGTTTTTTCAGTGATTTGTATGATTCATAATATGAATCATACAAATCACTGAAAAAACGTTTTGGAATTTTCGAAATATCTCAAACAGAAATCAAAATATCGGGATATATTTGCTACTTTTAAATGATCAGAGAAATTAGTTAACATTAAAGGGCTATGAGGTAAAGTGGGTGTATTTGAAATGGGAGAATATTTTTCAACATAGTTTTGTTGGCTCAAATTTGTCGAATTTCATCCGGTTACCGATCTTTCGAAAATGTCATCTGTATCAACTAATTTTGCAAGGTAATCGCACTTATCCTTTGATATCCCTTCAATTTTTGAATTTAAAATAGAAATAGAAACTGAACTTCTTGAATAGAGTTAAATTATTTATGGCTTTTTTCTCAAAATTCGTTGACTACAGGGATGGTATATGCATGTCTTCCTTGAGTGGTCGTACTGATGTATGATATATTTCTACAAATGTTGTTCTTCCCTCTATTTCATGTAGAGAATATTAATAATAATATCAACATGTGGTACAGAACTATACAGGGTCTTTCACGAGGAACCTCACCCATATTTATACGGGAAACTACTGAACGTATTTTCATTAAATTCAGCACTTATAAGTACTTCACGATGCTGATGAAATCTAAAATATTTTCAAGGCATGAGCACCTCCGGTTTTTCCGGAAATGACGTCAACTTCCGTTTTTCAAATTAGAACACCATTTTTTCATTGCAGAAATAGATTCCTTAGAAAATTTCAAGTTATTTTGATGTAACATTTTTCAGTTTTGGTTGGAAAATTCTCTCTGAGCGGGAAAATTCGAAAAAAAAAATCGAAAATAGAGCTCCGCTGAAACAAGAATAACTTCGAGGTTTTTGGATGGAAAATTTTCATTTTTGGGATTTTTCAAGATGTAAGATTGATGTATCCACTTTAAAAATCGAAATCGCGATTCATGATACAGGGGGTGAAAAAATCGCTTTCAAAGTTAGGGATGACAAAATCGTGAAAAATCAATTTTTTCAAATTAGAACCCCATTTTTTTATGGCAGATATTGAATCTACGTTAAAAAATAATGTGAGTGTATGCATCACACCCTTGCCCTAAAGTGGATATTTTCTGAGTTATTCACAAAAAACTGTTTTTCGTCTTGAATTTTCAGCTATTTCTTTTCCCTTCACGCCAAAAAGATGAAATTTTCAGGAACTGTTACTTAAACCATGTTTTAGATTTTACTACCCTAATATGCAAGAGAAAAAAGTTACAGGTTGTTCCTAAATAGATGGCGAATTTTGATTCGAATTTGTATCGGAAACCTCTTTATTTCAACTAATCGGCCATCGGTTTTCTCTCCAGTGATAAATATATAATTCCTTATGAACCATATGCAAAAACTTACCATGTTTTACATTCTTTTTTTTTAATGATAGATATCATTAATTACATCTGCCAAATTCCTCTTTATTCAGTAGCATTTTGTGTTTACTATTAATTTGGTGATAATTCGTATTAAGTTATAAAATCGATCACTATGCCTAATTTTACCAATGAAGATTATTTAAATCTCATTCTACTTCATGGAGAATGTAATAAAGTTGTAGATAGAATGATTCGACTGTTCATTGAGAGGTTTCCTGACCGACCCAGACCAACGAGAGATACCATTAACAGAACCATGACAAACTTGAGAAATGTCGGATCTTTCGCTAAGAAAACTATACACAGAGAAAAAAGTGTAGTAGAAGATGAGAACAACGAAATTACAGTTCTTGTATATTTTCGTGTGAATCCTCAAAATTCTCTCAAAGATGCCGAGATTGATCTGGGATTATCTCAACCGAGTGTTTGGAGAATATTAAAAAAACATAAAATGCACCCATATAAATTCAATAGGGTACAGCATTTGAAGGAAACTGATTTCGTCAGGAGAACAGAGTTTTGCGAAGCTATGATGATTCGATTTCAAGAGAATGAAAACTTTTTGGACTGTATAATTTGGACAGATGAATCTAAATTCACAAAGAATGGTTCTTTCAATAGGCATAACAGTCATTATTGGGATGAAGAGAACAACCACCACTTCAGACAATGGAACTTTCAAGAGACCTGGAGTTTCAATGTTTTTTGCGCCATCAAAAATAATGCAATTCTCGATGTTCACATTTATGATGGGACTTTAACTGGTAAGATAGAACACTACACATGTTTGCATTATTTAAAGAATGTTAACCTTAGGAGATAGATATTCTGACATATTGACTCAAATAATTGAGCCGCTAGTACAGAACCATAATGACTTATGGTATCAACAAGATGGCGCGCCTCCACACAATTCACTCAATGTGTCAAATATCCTCTACAGGCTATTTGAAGATCGATGGTTGGCGAACAATGGTCCACATCTTTGGCCACCACGTTCTCCCGATTTAACTCCTTTAGACTATTATGTTTGGGGTAGGATAAAAAATATTGTCTACTCAACTCCCCTGACTGATAAAGAGGACTGCATAGAACGAGTCAGAAATGCGTTCAGGTTTGTTTAGATTTTTAGATTCATAGTTTTGAAACTCAATTTGGTTTTTAAACACTTTTGCAGATCTCTTCCTCCCGATGAAATAAGAAGAGCAACGCACGAAGCATTCCTGAGACGTATAAATAAATGTCTAGAAATTAACGGTGAAAACTTTGAGCATCTTCTCTAGTTGTGCCACAATAGACCGATTGGGGTTTCGTCGGGTTTCCTCTGCCCTGCACAACCCATAATAATAATAAATAATAATCTTCTCTAGTTATAACTGCGAGAGTTTGCCATGGTTCTCCTAATAGTAACTTGAAGTCGGTTTCAAGAAGGGGTGAAAAATCTACAGCATGGTTCAAATAACAGTTCCTGAAAATTTCATCTTTTTGGCGTGAAGGGAAAAGAAATAGCTGAAAATTCAAGACGAAAAACAGTTTTTTGTTAATAACTCAGAAAATATCCATTTTAGGGCAAGGGTGTGATGCATACACTCACATTATTTTTTAACGTAGATTCAATATCTGCCATAAAAAAATGGGGTTCTAATTTGAAAGAATTGATTTTTCACGATTTTGTCATCCCTAACTTTGAAAGCGATTTTTTCACCCCCTGTATCATGAATCGCGATTTCGATTTTTAAAGTGGATACATCAATCTTACATCTTGTAAAATCCCAAAAATGAAAATTTTCCATCCAAAAACCTCGAAGTTATTCTTGTTTCAGCGGAGCTCTATTTTCGATTTTTTTTTCGAATTTTCCCGCTCAGACAGAATTTTCCAACCAAAACTGAAAAATGTTACATCAAAATAACTTGAAATTTTCTAAGGAATCTATTTCTGCAATAAAAAAATGGTGTTCTAATTTGAAAAACGGAAATTGACGTCTTTTCCGGAAAAACCGGAGTTGCTCATGCCTTGAAAATATTTTAGATTTCATCAGCATCGTGAAATACTTATAAGTGCTGAATTTCATGAAAATACGTTCAGTAGTTTCCCGTATAAATATGGGTGAGGTTCCTCGTGAAAGACCCTGTATACTGCGAGTGATTCTACTCAAGAACAAATTATGTTTCGCAGAGTATCTATACTATGAATCAATTCTGAGTCCTCGTTTTCTGTTTTAAATCCAAAAACATACATTTTGTGAACCACTGTCATCAGACAAGACAGTACACAGGTATATATGGTAGTGCCCTTACGGCCGGACAGACAGAATTGGATTTGTCCTCGGATTATTCATCAGTGAGTCGTACCCAATCGTTTGAGATTATTTTCGGCCAAAAATTCCAAAAATATAGACATCTGGGCAAAATGATACCACGCTGTGCCTGGCGGAATAAGCTCGCATAAACTTCAAAAACAAATAAAACTTATGAACAAAAATCAATGTTTATTAAACAAATTTTAAGAGATTCATATTCGAACGTACTACGTATGCACTTATGCATTTAAATTCTATGCTCTGGGCGCTTCCATGCTCGGATAATCGAGTCTGTACTGTATTAACAAAATTATCAGAAATATTTTCGATTTATCGCGTTGGAACGGGGATTAGACTACACTTCGGAGAATTTTTAAGAAGATATAAATGAATGAACTGATACGTAATCTAACATTACTTCGACTGACATCTATTCTTGTTTTGGGGACAATTCACCTCTTGTATTTGACATTCAGAATATCTCGGCACACACATACCACTTGATAAATTGGTCAATGCAAAAGTGGTTATAGGGATATTAATCTCTCGATCCATTGGATTGTTGAAATCTTTGAGAAGCGACATTTCGATTGTTGATATCACTCAACTGTGTCCATCACTGTTTTTTTTGGCGCTCTAGTTCCTCGGAACGGAGTGCTTATCAATTTGCCCAAATGTCTGTAATTTTCGAATTTTTCAATGAAAATGGTCTTAAACGATTTGGTTCGACTCACTGATCAAGAATCCGTGGTGGAAATTCATTCTGTCCGGCCGGCCGGCCGTAGGCACGATAACTCTCGAACGGAATGAGCTAGAGAGTTGAAATTTTCAGAGTAGGTTTGGGGAATAAATATCTCGGCTAAGTTCGTTACTGGGCAAAATCGGACAGAAGGTTTCGGAGTAATAAAAAAAAATTTTTTTTTTATAAAACAAATTCCAAATTAATTTTTTTTTAATAAGCAGTTTTATCATAAGAATCCATTCATATCATTTTTAACTCTAACAAGCTAATACTTTCGGAGATATGATTTTTCAAAATTTCAATGTAAATCGTATTTCACAGATTGATATAATTATTCTATGTATGAATTTTCATGTCAACTTGACAGAAGGGAATATTGTAACTTCAAAAATATTGGGGTTGAAATAATCGTATTTTAGCGATGCAACGGGGACCTCACCCGAAAATGTTTGAAAATATTACGTAAATATTGAAAGCATAATTCTGTAGTTCGAGAGAGGAGAAAATTTGGTGAACGTAGATGAGGAAATTTTTGATCGATTACAAGGTAATTTTTTCATTATTTCTTCTCTTCTTTAATACATGTTCTATGGAATATCTACTATTTGTAGGTACTTTAAACCTGTTTTGGGCAATTGTCATACGAAACTTGTTTTTTTGGCGCTCTAGTTCCTCGGAACAGAGTGCTTATCAATTTGCCCAAGTGTCTGTAATTTTGGAATTTTTGGCTGAAAATGGTCTCAAACGATTTGGTTCGACTCACTGATCAAGAATCCGAGTGCGAAATCGATTCTGTCCGACCGGCCGTAGGCACGATAACTCTCGAACGAAAGGAGTAAGCGGATTGAAAATTGCAAGGTGGTTTTGGAGCGTAAATATCTCGGACAAGTTCCTTCGATCTATCTGAAATTTAGCATCAAATTGTAGAATCATGACCTTTATACGCATGTGAAGTTTTGTATTGACCAGATTACCGCAAAGTGTAAAAAAAAAAATTTTGATAATTTAAACTATGTTTTTCCACAATAACTCTCGGAACGGAATGAGCTAGGTAGTTGAAATTTTCAGAGTAGGTTAGGGAGATGAATATCTCGGTTAAGTTCGTTATTTGGCAAAATTGGCCAGATTTAATTCGATTTCTTCCATGGTGCAGTTCTCATTCTCATGATTGCTCATTTAATCTTGATAAATAAACTATTATTTGAATTGAATTTCCTTTATGATGCAGCTCTATCATATGTATACATTGATATAATTCCCAACTCAGAGAAACCAATACTTTCGGAGATATAATTTGTCTGTTTGGACTAGAGCGCCAGAAAGCTTCTGTCCACAGGGCTTGAACCCATTTTTTATCACCATATCAGTCTCCTGCCATACTTACTATCTTGCCAAAGTTGTTTATTGAAGACAGTTCATTCAAAAATTGTTGAAATATAGTTTTCTATCTTTTATTCTTTGATAATCTTTTTTGTAGCGGAACCATGTATCATACTAATGAAGCTGAGTTAGAAAGAATTGGTAAAATTAAGGATGAATATGGAATTATTGAAGTCAAAGCAGAAACCATGGATGCTGAAGAACAGCCTATTGATAATCAGGAGGAATATAATTCATCTGACGGGTAAGAGTTACTAATAGTTTTTGCCCGTTCAAGGCCTTTATCATCCCGTATAAATGTGGAAAAGAAAAAACAAAAGCTCATGAAAAAGTCCATTAGGTAGGTCGGGAAACGGACGGGCCGAAGCCAAATTTTTTTTTGAGAGGGGGGGAGAGATCAAAAATTTGCCAACTGTGCATTGGAGTTTACATAAAACCGAAGGGGGTCCAACTGCTTTGAGAATTTGCCAACCTCGTTCAACCTTGGGGGTGGAGGGTGGGGTGGCGTAATGGTTATTTCGTCCGTAGAACTGCCCATTTGCAAGAAACCCAGAAGCAAAAATAGTAAAACTTGTTTTCCGAAATTCAAGCTTATCTATTTCTATTATAATAAAAAAAAGCACTGACGTGAAGTCAGTACTCTTTGGCGCAAGTGTTCACGGTGGCTAATTTGAATTGAGTGATGAGTACTACCTTTTGGGTAGATCTTTGGCTCGCTCTATCTACTGAGCTTGAAGTACTCATCATTCAATTCAAATTAGCCACCGTGAACACGCGCGCCAAATAGTACTGACTTCAGGCCAGTGCTTTTTTTTTTCATGTCACGTGATCTTCACGAAATTTTGTAAAAGTGTTTGCTTTGGTCTTTTGCATCTAACTACTGAGTTTCTATTCAATCAGATCAGTATTTTTCGAGTTATCGTGGAAACAAAATTTCAAAATTTTCGAATTTTTTTTTTGTCACTTTATGGCCATCCGGTCAGTTACAAAAAACTCCGATTCTCCAACACTAGTGGTTCAGGAGATATCGCATCTTGAATCCACGCATGCGCAGACCCGCACCGGGGGATTCTATGGAGGAAAAGCATCCTCCACCCTAAAATCCCAATCTTCTCAGAAGAAAACTCGAGCAGTTAAATTATTTCTCCTCTGATTATCCGAATAACAGAAAAATTTTGTAGGAACCATACCCTAGAAATTTGAAAAAAATTACGAAAAAAAAATTTTAAGAGCCGTACTATTAGAAAATTTAAAAAAATCACGAAAAAAAATTGGTTCAAGCACTGACGTGAAGTCAGAAGCTTTTGCGCGTATGTTCTATTGTCCATTCTTCTGTATTGAACACCCTTAATCGAATTTACCATGGTAAATTCGATTAAGGGTGTCCAATACAGAAGAATGGACAATAGAACATACGCGCAAAAGCTTCTGCTTCTGCTTTTGCGCGTATGTTCTATTGTCCATTCTTCTGTATTGAAATTTTCTAATAGTACGGCTCTTAAAATTTTTTTTTTCGTAATTTTTTTCAAATTTCTAGGGTATGGTTCCTACAAAATTTTAAACACGTCTTTATGTTGATTTTCTACTACTAGTTACCAAGCTTCAATTCGATCGAATATTTATTTTTTGAGTTATCAAGGAAATAATATTCCAGGTGGGTATAACTCGGAAACCGTTAGACCGATTATGCCCAAAAACGAACTCAACTGTCCCTTTCGGATACGCAACCTACCCTGAAAACTGCAAGTCCATATCTGCTAACGTTCGAAAGTTATCGAGGCAACGGTCACCCATCTACTGAACTCACACAAGAATGCTCTAATCTCCAAAATTTCAGCAATTTCAAACGAATAGTTACTGATATATAGAATTTTTTTTTTTTATTTTCAATGATTTATTAAAAATTTTCTACAAATGCTATCCTCACCAAATTTTGCAAACATTTCCGCGTTGGCATTCTACAACTAATAACCATGTTTGAATTCAATCGGTTCAGTATTTGTCGAGTTAATGAGGAACAAAAAACCACCAAATTTCAGAAAATTTCAGATGGCTATAACTCTAAAACCGTTTGGCCGATTATGCTCATAAACAAACTGAAATGTCGCGTTCTGGTGCACATCCTAACCTGAAAACTTCAAGCCGCTATCTCTTTCCGTTCTCAAGTTATCGTGACAACAAAAATATTTTTTAATGATTTTTTTTTAATTTTCTAGCCATACGATTCGCATAAAATTTCACGAACGTGCTTAGGTTCATATTCTACAACTACTCACCAAGTTTCAATTCGATCGAATTTATATTGGTTGAAAACAAAATTATTACTCGGAAACCACTGGGCCGATTATGCCCATTAGCGAACTTGTCCGTCGTATTGGGATGCGCCACCCACCCTGAAAATTTCAAGTCGCTAGCTCTTTTCTTTCTCAAGTTATCGTGGCAACGGCCGGCCGGACGGACAGAATCAAATTTGACCTCGAATTCTTCATTGGGGAGTCGAACTACATCGTTTGAGACCATTTTCGTCAAAAAATTCGAAAGTTACAGACATTTGGGCAAAACTATAACGCGATGTTCCCCAGAACATACGCGCAAAAAAATGCGCAAAAGGTGCAGTTATGCACCCAGTCGTTCACCGTTCAGATAAATTTTGAAAACCAATTCAACATTCCACACATCGTTTACGCATGGATTCATTTGCCATGCTAGTAAGTGGTCCATATTTTAATCAGTTAATCGTACATATCGACTTGATTCAGATAAACGCGCAAAAAATACTTCGGAACGAAATATGATCACCAGATGTTACAGATATTCCATGTAGGAATTCGAAATTATAGTTATTTATTATACAAGGGAAAAAAGTATTAGATTTCAGCTCGAGGTTATGTTTCTCTGACTCCACCGGAGTTGATAGAAGCAGCGCAAGTAGCAAATATCTTCCATTATCTATATGTATATATATCCGGGAAAAAAGTATTCACTTTTTTCCCGGGGAAAAAAGTAATTTCGTGAAAAGTTATATTTTGTTACCTGTCAACAGAGATGAAATGTCAAATTTTTTTCCCGTCACAGAAAAAAATATTTTTCGAGTTTGGGAGTTAAAAATTATTAATTTTTTTTTAGGCTCCTAGTGGTCTGTTCTCAGTGAAATTTTGCACACCTCAAGAGGTCATAATTCGTCACCGAAGTGTCCTAACTGAACTCAATCCGATATTTTGTTTCGGAATTTCAAGCAAAATATTCCGCTAATAGTTAAAATTTTTGCGCGCGTGTTCCACAAGGAACAGCGTGCTATCATTTCGTCACAATGTCTGTATTTTTCGAATTTTTTTTCGAAAATGGTCTCAAACGATTGGGTTCGACTCCCTGATGAAGAATTCGAGGTCAAATTCAATTCTGTCCGTCCGGTCCGGCCGGCCGTTAGCACTATAACTCTCGAACGGAACGACTTGAAATTTGCAGGGTAGTTTTGTAGCGTAAATATCTCGGACAAGTTCGTTAACGGGCGAAATCCACCGAGCGGTTTCGGAGTTAAGGCCGTTTTTAGTCAAAACGTTTTTTATGAATATTTCCGGAACCGATCACTCGATCTTTCTGAAATTTGGCATCAAATTGTAGAATCATGACCTTTATATGCCTGCGAAGTTTTGTTATGACCGGACGGCCCTAAAGTGGCAAAAAAAAATTTAAAAATTTTAAAATTTTGTTTTCACGATATCTCGAAAAATACTGATCTGATTAGATTGAAACTCAGTAGTTTTTTTGCAAAATTTCGTGAAGATCACGTGACATGAAAAAAATCAAAAAATTACTACCATTTTGCGGAATACTTTGCTTAAAATGCCGAAACCTATTTTTTTGAGGTTCATGCTGCCTTTTCTGGGCATTTTTCGTTGTGCGCATGCGCAGATGAGAAGTCATTTAACTGCTGTAGTTTTCGTCAGAGAGGATTGGGGTTTTGGGGTGGCGGATGCTATTCCTCCATAGAATCCAGATCCTTGATGAGGGTCTGCGCATGCGTAGATTAAAGATGCGATATCTCCCGAACCACTAGTGTTGGAGAATCGGAGTTTTTTGTAAGGTGTGTTATTTTGAGAGGACTTTTAGCCGCGAGTAGATTGCGCATGCGCAGAAGAGAAGTGACTGTTTTTTAATTGGATGGGTTATGTTGGGAGTGCTGAGTCGATATTGTGAGGTTTTAAAAGAATATTCATAGCAATTCAGTTCAAGGACAAGTCAGTTCGGGGGATGTAGCGTTGTTTCCGAGTTAAAGTGTTCGTACCGTGGATCTGAGGCTAATTTTGAAATTGATGTTACCCCTTACAGGCATTTTTCGTTATGCGCATGAGCAGACCATCAGTGATTTAACTGGTGGTGTTTTCGTCAGAGAGGATTGGGGTTTTGGGGTGGCGGATGCTATTCCTCCATAGAATCCCCTGTTGAGGGTCTGCGCATGCGTGGATTAAAAATGTGATATCTCCTGAACCACTAGTGTTGGAGAATCGGAGTTTTTTGTAAGGTGTGTTATTTTGAGAGGACTTTTACTCGCGAGTAGATTGCGCATGCGCAGAAGAGAAGTGACTGTTTTTTAATTGGATGGGTTATGTTGGAAGTGCTGAGTCGATATTGTGAGGTTTTAAAAGAATATTCATAGCAATTCAGTTCAAGGACAAGTCAGTTCAAGAATTGTAGCGTTGTTTCCGAGTTAAAGTGTCCGTACCGTGGCCCTGGGGCTAATTTCGAAATTGATGTTACCCCTTACGGGCATTTTTCGTTATGCGCATGAGCAGACCATCAGTGATTTAACTGCTGGTGCTTTCGTCAGAGAGGATTGGGATTTTGGGGTGGCGGATGCTATTCCTCTATAGAATCCCCTGGTGAGCGTCTGCGCATGCGTGGATTCAAGAAGCGATATCTCCTGAACCACTAGTGTTGGAGAATTGGAGTTTTTTGTGAGGTGTGTAATTTTGGGAGGACTTGCAGCCACGAGTATATTGCGCATGCGCAGACGAGAATTGAATGGTTTTGGGTTGTTTGGGTTATGTTGGGAGTAATGAGCTGATATTGTGAGGTTTTAAAAGAATATTCATGTCAATTCAGTGCACGGACACAAGTCAGTTTGGGGGAAATAGCGTTGTTTCCGAGTTGAAATGTCTGTATGGTAGCCCTGAGGCGAATTTATAAATAACTATATTCGGTAGATCTATATTAAAATACGTTCAGATTTGGTGAAGAGGCAATTGCTTTCCTAACGGAGGTCCCACAACCGCAATTTTTTTGATCTACTGCACTGACGTGAAGTCAGTACTCTTTGGCGCGCGTGTTCACGGTGGCTAATTTGAATTGAATGATGAGTACTTCAAGCTCAGTGGATAGAGCGAGCCGAAGATCTACCCAAAGGATAGTGGACACCATTCACTGTCGGTTCAAAAATTAACAGTGCTGTATCTAAGCTGCCATCAGGATAGAGTAACAAAGTTGGAAAATAACACAACTGACCCTCCTTAGTCGCACAAGCTCCTAGAAGATTTGGGAGGGTCAATATAATCCTAATCATGTTTATAGCACGCGCGCAAAAGCAGAGTGACTTAACAATGAAAGAAAAAGTGTAAAAAGTCAATCTGCGTTGGCGCGCGTGCTATAAACATGATAAGGATTATACTGGCCCTCCCAAATCTTCTAGGAGCTTGTGCGACTGAGGAGGGTCAGTTGTGTTCTTTTCCAACTTTGTTACTCTATCCTGATGGCAGCTTAGATACAGCACTGTTAATTTTTGAACCGACAGTGAATGGTGTCCACTATCCTTCGGGTAGATCTTCGGCTCGCTCTATCCACTGAGCTTGAAGTACTCATCATTCAATTCAAATAAGCCACTGTGAATACGCGCGCCAAAGAGTACTGACTTCACGTCAGTGCTTTTTTTTTTTTTTCTGTTCATGCTATCCCCACAAAAATTTGCACAAGTGTTTCCAATAGTACTTCGCATCTAACTACTGAGCTTCAATTAAATCGGATCAGTATTTTTCGAGTTATACTGAAAACAAAATTTCAATTTAATTTTCAGAGCCATCCGATCAATACAAAACTTCGTAGGCATATAAAAGTCATGATTCTACAATTTGATGCTGAATTTCAGATAGATCGAATAATCGGTTTCAGAAATATTCTTCAAAATCGTTTTAAGTAAAAATGGCCGTTACTCTGAAACGGCTAGATGGATTTTGATGGTTAACGAACTTGTCCGAGATAATTACGCTCCAACCATGCCCTGCAAATTTCAACGCTCTAACTCGTTCCGTTCGAGAGTTATCGTGCTAACGGACGGACCGGCCGGCCGGACGGACAGAATTGAATTTGACCTCGAATTCTTCATCAGGGAGTCGAACCCAATCGTTTGAGACCATTTTCGTAAAACAAATCGAAAAATACAGACATTGTGACGAAATGATAGCACGCTGTTCCTTGCTGAACACGCGCGCAAAAAAGGAGTAGAGCTGTAGCAAACCGTATGTATTCGTTACTGAGTAACGGGTGCGACGTCTAGTACCGAGTAACGAAACGTTACACACAAATCCATTTCGTTACTCGCATTATTCCGTATTCGTAGTATAGGTACCTATAACTGTTCCGATCACGAAAGTAACGTTGATGCGTGTCTTGAAACGTTTACTGAACGTATGTTTTACTCATACGCGTATAACTTATAATCGATGTAGAATAGATTGCTTTGTTATTGTGATATAACATAAGCACACGGTTAATAGTTTTACACTCTTACTTTCACTATTAAATAAACTAAATTTAGAATAACTCAAATGGTCTGGTTAAAAATACGGAACAGTGAAAAAATTCACCTTACGCAGCTTGGTATATAATGTATAAGTATGTTTTCTACAAATTACGAATTTTGCGTACTCGATACGATTCGATTCGCAATGCGACTCGATTCGTTACTCTAACACAACATGATATATTATGAGGTATCAAAAGTAACGAGTAACGTAACGATACGAAAGTAACGAGTACTAATTGCTAAAGTAACGAATACATACGGGTACGCTTTATTTCGTTACTTTTACACCTCTAAAAAGGAGCGGAATGCGTATTTACATATTTACGTTGCTAAATTCAATAGAAATAAAAGCTTTTAAAAATGCCGCCTGGCAGTGAGAAACAGCTCAAATTAGTACCAGATGGTTTGTTTTATGACATACTTCAGTCCGCGAAACTGAAACATCTAGAGAGCTACCCTCTTTGGGATAAATAATTTATGTGTTCAAATACCACGCTGCTAATGCAATATTATGATAAATATTATTTTTTGACGGCTACACACATTGTGCCGAAAACTATGGAATTTGCGGCAACAGACAAGTGTACAAGGGTACATGTTGTTATTCCATGTTATCCCGTCCCTATTATCTGCCTGCTTTGCAGTTATCCTGTCAGGCGGTCAAATTCCTTCACATTTCATGACAATTCCAACTCCATTGAAATTTTGTCAACTGCTTCGAAAATTTTTCCAACTCCTTCGAAATTTTTTCCAACTCCCTCGAAAGTTTTTCCAACTCCTACGAAATTTTTCCAACTGTGTTGAAAATTTGCAACTCCATTCAACATTGGGGTGAGGACCATCCCCCCCCTCCCATTATGCCTGTGCTTATGGGAAAGGGTCGCCCTATGGTTTCATTTGAAATTTAAATGTTCCTATATTCATAAATCCATTCAGAGTTTACAAATTAATTCATTCATTCTTCCTTTCTAATTTATAAATTTAACAATTTGTAACCATTTCTAACATACTCTTAGAGCCGACGCACACGGGTCGACCGGTATATAGTTGACGCGATCAGAATCGCATCGGCAATTTTAGCGATCTGTCATTCAGGGCTTTGCTTTATCGTTGAGTGTTATATTCACAGAATAAATTTAATTAATGCCGGAAGCTCATTGAAGCGAGAAATTTTTGCATTCCACATAACCTTACTTCCTTACTTGGTTAGTTACGACCACAGAATATAACATAAGAAGTGGTGCCTTCCTTGTAAACTGCGCTCAAAAGTAGTGACATTTATGCCATAAATTAGAGAGATTACAATAAGTGGGTACATTCCATTATGGTTCTAATGGGTGTCCTCTTGTTGAAGTATATGTCATTTTAGGATATAATTACAATGATGCTCTGTGATTCCCTCAATTTTGAATTCTCATTCTGTTTTCAAAGTTTGAAATTATTCGAAAGGAAATATACTTCAAAATGAAAAAAAATTTTATAACCAATAATTTCTTTATTAACATAATTTTAACAATTTCATATGTGTTAAATATTCCAGTATAGAATAAAAACATAAATGATGTTGGTCTCACACTTTTTTTAATGTAATTTATAAATAATTATAATTTAGGTAGCACTTTACTAAAACAAATACATACAATTATAATATAATCCAATGAAACATACAAAATTTTTGACCAACCACAGGTCTTAGATTTTTGGAATTTGGTTTGAGTTATTCCAAGTTCTTGGGGAACAACTATCAAACTCCCGAACAGCCTTTTCATTAGCATCCCTCTTCGAATATCCCTGGTGCCCCCGGGATGCTTCTCTACTTCCCCAACGAATATTAAATTGAAGGCCTAGAAATTGAAATTCATTAAAATTGTAGAAGAATTTATGGGTATTTTACAGATTATTTATCAGTACCTAACAACTTATAAAGTACTATATGTATCTGAATGGTAGAAGGAAAAAGGTAATTGATGTTGATGTAACCGAGAATCTTCATTAAATTTCTTTTTTTTTATAAATTGTCTATACTGAGCCAATTATTTTCCTAGGCTCTTCAGGTATCTACTTATAATTCAATATAGAAGGAATGGGCCATTTATACAAAAATGAAGGTCTAAATTAATATAAATATAAATTAAAACTACACAAACTTACCTCCATGACGTCAGCGACGCGCGATATGTCGGTATAATATACTTCCTGCACTCCGATCGCGTGAATCGTTCTTTCCAAATCGTATGCTCCAAATCGCAACGAGTATGACGTCTAGTTTTAAAACATGAATTCGTTTGTTATATGCAAGATGCATAGAATTTTATTATAAGCGTCTATGATATATGCATAGGCATGATATACTATACTGGTTATAAATGCAAGAATTCGAGCGGAGATACCGCCCTTGATCATTCTTTTCTAACCAGGAAGATCATAGAATAGAGTAGTGGATATGATAGATCGCAGATAGCATAACTGAATTAAATTTTGGCATCGCAAATTGTTGGTGAGTGATAGAGCTTTTCCTGTTCATCATTTTGCATTGATTTCGTTCTTGTATTCAATATAATTGTATGGATGTTGGTATGTGGAATGTAAATATAATGCGCTTCGATGAATTTCTGGCTTGAATGAATTTTATTTTGTGATCATAAGACTGAACGATAAAGCAAAGCCCTTAATGACAGATCGCTAAAATTGCCGATGCGATTCTGATTGCGTCAAATATATGCCGGTCGACCCGTGTGCGTCGGCTCTTATATACATGCTATTGGATGCACCTAGGTGTTACAACACCAATATGTGCCTTGAGATTGCAGTCGGAAAATACAGTAATTCAATTGAAATATACTCACAAACATAACACAACAGAGGATAGTTCTGTGGCTTAAACATCAAAGAGAGGCATTAGAGGATACTTCTGAATGCTTCCAGTTATTCCCAGATGGGTATAACTCCGTAACCGTTGGGCCGATGATGCCCAACAACGGACTTAACGCTCCCATTCGGATGCGCAAGCTACCATGAAAATTGCAAGTTCCTATCTCATTTCGTTCGAAAGTTATCAAGGCAAAGGTCACCGATCCAGCTACTGAACTCACCCAAGGCTGCTCGGATGTCCTGTTCTGGGGAACATCGCGTTATCATTTTGCCCAAATGTCTGTAATTTTCGAATATTTTGCCGAAAATGGTCTCAAACGTTTAGTTCTACTACCTGTTGAAGAATTCAAGGACAAATTTGATTATGTCCGGCCGGCCTGCCGTTGCCACGATAACTTGAGAACGGAAATAAATAGTGACTTGAAACTTTCATGGTAGGTTGCGTGTCCCAATACTACGGACAAGATCGGGTTAACCAAGATGAACCTACCGTTCCGTTAAAGGAACACGAGCATTACAGTGTCGCACACACTAATTCCGAATTGTATGGTAGATGTCGTTACCAATACAGGGTCTAACACGAGGAACCTCACCCATATTTATACGGGAAACTACTGAACGTATTTTCATGAAATTCAGCACTTATAAGTATTTCACGATGCTGATGAAATCTAAAATATTTTCAAGGCATGAGCACCTCCGGTTTTTCCGGAAATGACATCAACTTCCGTTTTTCAAATTAGAACACCATTTTTGGCGCTCTAGTTCCTCGGAGTCGGAACAGAGTGCTTATCAATTTGCCCAAATGTCTGTAATTTTCGAATTTTTGGCTGAAAATGGTCTAAAACGATTTGTTCGACTCACTGATCAAGAATCCGAGTGCGAAATCGATTCTGTCCGGCCGGCCGACCGGCCGTAGGCTCGATAACTCTCGAACGAAAGGAGTAAGCGGATTGAAAATTGCAAGGTGGTTTTGGAGCGTAAATATCTCGGACAAGTTCCTTCAAACTATCTGAAATTTAGCATCAAATTGTAGAATCATGACCTTTATACGCATGTGAAGTTTTGTATTGACCAGATTACCGCAAAGTGTAAAAAAAAAAATTTGAAAATTTAAAATATGTTTTTCCACAATAACTCTCGAACGGAATGAGCTAGGTAGTTGAAATTTTCAGAGTAGGTTAGGGAGATGAATATCTCGGTTAAGTTCGTTATTGGGCAAAATTGGCCAGATTTAATTCGATTTCTTCCATGGTGCAGTTCTCATTCTCATGATTGCTCATTTAATCTTGATAAATAAACTATTATTTGAATTGAATTTCCTTTATGATGCAGCTCTATCATATGTATACATTGATATAATTCCCAACTCAGAGAAACCAATTATTTCGGAGATATAATTTGTCTGTTTGAACTAGAGCGCCAGAAAGCTCCTGTCCACAGGGCTTGAACCCATTTTTTTATTGCAGAAATAGATTCCTTAGAAAATTTCAAGTTATTTTAATGTAACATTTTTCAGTTTTGGTTGGAAAATTCTCTCTGAGCGGGAAAATTCGAAAAAAAAATCGAAAATACAGCTCCGCTGAAACAAGAATAACTTCGAGGTTTTTGAATGGAAAATTTTCATTTTGGGATTTTTGGGCGTATGTTCTAGGGGAACATCGTCCTATCATTTCGTCCAAATGTCTGTAATTTTCGAATTACGAGCTGAAAATTGGCTAATAGACTAATTCGGACTCCCTGATCACGAATCCGGTGTCAGATTTTAGGGTGCCGTCCGGCCGGCCGGCCGGCCGGCCTTCCGGCCGTAGGCACGATAACAGGAGCACCGAAGGTCCTATCGACTTCAAACTTTCAGGGTAGGTTTCTGATCAAAATGCGACGGTTAAGTTCGTTAACGGGCAAAATCGGCCGGACGGTTTAGGAGTTATAGATATTTCAAATTTTGAGGTTATTTCCCTGATATTTCAGGAACTAAAGAAGATGTTGAATCGAAACTTGGTAGTCAGTTGGAGGATATAAACGCGCAACTTTTGGCAAAATTCTGTTATGATCGAAATGTTGGTAACTTTTAAAAAAATATTTCTTTTAATTTTTTCGAAAAAAAAATTTTTTTTTCGTGAACTATTCATCAGATTGCAACAAAAACTTGTACTAACGTCAATTGTAGTATTTTGCAACATTGTGCAAAATTTTGGCTCTATACGATTTCAATTTCTGGAGATATAAGACAAAATGTGTCAAATTTCCTGGGTCTCTCTCAGTATTTTCATCGATTATTATATAATAATCTCAATAATATTAAGGTATTCAACATGATACTGCTTTTTTTCTTTACTGGTCAGTACGGGCCACAAGGAAGATGAACATGCGCCCAATAGCTCCTGTCCACAGGGCTTGAACCAATTTTTCAAGATGTAAGATTGATGTATCCACTTTAAAAATCGAAATCGCGATTCATGATACAGGGGGTGAAAAAATCGCTTTCAAAGTTAGGGATGACAAAATCGTGAAAAATCAATTTTTTCAAATTAGAACCCCATTTTTTTATGGCAGATATTGAATCTACGTTAAAAAATAATGTGAGTGTATGCATCACACCCTTGCCCTAAAATGGATATTTTCTGAGTTATTCACAAAAAACTGTTTTTCGTCTTGAATTTTCAGCTATTTCTTTTCCCTTCACGCCAACAAGATGAAAATTTCAGGAACTGTTATTTGAACCATGCTGTAGATTTTTCACCCCTTCTTGAAACCGACTTCAAGTTACTATTAGGAGAACCATGGCAAACTCTCGCAGTTATAACTAGAGAAGATGCTCAAAGTTTTGACCGTTAATTTCTAGACATTTATTTATACGTCTCAGGAATGCTTCGTGCGTTGCTCTTCTTCTTTCATCGGGAGGAAGAGATCTGCAAAAGTGTTTAAAAACCAAATTGAGTTTCAAAACTATGAATCTAAAAATCTAAACAAACCTGAACGCATTTCTGACTCGTTCTATGCAGTCCTCTTTATCAGTCAGGGGAGTTGAGTAGACAATATTTTTTATCCTACCCCGAACATAATAGTCTAAAGGAGTTAAATCGGGAGAACGTGGTGGCCAAAGATGTGGACCATTGTTCGCCAACCATCGATCTTCAAATAGCCTGTAGAGGATATTTGACACATTGAGTGAATTGTGTGGAGGCGCGCCATCTTGTTGATACCATAAGTCATTATGGTTCTGTACTAGCGGCTCAATTATTTGAGTCAATATGTCAGAATATCTATCTCCTAAGGTTAACATTCTTTAAATAATGCAAACATGTGTAGTGTTCTATCTTACCAGTTAAAGTCCCATCATAAATGTGAACATCGAGAATTGCATTATTTTTGATGGCGCAAAAAACATTGAAACTCCAGGTCTCTTGAAAGTTCCATTGTCTGAAGTGGTGGTTGTTCTCTTCATCCCAATAATGACTGTTATGCCTATTGAAAGAACCATTCTTTGTGAATTTAGATTCATCTGTCCAAATTATACAGTCCAAAAAGTTTTCATTCTCTTGAAATCGAATCATCATAGCTTCGCAAAACTCTGTTCTCCTGACGAAATCAGTTTCCTTCAAATGCTGTACCCTATTGAATTTATATGGGTGCATTTTATGTTTTTTTAATATTCTCCAAACACTCGATTGAGATAATCCCAGATCAATCTCGGCATCTTTGAGAGAATTTTGAGGATTCACACGAAAATATGCAAGAACTGTAATTTCGTTGTTCTCATCTTCTACTACACTTTTTTCTCTGTGTATAGTTTTCTTAACGAAAGATCCGACATTTCTCAAGTTTGTCATGGTTCTGTTAATGGTATCTCTCGTTTGTCTGGGTCGGTCAGGAAACCTCTCAATGAACAGTCGAATCGTTCTATCTACAACTTTATTACATTCTCCATGAAGTAGAATGAGATTAAAATAATCTTCATTGGTAAAATTAGGCATAGTGATCGATTTTATAACTTAATACGAATTATCACCAAATTAATAGTAAACACAAAATGCTACTGAATAAAGAGGAATTTGGCAGATGTAATTAATGATATCTATCATTAAAAAAAAAGAATGTAAAACATGGTTTTTGAATATGGTTCATAAGGAATTATTTATTTATCACTGGAGAGAAAACCGATGGCCGATTAGTTGAAATAAAGAGGTTTCCGATACAAATTCGAATCAAAATTCGCCATCTATTTAGGAACAACCTGTAACTTTTTTCTCTTGCATATTAGGGTAGTAAAATCTAAAACATGGATTAAGTAACAGTTCCTGAAAATTTCATCTTTTTGGCGTGAAGGGAAAAGAAATAGCCTAAAATTCAAGACGACAACAGTTTTTTGTGAATAACTCAGAAAATATCCACTTTAGGGCAAGGGTGTGATGCATACACTCACATTATTTTTTAACGTAGATTCAATATCTGCCATAAAAAAATGGGGTTCTAATTTGAAAAAATTGATTTTTCACGATTTTGTCATCCCTAACTTTGAAAGCGATTTTTTCACCCCCTGTATCATGAATCGCGATTTCGATTTTTAAAGTGGATACATCAATCTTACATCTTGAAAAATCCCAAAAATGAAAAATTTCCATCCAAAAACCTCGAAGTTATTCTTGTTTCAGCGGAGCTCTATTTTCGATTTTTTTTTCGAATTTTCCCGCTCAGAGAGAATTTTCCAACCAAAACTGAAAAATGTTACATCAAAATAACTTGAAATTTTCTAAGGAATCTATTTCTGCAATGAAAAAATGGTGTTCTAATGTGAAAAACGGAAGTTGACGTCATTTCCGGAAATACCGGAGGTGCTCATGCCTTGAAAATATTTTAGATTTCATCAGCATCGTGAAGTACTTATAAGTGCTGAATTTCATGAAAATACGTTCAGTAGTTTCCCGTATAAATATGGGTAAGGTTCCTCGTGAAAGACCCTGTATAGTATCTGTAACGAACTAACATTTCATTCTTCAGTATATCGTCTTTCCCGAGTAGTGGCGGAAGTGTTCAGAGTTGTTTGTTTCTACTTGTTAGTACTTACATTTGGGCATCATGCGTTCTTGGAGGTGAGTAAATCGAATACGTTAACTATATTTGTTAATTACTAGTTTTTTGTGCATTTACAAATATCAATAGCTACATGTTGAATGATATAAATCACAAACAACCATTTGTCTCTCTGGGAGCACGTGTTGAAAATGATGTTTCGATAAAGGAACGGTAGGACAATATACTCTGTTCAGGTCAAATGTAACGAAACAGTTGCATTACTGTTTTTGGCGCTCTAGTTCCTCGGAACTGAGTGCTTATCAATTTGCCCAAATGTCTGTAATTTTCGAATTTTTCGATGAAAATGGTCTTAAACGATTTGGTTCGACTCACTGATCAAGAATCCGTGGTCGAAATTCATTCTGTCCGGCCGGCCGTAGGCACAGGTAAGTACCGACGTTTTATTCTAATACCGGAGATCGACAAGATCGTACGAGGAGCCCGATAGCCGTTTCGTCTAGTCAGTCCGTTTTCGGTTTCGGAACGAGAGAAGGCGGGCTCAAATCCCGGAAAGGTAATTACACTTCTTGGCGCTCTAGTTCCTCGGAACTGAGTGCTTATCAATTTGCCCAAATGTCTGTAATTTTTATTTAAGATACAGTTTCACCATTAAAATCCATCGATATCATTTTCAACTCCAACAAGCTAATACTTTCGGATATATGATTTTTCTAAATTTCAATAATGAATCGTACGTACTTCTATGTTTTCAAAGAATGCTATAATTATTCTATCTAAGCTTTATTATATGATCTGTGTTCATACTCGTACATTTCATCATGTTTTATAAGAAAGAGTCAAATTCATTTTAGCTATTTTAATTTGAGTTCTTCCATGGTGCAGTTCTCATTCTCAGATTGCTCATTTAATCTTGATAAATAAACTTTTATTTGAATTTAATTTCCTTTATGATGCAGTTCTTTCATAAGAATACATTGATTCAATTCCCAACTCTGAGAAACCAATACTTTCGTAGATATAATTTGTCTGTTTGAACTAGAGCACCAGAAAGCTCCTGTCCACAGGGCTTGAACCCATTTTTTTTATTGTTGCAGATCTTATTATGAAGCACGACGACCATTGAGACTTCATGAACTCCTTGAAGAGATGGATCATCTCGATTTTGACTCTTTACCACCAGATAGCATAACAATATTACCACCCGAAAATGCTAATAACGAGAATACCGATGAAGATTCAGGGGATGAAGATCATGTTCTGCCAAGTAATCTTCCGGGAAGCCAATTTAGGGCTGAAGTGTTTTTCACTAACGATGGAGACACCCAGAGGAACGATGTGAATTACTTTGATAGCGAGGATGATCTACCTTTATCAAAATTTGAATCCAACAAGAGGAAAATGAAGAAAAAAAGGATCGTGGTCAAATGGTCTGAAGACAATTTAGAATCCAGCTTTCCTGAGTGGTTAGATGAATATGGTCCTAAAATTGATAACAAATCCCCCTTAGATTTATTTAGGTACTTTTTTGATGAAAATATATTAAAAATGTTAGTGAACTATACGAATATATACGCCTCTCAAAAGAATCAAAATTCTACAGTATTTGAAGATGAATTTTATTGCTTTATTGGAGTTCTGATTCTAAGTGGATATATCATCGTAAGTCGTCGTAACATGTACTGGCAGAACTCTCCAGATGCAAATAATATCCTCGTTTGTGAAGCAATTTCCCGAAACAGATTCCAATACATATTGTCAAATCTACATTGTAATGACAATAATCTTCTAATTAAGGAAGATAAGTTCTCTAAAATGAGACCGTTGTTCGATTCATTGAACGTCCGATTTCGATTGTTTGCACCCGAAGAAGAAAACCACAGCGTTGGCGAATCCATGGTGCCTTATTGCGGGCGCCGTGGTTGCAAACAAAAACAATTTATAAAGGGCAAGCCGATACGGTGGGGCTACAAATTTTGGATGGGAACCACTAGATTAGGATACATTGTATGGTTTGATCCGTATCAAGGTTCATCTACTTCTCTCCCAGAAAAATACAAAGACATGGGGCTTGGTGCAAGTGTGGTATTACAATACGTCGATACCCTCACAAGTGCGATTTTTCGTCCCTATCACATATTTTGTGATAATTTCTTCACCTCATTTGTGTTATTAGAAGAACTGAAAAATAGGGGCATCAGATGCACGGGAACCATTAGAGAAAATAGAATCCCTTTGGATCCAATGGACACATTAAATGTGATGAAAAAAAAATCAAGGGGTTCATGTACCTATAAAACTGGAAATGGGAAAGTATTAGTTTGCAAATGGCATGGTAACAATGTAGTTTCAATAGCCACGAATTTCCTGTCAGTTCATCCCATAAATAAGGTAAAACGATACTCCAAATCAGACAAGAAACATATTTATTTAGATCAGCCCCATCTAATCCAAAAATACAACGAAAACATGGGAGGAGTAGATAGAGCTGATCAAAATGTCTGGCTAAACAGAATATCTATCAGAGGAAAAAAATGGTATTTCCCACTATTTTGTCAGTGCATAGACATGGCTATCCAAAATGCGTGGCAGCTTCACCGAAAAAACAATGGTAAACTAGATCAGTTGTCATTCAGGAGAAGTATAGCAACCAATATTTTGGAGACTTACAAGAAAACTTCTCGAAGGGGGCCTTCAAAACTACCTCAAAACTATAATGAATATTCGAGATACGACAGGTTAGATCATTTGGTTGAGTATCAAATGAAACAAACAAGATGCCGCGTCTGCCACAAAAATTCATTTTTTGTATGTAAAAAATGTAAAATCGCCCTACATCCCAAAGAATGTTTCAAGATATATCATACTTTTTAAGTTGTTACTCTGTTCTGAATAAATAATATAATATTCTGATGGTTGTTTATTGTCATACTGACACCTGTCACCTGTACCTTTCAAGGTACACCCCATATTTGAAAAAAACGATAATCAAAATTTTTTCAACATTTATGTAGGCTTTCAACTTATTCATCCATACACAATTTATCAGTATAACTAAAAATTTTGAAAAAAAAAATAGGTTCAGGTTTATCTGGGCTAATGATGGTTAATGGTTTCGTTTTCAACCAATACAAATCCGATAGAAATGAAACTTGGTGAGTAGTTGTAGAATACATACTTAAAGACGTTTAAATTTTGTGAGAATCGTATTACTAAAAAATACTCTCAATCGAATTTACCATGGTCAGTGCTTGAACAATTTTTTTTCAATTTTCTAGTGATACGATCCTGCAGGAATTTTTCGTCGGCATTCTACAACTAATAACCATGTTTGAATTGGATCGGTTTCGTATTTTTCTCGTTATTGACGAACAACCAAATTTCAGATGGGTATAACTCCAAACCCGTTAGGCTTATTATGCCTATAAACAAACTTAAATGTCGCATTCAATGCACAACCTTACCTAAAAATTGCAAGTCTCCAACTCTTTCCGTTCTCAGGTTATCGTGATATAAATAATATTTTTTTTTAATTTCTAATTTCTAGTCATACGATTATCACAAAATTTCACAAACGTCCTTAGGTTTGTATTCTACAACTACTCACCAAGTTTCAATTCATTCGGATTTGCATGGTTCAAAACAAAATTATTACACGGAAACCATTGGGCCCATTAACGAACTTGTCCGTCGTGTTGGGAGGCGCCACCTACCCTGAAAATTTCAAATCTCTTTTCGTCCTCAAGTTATCGTGGAAACGGAAGGCCGGACTGATAGAATCAAATTTGACCTCGAATTCTTCATCAGGCAGCCGAACCCAATCGTTTGAGACCATTTTCTGCAAAAAATTCGAAAATTACAGACATTAGGGCAAAATGATGACATGATGTTTACCAGAACATGCACGCAAAATTGATGTTGTGATGAGATACCTTCTAACTGACCCTCAGACTGTTTAATTCGAAGAACATATTAACCGTCTATCACTTTGACATTTCCAATAAAACGCGAACAAAAACTGAATGGGTGTTATGTGAATTCTCTAAAATTATTCGAAAAAGTAAAAATTAATTAAAAAAGCCCTGTGGACAGGAGCTATTGGGCGCATGTTCATCTTCCTTGTGGCCCGTACTGACCAGTAAAGAAAAAAAAGCAGTATCATGTTGAATACCTTAATATTATTCTGGAACACAAATTTTCCATTACAATAATCTTCATCTAGCTTCTATTTAGTATCAATTCCTGTAGAACGTGATCATAATAAGTGCTTTCCATATAATAAAATGTGTTTGAACTTGGTATGTAGGAAATCTGACATCAATTATTGGAATTAATTGATTTGACAAACAGCCGTCAAATGAGGTAAATAGATTTTTGTGACGATTTTCTGTGACCATAGAACGTCAAAACACGCTGGAATGTGAATTTTAAGCAATATCTTCTGGAATTGAGATCGTATCGAACTGAAATTTTGCACACTCGTGTAGAATGCTTGATTTAACGTCGGTACAAATTTTTTTATTAAAAAATTTTCCAACTGCCCGATCCCAACAATACTTAGATAATATTATATCCATAAATTAAGCATTTCATTATTGCATTTCTTGAAATAGGTACCTTTTCAAGTCGATCAACATCGTCCTTCTTTCGACGTCTAAACTATGACTTGATTCTTTATGTTTATGTCTTTGAATTTGTTTTCGGTGGAATTCAAAGAGTTCATAGAATAATCGATGAAAATACTGAGAGAGAACCAGGAAATTTGACACATTTTGTCTTATATCTCCAGATATTGAAATCGTATAGAGCCAAAATTTTGCACAATGTTGCAAAATACTACAATTGACGTTAGTACAAGTTTTTGTTGCAATCTGATGAATAGTTCACGAAAAAAAAATTTTTTTTTCGAAAAAATTAAAAGAAATATTTTTTTAAAAATTACCAACATTTCGATCATAACAGAATTTTGCCAAAAGTTGCGCGTTTATATCCTCGAACTGACTACCAAGTTTCGATTCAACAACTTCTTTAGTTCCTGAAATATCAGGGAAATAACCTCAAAATTTTAAATGTCTATAACTCCTAAACCGTCTGGCCGATTTTGCCCGTTAACGAACTTAACCGTCGCATTTTGATCAGAAACCTACCCTGAAAGTTTGAAGTCGATAGGACCTTCGGTGCTCCTGTTATCGTGCCTACGGCCGGAAGTACGGCCGGCCGGCCGGCCGTACGGCACCCAAAAATCTGACACCGGATTCGTGATCTGGGAGGTTTTTAGGCACCGCTATGAATATTGTAGTGTCCGTGCCCGTCCGATAGAGGTGTGTTCGCTCATGAGAATTCGTTCAAAATGAAATTCGTCTAGAATTTCTCGGTTCCAGGAAAATTGTCCGTTTGAGGGGAGTGTCCGTTTTTGTCCGCCAAGGAAGGTTTCACTTTAGACTCTGCGCAGTTAAATTTGAAGGAACCCATTTTGTACCTCGTGTGAATACTCTACAAATCGAAAATTTGGTCTGAAAAATCATATGTTCTGTGCATTTAAATTTGAAGGAACATTAATGTCACTTGTGTGATTATTCTGCAAACCACAAACATAGCCCCATATTCGTGTAGATACTGTACATCAAAAATTGAAACTCTATTATGTTATGGAAGATCGTCCAAGCAGTCAACAAAAAGGAGAAGAAAATCATAACAGAGAAAGAGCTGACAACTCTGAACAGGAAATGAGATATAGGAGGGATGATCGGGGAAATCGTGTAGTCAGTCAACAGGAAGGAAAATAAAATCAAAATAGGAGAAATTGTATTGCAAAATGATGACATGATGTTTACCAGAACATGCACGCAAAATTGATGTTGTGATGAGATACCTTCTAACTGACCCTCAGACTGTTTAATTCGAAGAACATATTAACCGTCTATCACTTTGACATTTCCAATAAAACGCGAACAAAAACTGAATGGGTGTTATGTGAATTCTCTAAAATTATTCGAAAAAGTAAAAATTAATTAAAAAAGCCCTGTGGACAGGAGCTATTGGGCGCATGTTCATCTTCCTTGTGGCCCGTACTGACCAGTAAAGAAAAAAAGCAGTATCATGTTGAATACCTTAATATTATTCTGGAACACAAATTTTCCATTACAATAATCTTCATCTAGCTTCTATTTAGTATCAATTCCTGTAGAACGTGATCATAATAAGTGCTTTCCATATAATAAAATGTGTTTGAACTTGGTATGTAGGAAATCTGACATCAATTATTGGAATTAATTGATTTGACAAACAGCCGTCAAATGAGGTAAATAGATTTTTGTGACGATTTTCTGTGACCATAGAACGTCAAAACACGCTGGAATGTGAATTTTAAGCAATATCTTCTGGAATTGAGATCGTATCGAACTGAAATTTTGCACACTCGTGTAGAATGCTTGATTTAACGTCGGTACAAATTTTTTTATTAAAAAATTTTCCAACTGCCCGATCCCAACAATACTTAGATAATATTATATCCATAAATTAAGCATTTCATTATTGCATTTCTTGAAATAGGTACCTTTTCAAGTCGATCAACATCGTCCTTCTTTCGACGTCTAAACTATGACTTGATTCTTTATGTTTATGTCTTTGAATTTGTTTTCGGTGGAATTCAAAGAGTTCATAGAATAATCGATGAAAATACTGAGAGAGAACCAGGAAATTTGACACATTTTGTCTTATATCTCCAGATATTGAAATCGTATAGAGCCAAAATTTTGCACAATGTTGCAAAATACTACAATTGACGTTAGTACAAGTTTTTGTTGCAATCTGATGAATAGTTCACGAAAAAAAAATTTTTTTTTCGAAAAAATTAAAAGAAATATTTTTTTAAAAGTTACCAACATTTCGATCATAACAGAATTTTGCCAAAAGTTGCGCGTTTATATCCTCCAACTGACTACCAAGTTTCGATTCAACATCTTCTTTAGTTCCTGAAATATCAGGGAAATAACCTCAAAATTTGAAATATCTATAACTCCTAAACCGTCCGGCCGATTTTGCCCGTTAACGAACTTAACCGTCGCATTTTGATCAGAAACCTACCCTGAAAGTTTGAAGTCGATAGGACCTTCGGTGCTCCTGTTATCGTGCCTACGGCCGGAAGTACGGCCGGCCGGCCGGCCGTACGGCACCCAAAAATCTGACACCGGATTCGTGATCTGGGAGGTTTTTAGGCACCGCTATGAATATTGTAGTGTCCGTGCCCGTCCGATAGAGGTGTGTTCGCTCATGAGAATTCGTTCAAAATGAAATTCGTCTAGAATTTCTCGGTTCCAGGAAAATTGTCCGTTTGAGGGGAGTGTCCGTTTTTGTCCGCCAAGGAAGGTTTCACTTTAGACTCTGCGCAGTTAAATTTGAAGGAACCCATTTTGTACCTCGTGTGAATACTCTACAAATCGAAAATTTGGTCTGAAAAATCATATGTTCTGTGCATTTAAATTTGAAGGAACATTAATGTCACTTGTGTGATTATTCTGCAAACCACAAACATAGCCCCATATTCATGTAGATACTGTACATCAAAAATTGAAACTCTATTATGTTATGGAAGATCGTCCAAGCAGTCAACAAAAAGGAGAAGAAAATCATAACAGAGAAAGAGCTGACAACTCTGAACAGGAAATGAGATATAGGAGGGATGATCGGGGAAATCGTGTAGTCAGTCAACAGGAAGGAAAATAAAATCAAAATAGGAGAAATTGTATTGCAAAATGATGACATGATGTTTACCAGAACATGCACGCAAAATTGATGTTGTGATGAGATACCTTCTAACTGACCCTCAGACTGTTTAATTCGAAGAACATATTAACCGTCTATCACTTTGACATTTCCAATAAAACGCGAACAAAAACTGAATGGGTGTTATGTGAATTCTCTAAAATTATTCGAAAAAGTAAAAATTAATTAAAAAAGCCCTGTGGACAGGAGCTATTGGGCGCATGTTCATCTTCCTTGTGGCCCGTACTGACCAGTAAAGAAAAAAAGCAGTATCATGTTGAATACCTTAATATTATTCTGGAACACAAATTTTCCATTACAATAATCTTCATCTAGCTTCTATTTAGTATCAATTCCTGTAGAACGTGATCATAATAAGTGCTTTCCATATAATAAAATGTGTTTGAACTTGGTATGTAGGAAATCTGACATCAATTATTGGAATTAATTGATTTGACAAACAGCCGTCAAATGAGGTAAATAGATTTTTGTGACGATTTTCTGTGACCATAGAACGTCAAAACACGCTGGAATGTGAATTTTAAGCAATATCTTCTGGAATTGAGATCGTATCGAACTGAAATTTTGCACACTCGTGTAGAATGCTTGATTTAACGTCGGTACAAATTTTTTTATTAAAAAATTTTCCAACTGCCCGATCCCAACAATACTTAGATAATATTATATCCATAAATTAAGCATTTCATTATTGCATTTCTTGAAATAGGTACCTTTTCAAGTCGATCAACATCGTCCTTCTTTCGACGTCTAAACTATGACTTGATTCTTTATGTTTATGTCTTTGAATTTGTTTTCGGTGGAATTCAAAGAGTTCATAGAATAATCGATGAAAATACTGAGAGAGAACCAGGAAATTTGACACATTTTGTCTTATATCTCCAGATATTGAAATCGTATAGAGCCAAAATTTTGCACAATGTTGCAAAATACTACAATTGACGTTAGTACAAGTTTTTGTTGCAATCTGATGAATAGTTCACGAAAAAAAAATTTTTTTTTCGAAAAAATTAAAAGAAATATTTTTTTAAAAATTACCAACATTTCGATCATAACAGAATTTTGCCAAAAGTTGCGCGTTTATATCCTCGAACTGACTACCAAGTTTCGATTCAACAACTTCTTTAGTCTGCTCCTAAACCGTCTGGCCGATTTTGCCCGTTAACGAACTTAACCGTCGCATTTTGATCAGAAACCTACCCTGAAAGTTTGAAGTCGATAGGACCTTCGGTGCTCCTGTTATCGTGCCTACGGCCGGAAGTACGGCCGGCCGGCCGGCCGTACGGCACCCAAAAATCTGACACCGGATTCGTGATCAGGGAGTCCGAATTAGTCTATTAGCCAATTTTCAGCTCGAAATTCGAAAATTACAGACATTTGGACGAAATGATAGGACGATGTTCCCCTAGAACATGCGCCCAAAAAGTGGGAAAGCTGAGAGTGCTGCCGGACGATTCTATGAAGAAGCGTTTGGACGAGTTCTTCCTTGCGAGCAAATCATAAATGACTTATTGATCGAGCCTAATGTGTTGCCATATCGTTTAAATGGAGAAAGTTACTTGCATTTCTTACAACATATTTTACCATAGGTACTAAATAAATATGATTTTCATGCTAATCATGCATGATGGGGCGCCTGCACATTTCTATCGAGATGTATGGAGGCATTTGGATGAAGTTTTTAATCAGAGATGGATTGGCCGACGAGGACCAGTACACTGTCCAGCTCGTTCTCCGGATTTGAATCCATTGGATTTTTTATGGGGATATTTACAGGCCTTCGTGTACTCAATTCCAGTTTAAAATGATCAGCGCGTAGTAAATGGTTGCGAACATATTAGAAATTTTCCAGCGATTTTTGCTAGGTTGTGAACGTCGATGTGAAAACGTAACAGACATTGTATTGAAATGAGTTGTGGGAATTTTGAAAATCTACTGTGAATTTTCTATTCTAATTTGAGTTCATCGTGGACTGATTATGAACACTACAAAAGTAACTACACTCTTATCCACTACAGGTTTTGTCGTCTGGCAAATGTTTCCATCTTCAAAGACGAAGCGTTACTAGAGCATGCTATCAATTCATACACTCATGTATGGGTTGACATAAGTTACATACGTTAACTGAGGTTGCGATACTTTGTGAATACGGCGGTATGTCTTACACCGGTTAGTAAGAATCATGGGTTAGATCGTTATTCAGTAAAATATCTTTTCTCTTATACATTTCGATCCCTTCAAGAGGTTCCTAAGAACAATTTATTGGAATGTTTCAAGAATTTGACGGAATTTTCTGAAATTGAATGGCCAGTTGTTAAAACGTGATTTGCAACAGCAGATTGGTCGATGTTGTTGTTCCGAATGTGTCCGTATGATCTTTATACCGAGTGACAATGTTTCTGGTTGTTTGCCCGACGTAACACTTCTTGCCATCTAAACATTTAATTTCATATATACCCGATTTTAACATGTTCGGAATTTCATCGAATGTGTTCCCTAGAAGTTGTTGAACCTAACTAAGGACGTTTGCGAAATCTGAGAAATCAGGAGTTTAGTCATGTTCGCGTTCAGTATGATAAAACCAGGAAACAGGCTGAAGTCTTGAGGATTGCACGGGATGAGCTCAGGAGCAGTGTGGCTGGAGGTGAAACATATTTAACTATCACATATGATAGAGGTGTGCCAATGGTCATTTCTTCTCAAAATAATAATGTACAAAAATATTAGGTCTCTCGGCTCTAAATTCAATGAGCTGCCCACTTTCATCTAAGTTCACAAACCTTACTTCATCCTCATCACTGAAAACTGGTTACACTCCTCTATTCCTGGCGCCATTTACTGTATACCCAATTATACAGTTTACCGTGACGACAACCGGACTTACGTCGGTCACCGGGCAGTGTGTGTCTACGTTCACGATGATCGGTTTCACAAATTCGCCAGATACATTCGCTACAAATGTGACCTCATTAAATCTTGGAGGAGTGAGGGCATTATGAAACTTTTGTGACGCAAAAACTCGCTTTGGCAGAGGTACACCCGGACGCGATCTAATACCGATTACAGCTCCCACAGAACATTTTCTAACTTTGTTGCCGCTTTTATCAATTCAATTAATTTGCGACAAGATCAAATAAGAGACAGTTTTTCAAGTATATCAGATCTACTATGAACTTCAGTCTTCCTATAGTTAAAAAAAACGCCTAGGCACGTTGTTCAAAACTCCCAGGAAACGTGCGATGTCCTGGCTGATACCTTTGCGGATGCTTTAGACTTTGAGCCACTGGGTTCACTGCCGTCTCCTTCATCAACACGCGTGCCTCAGATTCTGTCTTCCTTTCAGAAGAGATTGTGTCGCTATATCTCAAAAGCGCTAGGGTGAATGGTTCTCCCGGTCGCGATAACATCACGCCGTGCTTGATACATGAGTGTTCTGTTTCCCTCTCCTTGCCGGGTTTTCTGTTGTTTAGGAAATATCTTTGTACTTCATCGCTTCCGACCGAGTGGTTATCGGCCTCTGTCACCCCCTTATTCAAGAAAGGAGATAAGCTTTCTCCACTCAACTATAGGTCTTCTCTCAACCTTGTCCAAGGTCCTTAAGATGATCATCTGTGACTAAATTTTGGATTTCTGTCTCTCACAGTATCCTCCCTAAAGAACAGCATCCCTCATCGTTCTACTCTCACCAATCTGCGCTGGCTTGCCTTTGAATTGAGGGTACCTCGACTTCGCGAGAGCTTTCGAAAGGGTTTCTCATCAACGTCTTATCGTGAAGCTTGAGCATCAGGGTATCAGGGGCAGACTCCTTGCTTGAGTCAGTTCCTCCTTATCCGGCAGATCCTTCCGTGTGACGGGTATTCTCTTCACGTGAGGTCCACGTGGGGTTCCTCGGGAATCTACCCTTGGGCCAATATTATTCCTGCTTTACACTTCTAATCTTCGTGCTCTATGTATGCTGACGACTCGAAAGTTTGCAATCGAACACTAATTAATATCGATACAGTCTGGCTATTAGTTTTACCGTAGATCGAAATAATGAAAATGCGGTTATGAGACCCCTGTTGGGAACGCAATTGCTTACGCCTATTTTCCCAAACCAGACGTAATTTTATGTATATATTCGAAATATCCAAACGTAATTTAATATAGATCTTTGCAAGTATAGTATACATACAATTCAACTCGGAAACAACGCTATTTCCTCGAAACTGACTCGTCTGAATGTAGGGTACCTCGACTTCGCGAGAGCTTTTGAAAGGGTTTCTCATCAACGTCTTATCGTGAAGCTTGATCATCAGGGTATCAGGGGCAGACTCCGTGCTTGAGTCAGTTCCTCCTTATCCGGCAGATCCTTCCGTGTGACGGGTATTCTCTTCACGTGAGGTCCACGTGGGGTTCCTCGGGAATCTACCCATGGGCCAATATTATTCCTGCTTTACACTTCTAATCTTCGTGCTCTATGTATGCTGACGACTCAAAAGTTTGCAATCGACCACTAATTAATGCCGGAGTTCCCAGCTAGATCTGGATAGACTGTCTCAGTGGTGTGAGCAATGGCTCCTGACCCTCAATTTGGATAAGTTTCGAGTTGGGAAAGAGCAATCCAAAACTGTCCTACTTCATAAATGGTCATCGCATCACTCCTACCTCTGCTCAGTGCGATCTGAGGTTGGTCGTTTCTGATGACCTCACTTGGAACTCTCATATTGCAGCTACGATGAGCAAGGCTAGTCAGAAGACCTATCAGAAAAACTTTAGCAAATCCGATCCGACAACATGTAAACTTCTATACGAGACCTACATCGGTCCAATCATGTATAAGCGGCTCCAGCCTGGTGGACTGCCCTCAGAGGAGTGATTGATGCTCTCGAGTCCATTCAGAGGTGGAACACTAGGATCCCTTGCGGTACAGTTCGACCTGGTTATCTCACACGCTTACGTCCGCTAAATCTATCCACCTTCGACAGCAGAAGGACCAGAGACGACATGATCTTCACTTATGAAGCCTTCAAGCCTTGCATGGAATGTTTGGTCCTCAACTTGAAGCCAACTTTACAAGAAACACGAATCATCTCCATGGACATAATTACGAATTGAAGAAAGAACATTTCAGGACTCAGCCGAGACAGTGCTTTCTTAGTAACAGAGTTTTCTGCACCTGGGACAGCCTGCAGGATGCACTTTCTTTCATTATCTTTTCTCGTTTTCCTTTTGCCGACATTTTTTTAAAGGAGGTAGTTTTTTCTACATATCCCTTTTTGGCGCTCTAGTTCCTCGGAACTGAGTGCTTATCAATTTGCCCAAATGTCTGTAATTTTCGAATTTTTCGATGAAAATGGTCTTAAACGATTTGGTTCGACTCACTGATCAAGAATCCGTGGTCGAAATTCATTCTGTCCGGCCGGCCGGCAGTAGGCACGATAACTCTCGAACGGAATGAGCTAGAGAGTTGAAATTTTCAGAGTAGGTTTGGGGGATGAATATCTCGGCTAAGTTCGTTACTGGGCAAAATCGGACAGAAGGTTTCGGAGTAATAAAAAATTTTTTTTTTTACAAAACAAATTCCAAATTAAATTTTTTTAATAAGCAGTTTTATCATAAGAATCCATTCATTTCGTTTTAAACTCTAACAAGCTAATACTTTCGGAGATATGCTTTTTCAAAATTTCAATGTAAATCGTATTTCACAGATTGATATAATTATTCTATGTATATTCTATGTATGAAATGTCATAAAGTCAACTTGACAGAAGGGAATATTGTAACTTCAAGAATATTGGGGTTGAAACACTCGTATTTTAGCGATGCAACGGGGACCTCACCCGAAAATGTTTGAAAATATTACGTAAATATTGAAAGCATAATTCTATAGTTCGAGAGAGGAGAAAATTTTGTGAACGTAGATCAGGAAATTTTTGATCGATTACAAGATAATTTATTTAACTTATCTTCTTTTATACATGTTTTATGGAATACCTACTATTTGTAGGTACTTTAAACCTGTTTTGGGCAATTGTCATACGAAACTTGTTTTTTTGGCGCTCTAGTTCCTCGGAACAGAGTGCTTATCAATTTGCCCAAGTGTCTGTAATTTTGGAATTTTTGGCTGAAAATGGTCTCAAATGATTTGGTTCGACTCACTGATCAAGAATCCGAGTGCGAAATCGATTCTGTCCGACCGGCCGTAGGCACGATAACTCTCGAACGAAAGGAGTTAGCGGATTGAAAATTGCAAGGTGGGTTGGAGCGTAAATATCTCGGACAAGTTCGTTAATGGGCGAAAACCATCAAGGGTTTTCGGAGTTATGGCCGATTTTAGTAAAAATATTTTTTATGAATATTTCCAAAACCGATCACTCGATCTATCTGAAATTTAGCACCAAATTGTAGAATCATGACCTTTATACGCATGTGAAGTTTTGTATTGATCAGATTACCGCAAAGTGTCAAAAAAAAAATTTGAAAATGTGGTGCACTTCTCATTCTCATGATTGCTCATTTAATCTTGATAAATAAACTATCATTTGAATTGAATTTCCTTTATGATGCAGTTCTATCATATGAATACATTGATATAATTCCCAACTCTGAGAAACCAATACCAGATATAATTTGTCTGTTTGAACTAGAGCGCCAGAAAGCTCCTGTCCACAGGGCTTGAACCCATTTTTTTAGTTTATAGCTGTAAATACCTCTACTCTTGTTAATTTAAATAATAATAATAACCCTGGGGAAATATTTAACTATGAGTGGATTTAACCCGCATTCACGCAGGTGTTCCTAATATCGATATACTCGTATTATTTACATAAGTTATGAAGATGCATTATACCATTCTTCATGAAAGACGCATTTTTGCGCTCATGTTGTATTTTCTGCTGAAAATGGTCCCAAGTGATTAGATTCGATTCAAGGATTAAGAATTCGAGGTCAAATTCGATTCTGTCCGACCGGTCGTTGCCACGATAACTCTCAAACGGAAAGAGATAGCCACTTGAGTTTTTCAGGCCTCGGTTGCGCCTCCAAATGCGATGTTTGAGTCAATAACTCAAAAAATACGAATTGATCAAATTGAATTTTGGGAATTAGTTGTAGTTGCGGGGCTCGATCCGCAAATTTGGTCAAAATTTCGTGAGGATCTGATAACTAGAAAAAAAAAATGAAAAAATGTTAAAAAATACAAAAGCACTGACGTGAAGCCAGTACCCTTTGGCGCGCGTGTTCACGTTGGCTAATTTGAATTGAATGATGAGGGTTTCAAGCTCAGTGGATACAACGAGCCAAAGATCTACCTGAGGGTAGTGGACACCATTCACTGTCGGGTCATAAATTAAGAGTGCTGTGTCTAAGATGGCATAAGGATAGAGTAACAAAGTTGACAATTAACACATCTGACTTTCCTTAGTCGCACAAGCTCCCATGAGCTTCTGAGGTATCTTCTTGGGGAAAACTTGGGAGGGTCAGTATAATCATAATCATGTTTATATCACGCGCGTCAAAGCAGATTGGCCCCAAGTCAATGCTCTTTTAGCCTTTTATTTTAATTATGAAGTTAATCTGCAATTTGCGCACTTGCTATAAACATGATTATGATTATACTGGCCATCCCAAGTTTTCCCCAAGAAGATACCTCAGAAGATCATGGGAGCTTGTGCGACTAAGGAAAGTCAGTTGTTTCAATTGTAAAGTTGGTTACTCTATCCTTATGCCATCTTAGACACAGCACTCCTAATTTATAACCCTACAGTGAATGGTGTCCTCTACCCTCTAGGTAGATCTTTGGCTCGTTGTATCCACTGAGCTTGAAACCCTCATCATTCAATTCAAATTAGCCAACGTGAACACGAGCGCCAAAGAGTACTGACTTCACGTCAGTGCTTTTTCATGTTTTTTCGAATTCCTTTAAAAAATTCTGGCTATCGATACAGTCTGGCTATTAGTTTTACCGTAGATCGAAATTTTGAAAATGCGGTTATGAGACCCCTGTTGGGAACGCAATTGCTTACGCCTATTCTCCCAAACCAAACGTAATTTTATGTATATCTTCGAAATATCCAAACGTAATTTAATATAGATTTTTGCAAGTATAGTATACATACAATTCAACTCGGAAACAACACTATTTCCTCGAAACTGACTCGTCTGTGCACAGAATTGCCATGAAATTTCTCTTAAATCCTCATAATAGCGGCTCAGCACCAAATCCATGACCACTAGACGCAAATCACTGCCAACATAAGCCATACAACCCAAAAAAGAACCACTTCACCTCTGCGCATGCGCAATCTACTTGTGGCTGAGAGTACTGAGTCTAAAAATCACACACCTGACACAAAACTTTGATTCTTCAACACCAGTGGTTCAGTAAGAGATCTCAGGATAGATCTCAGCTGCAATCCACGCATCAGCGGACACTCACAAGGAGATTCTATGGATTAATAGCATTATGCACCTCCAAACCAGAATCCTCTCAGACGAAAACTCCGGCAGTTGAATCACTCCTCGTCTGCTCATGCGCATAACGTGAACGCCCGTTAGGAATAACATGAATTTCAAAATTAGCCCTAGGGCCACGGTCCGGACTCTCCAACTCAGAAACAACGCTATTTCTCCCAAAATGACTTGTACGTGCACATAATTGTCATGAATATTCTTTTAAAACCTCAGATTATCGGCTCAGCACTAGACCCATGACCGATAGTCCTAAACCTCTCCCATACAACCCAAAAACAGTCACTTCTCCATTGCGCATGCGCAATCCACTTGCGAATGAAAGTCCTCTCAAAATCACACACCTCACAAGAAACTCCGATTCTCCAACACTAGTGGTTCAGGAGATATCTCATCTTGAATCCACGCGTGCGCAGAACTGCACCAGGAGATTCTATGGAGGAATGGCATCCTCCACCCCAAAACCCCAATCCTCTCAGAAAAAAACTCGAGCAGTTACATTATTTCTCGTCTGCTTATGCGAATAACAAAAAATGCCCAAAAGAGGCAGTTACACCCTCAGTCGTTCACCGTTCAGAAAAATTTTGAAAACCAATTTAAAATTCCACACATCGTTCACGCATTAACCCAGATGTTACCAAAACCTTTTCTTGGAGGTATTTTAATCCTGATGATATTTTTGGGTTCAGATTTTGAATACAAATATATTTAGTGAAAACCATTTTGAAAAATTTTGATTAGTTTTCGAAAAAACAGCCGTCCTTTTAAAAGGACCCTGGTAATATGAACTACTTTGGATTCCTAAGTTTTATTCAATATGAGAAATTGTCATATTTCTTGATTATAACAGAAAAATATTATTTTTTATCGAAAAGTAGAAAGCATTTTTTAGGATGAAGGCCTACTTAACATTAATCGTACAAGAAATTAACTATTCATGGCAATATGTTCATTTACGATGTGTATTTTGATAAATAACCAAATGGCCGATGTTGTCGTACCGCGAATGACTATGAAGAGTAGCACTCAAACGTACAGGCCCTCTTTTCCTATTTTTCTTATATGGTTCAAGAAGTTCCTGTGCAATATATCTTCTAAAACCTCCAGTTGAATTTCTTGTAATTATTTCACCGAGTTTTCATGAATATATTTTTTTGCTTTGCTGCCTGAGGAATCATGTTGGTGATCCTAACGAAGGTCGCCAAGGGAAGATCATCTTCATAAGAGTCTGAATATTTATCACTTCGTCTAATTTCCGCTTCGTGTTCAAATATTTGACTCTTTTTTCTAGTTTATAGCCATTCGGTCAATACAAAACTTTGCAGGCATGTAGAGGTCATGATTCTACAATTTGATGCTAAATTTCAGATAGATTAGTGATCGCTTTCGGATATATTCTCGAAAAACGTCTTAACTACAATAAAAAAAATTGGTTCAAGCACTGACGTGAAGTCAGAAGCTTTTGCGCGTATGTTCTATTGTCCATTCTTCTGTATTGGACACCCTCAATCGAATTTACCATGGTTTCCGAGTAATAATTTTGTTTTCAACCAATATAAATTCGATCGAATTGAAACTTAGTGAGTAGTTGTAGAATATGACCCTAAGCACGTTCGTGAAATTTTATGCGAATCGTATGGCTAGAAAATTTAAAAAAAAATTATTAAAAAATATTTTTGTTGTCACGATAACTTGAGAACGGGAAGAGATAGCGGCTTGAAGTTTTCAGGTTAGGATGTGCACCAGAACGCGACATTTCAGTTTGTTTATGAGCATAATCGGCCAAACGGTTTTAGAGTTATAGCCATCTGAAATTTTCTGAAATTTGGTGGTTTTTTGTTCCTCATTAACTCGACAAATACTGAACCGATTGAATTCAAACATGGTTATTAGTTGTAGAATGCCAACGCGGAAATGTTTGCAAAGTTTGGTGAGGATAGCATGGGTAGAAAATTTTTAATAAATCATTGAAAATAAAAAAAAAATTCTATATATCAGTAACTATTCGTTTGAAATTGCTGAAATTTTGCAAGAGCCTTCATAACCTAACTCTACTGCCAAGTTTCTAGTTTTAATACGATCGGTTAAATATTGTTGGAGATTCGAGCATTCTTGTGTGAGTTCAGTAGATGGCGTGACCGTTGCCTCGATAACTTTCGAACGAAAGCAGATATGGACTTGCAGTTATCAGGGTAGGTTGCGTATCCGAAAGGGACAGTTGAGTTCGTTAGTACGGCTCTTAAAATTTTTTTTTTCGTAATTTTTTTCAAATTTTCTAGGGGTATGGTTCCTACAAAATTTTAAACACGTCTTTATGTTGATTTTCTACTACTAGTTACCAAGCTTCAATTCGATCGAATATTTATTTTTGAGTTATCAAGGAAATAATATTCCAGGTGGGTATAACTCGGAAACCGTTAGACCGATTATGCCCAAAAACGAACTCAACTGTCCCTTTCGGATACGCAACCTACCCTGAAAACTGCAAGTCCATATCTGCTTTCGTTCGAAAGTTATCGAGGCAACGGTCACCCATCTACTGAACTCACACAAGAATGCTCGAATCTCCAACAATATTTAACCGATCGTATTAAAACTAGAAACTTGGCAGTAGAGTTAGGTTATGAAGGCTCTTGCAAAATTTCAGCAATTTCAAACGAATAGTTACTGATATATAGAATTTTTTTTTTTTTTTTCAATGATTTATTAAAAATTTTCTACAAATGCTATCCTCACCAAATTTTGCAAACATTGCCGCGTTGGCATTCTACAACTAATCACCATGTTTGAATTCAATCGGTTCAGTATTTTTCGAGTTAATGAGGAACAAAAAACCACCAAATTTCAGAAAATTTCAGATGGCTATAACTCTAAAACCGTTTGGCCGATTATGCTCATAAACAAACTGAAATTTCGCGTTCTGGTGCACATCTTAACCTGAAAACTTCAAGCCGCTATCTCTTCCCGTTCTCAAGTTATCGTGACAACAAAAATATTTTCCAATAATTTTTTTTTAATTGTCTAGCCATACGATTCGCATAAAATTTCACGAACGTGCTTAGGTTCATATTCTACAACTACTCGCCAAGTTTCAATTCGATCGGATTTATATTGGTTGAAAACAAAATTATTACTCGGAAACCACTGGGCCGATTATGCCCATTAACGAACTTGTCCGTCGTATTGGGATGCGCCACCCACCCTGAAAATTTCAAGTCGCTAGCTCTTTTCTTTCTCAAGTTATCGTGGCAACAGCCGGCCGGACGGACAGAATCAAATTCTGTGAAAACGTACAAATACGATTTATTATTGAAATTTTGAAAAATAATATCTCCGAAAGTGTTAGCTTGTTAGAGTTAAAAATGATATCATTGGATTCTTATGGTAAAACTGCTTATTGAAAAAAATTTAATTTGGAATTTGTTACGAAAAAAAAAAAAATTTTTTCTGTTACTCCGAAACCATCTGTCCGATTTTGCCCAATAATGAACTTAGCCGAGATATTTATCTCCCAAACCTACTCTGAAAATTTCAACTGTCTAGCTCATTCCGTTCCAGAGTTATCGTGTCTACGGCCGGCCGGCCGGACAGAATGAATTTCAACCACGGATTCTTGATCAGTGAGCCGAACCAAATCGTTTAAGACCATTTTCGTCAAAAAATTCGAAAGTTACAGACATTTGGGCAATACTATAACGCGATGTTCCCCAGAACATACGCGCAAAAATGGGTTCAAGCCCTGTGGACAGGAGCTTTCTGGCGCTCTGGTTCAAACAGACAAATTATATCTCCGAAAGTATATTGGTTTCTCAGAGTTGGGAATTATATCAATGTAGTCATATGATATAACCGCATCATAAAAGAAATGCAATTCAAATAATAGTTTATTTATCAAGATTAAATGAGCAATCATGAGAATGAGAACTGCACCATGGAAGAAATCAAATTAAATCTGGCCAATTTTGCCCAATAACGAACTTAACCGAGATATTCATCTCCCTAATCTACTCTGAAATTTTCAACTACCTTCCGTTCGAGAGTTATATCTATGTCTGTGGATGAAAAGCAGTCTCACTACTCTCAGATCTCTTACTAACTTCATGTTCCGTTCCGAAATGTAAGATTTTTCTGAGAAAATTAATTTCGGAGCAAACAACTGAGATTTTTCTCACTTCGCTCACAATTCTTCGATTGATTAGATAATGTCATGTCACAGGAACATAAGTTGACATTAGGACAATTCATACATGTAATTATATAATTCTGTGATAACGTTGAAATACGATTTATTATTGAAATTTTGAAAAATCATATCTCCGAAAGTATTAGCTTGTTAGAGTTAAAAATGATATGAATGGATTCTTATGATAAAACTGCTTATTAAAAAAAAAAAATTTGGAGTTTGTTTTGTAAAAAAATTTTTTTTTTTTGTTACTCCGAAACCATCTGTCCGATTTTGCCCAATAACGAACTTAGCCGAAATATTTATCCCCCACACCTACTCTGAAAATTTCAACCGTCTAGCTCATTCCGTTCGAGAGTTATTGTGCCTACGACCGGCCGGACAGAATGAATTTCGACCACGGATTCTTGATCAGTGAGTCGAACCAAATCGTTTAAGGCCATTTTCATCGAAAAATTCGAAAATTACAGACATTTGGGCAAATTGATAAGCACTCAGTTCCGAGGAACTAGAGCGCCAAAAAAGTCAGTACTCTTTGGCGCACGTGTTCACGGTGGCTAATTTGAATTGAATGATGAGTACTTCAAGCTCAGTGGATAGAGCGAGCCGGAGATCTACCCAAAGGATAGTGGACACCATTCACTGTCGGTTCAGAAATTAACAGTGCTGTATCTAAGCCACCATAAGGATAGAGTAACAAAGTTGAAAAAGAACACAACTGACTCTCCTTAGTCGCACAAGCTCCCAGAAGATTCTGAGGGATCTCCTTGGGAAAGACTTGGAAGGGTCAGTATAATCATAATCATATTAAAGGTACGCGCGCCAAAGCAGATTGACCCCACGTTAATGCTTTTTTACACTTTTTCTTTCATTGTTAAGTTAATCTGCATTTGGCGCGCGTGCTATAAACATGATTATGATTATACTGACCCTTCCAAGTCTTTCCCAAGGAGATCCCTCAGAATCTTCTAGGAGCTTGTGCGACTTAGGAGTCAGTTGTGTTCTATTTCAACTTTGTTACTCTATCCTAATGGCAGCTTAGATACAGCACTGTTCATTTTTGAACCGACAGTGAATGGTGTCCACTATCCTTTGGGTAGATCTTCGGCTCGCTCTATCCACTGAGCTTGAAGTACCCATCATTCAATTCAAATTAGCACCCGTGAACACGCGCTCCAAAGTGTACTGACTTCACGTCAGTTCTTATTTTTTCAAGTTCCTTTAACAAATATGGCTATCAATACAGTTTGGCTGTTAGCTTTACCGTAGATCGAAAAAATTGCGGTTATGGGACCTCCGTTAGGAACGCTCCTTCTCCAAATCCGAACTTATTTCAATATAGATCTACCGAATATAGTTATTTATAAATACGCCTCAGGGCCACGATACAGACATTTCAACTCGGAAACAACGCTATTTCCCCCAAACTGACTTGTGTCCGTGCACTGAATTGACATGAATATTCATTTAAAACCTCACAATATCGGCTCATTACTCCCAAAATAACCCATACAACCCAAAAACAGTCACTTCTCTTCTGCGCATGCGCAATATTTTCGCGGCTAAAAGTCCTCTCAAAATCACACACCTTACAAAAAACTCTGATTCTCCAACACTAGTGGTTCAGGAGATATCGCATCTTGAATCCACGCATGCGCAGACCCTCACCAGGGGATTCTATGGAGGAATAGCATCCGCCACCCCAAAACCCCAATCCTCTCTTACGAAAACACCAGCAGTTAAATCACTGATGGTCTGCTCATGCGCGTAACGAAAAATGCCCGTAAGGGGTAACATCGATTTCAAAATTAGCCCCAGAGCCACGGTACGGACACTTCAACTCGGAAACAACGCTACATTCCCCAAACTGACTTGTCCGTGCACTGAATTGCCATAAATATACTTTTGAAACCTCACAATATTGGCTCAGCACTCCCGACATAACCCATACAACCCAAAAACAGTCACTTCTCTTCTGCACATTCGCAATCTACTCGCGGCTGAAAGTCCTCTCAAAATCACACACCTTACAAAAAACTCCGATTCTCCAACACTAGTGGTTCAGGAGATATCACATCTTTAATCCACGCATGCGCAGACCCTCAGCAAGGGATTCTATGGAGGAATAGCATCCGCTACCCCAAAACCCCAATCCTCTCTGACGAAAACACCAGCAGTTAAATCACTGATGGTCTGCTCATGCGCATAACGAAAAATGCCCGTAAGGCGTAACATCAATTCCAAATTTAGCCCCAGGGTCACGGTACGGACACTTCAACTCGGAAACAACGCTACATCCCCCAAACTGACTTGTCCTTGCACTGAATTGCCATGAATATTATTCTAAAACCTCACAATATCGGCTCAGCACTCCCAACATAACCAATACAACCCAAGAAACAGTCACTTCTCTTCTGCGCAATCTACTCGCGGCTAAAAGTCATCTCAAAATAACACACCTTATAAAAAACTCCGCTTCTCCAACACTAGTGGTTCAGGAGATATCGCATCTTCAATCCACGCATGCGCAGACCCTCATCAGGGGTCTGGATTCTATGGAGGAATAGCATCCGCCACCCCAAAACCCGAATCCTCTCTGACGAAGACTACAGCAGTTAAATGACTTCTCATCTGCGCATGCGCATAACGAAAAATGCCGGGAAAGGACAGCATGAACTAAGAAAATAGGTTTCGGCATTTCAAGCAAAGTATTCCGCAAAATATTAGTAATTTTTTGATTTTTTTTCATGTCACGTGATCTTCACGAAATTTTGCAAAAGTGTTTGCTTTGGTCTTTTGCATCTAACTACTGATTTTCTATTCAATCAGATCAGTATTTTTCGAGTTATCGTGGAAACAAAATTTCAAAATTTTTGAAATTTTTTTTTGCCTCCGGTCAGTAGAAATCTTCGCAGGCATATAAAGGTTATGATTCTACAATTTGATGCCAAATCTGAGATAGATCGAATGATCGGTTCCGAAAATATTCATCAAAAACGTTTTTATTAAAAACTACCCTGCAAATTTCAACGCTCTAAGTCGTTCCGTTCGAGTTATCGTGCTAACGGCCGTCTGGCCGGACCGGACGGACAGAATTGGATTTGATCTCTTCTTCATCAGGGAGTCGAACCCAATCGTTTGAGACCATTTTCGAAAAATACAGACATTGTGGCGAAATGATAGCACGCTGTTCCTTGCGGAGCACGCGCACAAAAATGGCCGTAACTCCGAAACGGCTCGATGGATTTTGCCCATTAACGAACTTGTCTGAGATATTTACGCTCCAAACATACCGTGTAAGTTTCAACGCTCTAACTCGCTCCGTTCGAGAGTAATCGTGCTAAGGGCCGGACGGACAGAATCGAATTCGACCTCGAATTCTTCATCAAGGAGTCGAACCCAATCGTTTGAGACCATTTTCGCAAAAAAAAATCTAAAAATACAGACATTGTGACGAAATGATAGCACGCTGTTCCTTGCGGAACACGCGCTCAAAAAGGGTCATAACTCCGAAACTGCTTGATGGATTTTGTCCATTAATGAACTTGTCCGAGATATTTACACTCCAAACATGCCCTGCAAATTTCTACTCGTTCCGTTCGAGAGTTATCGTTCTAACGGCCGGCCAGACCGGACGGACAGAATTGAATTTGACCTCGAATTCTTCATCAAGGAGTCGAACCCAATCGTTTGAGACCATTTTCGCGAAAAAAATCGAAAAATACAGACATTATATTGTGACGAAATGAAAGCATGCCGTTGCTTGCAGAACACGCGCGCAAAAAAATTATATTTTTCTTAAAATATTTTATATTTCAGAAACTATCTGAAATTCGGCATAAACCATGAAGCAGTCATTCTACATTTGATTCGATTTCACCTCGATCGGCTTTGTATTTCTGGAATTATTTCATTTTAAAATCTGAATTCAGTTGTTGCCAAATGAATTTTTTCAATGTTAACGTTTACTTTATTCATACCCAACTTCATGCAGTATTTTGTCTGGTGGTGTGTGTGGCGTGAATAGACAATCGAACATGCGTGCAAAAGCTCCCGACTTCACGTCAGAGCTTTCTAGCAATTTTTGACCCTATTGTTCCTGAGAACAGTGTGCTTATCAATTTGTCCAAATGTCTGTAATTTTCTAATTTTGGCTGAAAATAGTATCAAACGATTTGGTTCAACTCACTGATCAAGAATCCGTGGTCGAAATCGATTCTGTCCGGCCAGTGGTCCGTCCGTTAACACGATAACTCCCGAACGAAAGGATTTAGAGGATTGAAATATGAAGGGTAGGTTTGAGGCGTAAATATCTCGGACGAGTTCGTTAACGGGCGAAATCCATCAAGCGGTTTCGGAGTTATGGCCGTTTTTAGTAAAAACATTTTTTATGAATATTTCCGAAACCGATCACTCGATCTATCTGAAATTTATCATCAAATTGTAGAATCATGACCTATAGACGCATGTCAAGTTTTGTATTGATCGGGTTACCGTAAAGTGTAAAAAAAATTGAAAATTTTTAAATTTTGTTTCTACAATAACTCTCGAATGGAATGAGCTAGGCAGTTGAAATTTTCAGAGTAGGTTAGGGAGATAAATATCTCGGTTAAGTTCGCTATTGGGCAAAATAGGCCAGATGGTTTCGGAGTAACGAAAACAAATTTTTTTTTTACTTACAAATTTCAAAATAATTTTTTTTTATGATGCAGCTTCACCATGAACATCCATTGATATCATTTTCAACTCCAACAAGCTAATATTTTCGGAGATAATATGATTTTTCGAAATTTCAATAATGAATCGTACTTCTATGTTTTCACAGAATGCTATAATTCTATATATGATTTATTATATGATCTGTGTTCATACTCGTGTTATCCTGTTCTATAAGAGAGAGTCATATTCATTCCAGCTATTTTAATTTGATTTCTTCCATGGTGCAGGTCTCATTCTCAGATTGCTCATTTAATCTTGATAAATAAACTATTATCTGAATTGAATTTCCTTCATGATGCAGTTCTATCATAAGAATACATTGACAAAATTCTCAACTCTGAGAAGCCAATACTTTCGGAGATATAATTTGTCTGAACAAGAGCGCCAGAAAGCTCATGTCCACAGGGCTTGAACCAATTTTGTAATTCTGTTCGAACCACTCAAATATTTCCCTATTCGGTTGCATGTTTTCATCATGTCTCTTTTGCTTTCTGATTTCTATCTCAGCAGCAGTAAATCATGGTTTGATTTTCCTACTATTCTTTCCAGGAGATAAATTTCAATTTTCTGTGGTTAAATCGTCTGTAAGTTTTCTTTTCACTTAATTTGCCTTACTGGAGGCAGTAGCGATGGGAACAAATTGAGGATCTTTTCAGTATATATCCTGAAAGTCTTCATTAAACTTCCGTGTTAACTTTCATATTGGGCTTGGAAGGCCATATTACCACCTCATTTGAATTATGTGTGTGTGAAGCCAGTTTCGAGGAAGCGTGTAGCGTAACGTTTTGATTCGACTCGCTGATCAAGAATCCGTGATCAAAATCATTTCTCTCTGGCTGGCCGTTAACACGATAACTCTCGAACGGAATGAGCTAGACAGTTGAAATTTTCAGAGTAGGTTTGGGATTTTTTTAAGATGCAGTTTTATCATAAGAATCCATCTATACCAGGGAAGGCCAACAGGTCGTTCGCGATCGACTGGTCGATCGTAGCTATAGGTCCAGTCGATCGTGGCGAGGCAGAGAGCATCGAATTTCATTTAAAATGTCTAGAATTGGAGATCTATATATCTTTATTGGTAGATCGCGTAGAGTTTTGTACGTAAATAGTAGATCTTGGATCTCCTCAAGTTGGCCACCCCTAATCTGTATCATTCCCATCTCTAACAAACTAATACTTACTTATTTTGCCCAGATGTCTGTATTTTTGGAATCATTTGTTGAAAATGGTCTCAAACGATTGGGTTCGACCCACTGATGAAAAATCCGGGGTCAAATTCAATTGTTTCCTTCCGACCGTAATCACGATAACTCTCGAATGAAAGGAGTTAGAGAGTTGACATTTGCAGGGTAGGTTTGGAGAGTAAATCTCGGTTTAGTTCGTTAAGGGGCAAAATCCGCCGAGTTATGGACATTTGAGCTTAAGCTTTTTCCTGAATATTTCCAAAATTACTTTCCAATCTGTCCGGAATTTAGCACCACATTGTTATATGTACATGTATGTGTGAAATGTTTTGTAGTGATCGGATGACTACGTACACAAAAAAAATCAATAACTTGTAAATTTTGTTTTCCAAATAACTCGGAATAACTGTTCGAATTTAAAATTGGTGGTTAGTTGCAAAATACCGCATGACTAGAAAAAATTCAAAAAATGTTCAACTACATATTGTGCGGAATATTTTACTTGAAATTTCGAAACCACGTATTTGGTTGACTCTTATTTTGACATTTAGTTGACCGATAATGACCTCTTGGAATTTCATGGAAAATAGACCCTTAGGAGCTTTAAAAAACCAATATGAAATTCTAAATACCGACCTACTGGTGAAATTAGGAATGCTTTATTTACTACGATAAATTATAATCGCAGTGAAAGCATGTGTTGATGATAATTATTCCTTTTCGATCATTTACGATCGAATAAGTGTAACTGCAGAAACGATTCAAAAAGTGGATGAACGGCTTGTGGAATTTTATTTAACTGTTGATGTTTTAATGGGAAATGCTCGAAATTATCCTTTACGAGTTCTGCATACGCACAAGATAGTTTTGCAAAATTTTCACATTTCCGTCTTTTCCAGACTGCTTATCAATACGGTGGCGTTTGAATGAGTGAATGAACTATGTGTGGAATTTTAATTTCTTTTTCAGAAATTTGCCTGAAACTTGAGCTTCATTTCAATTATGTGTGTGTGTGTGTGTGTGTGTGGAATGAACGGAATGAGCTTGAAGGTTGAAATTTTCAGAGTAGGTTTGGTAGATAAATACCTCGGGTGAGTTCGCTACTGGGCGAAATCGGGCTGGTGGTTTCGCAGTAACGAAAAAAAAATTTACATTACAAATTTAAAATTAATTTTTTTTAAGGTGTAGTTTTATCATAAGAATCTATTGATATTATTCTCAACTCTAACAAACTTATACTCACGGAGATATGCTTTTTCAAAATTTCAATAATTTATCATATGATTTCATAATTTCATAATTATAATTTGCTAATGTATGTAACATATGAGACATAGTCTTCTGTTTCCCCTCATTTTTGGAGAAAATCAATAATTAAGAATATTTAGAAGATCTATAAGAATTTATAAATAATCTATATTAAATTACATTTGGATTTGAGAATAGGCAGAAGCAACTTCGTCCTGACTAAGGTCTCCTGACCGCAATCTTTTTTTTTATCCTCTACTATGGTAAAAGTTATTGGCGTAGACCAGACTGAAGTAATGAACAGAATTGTCAGAAAGACTTGAAAAATATGAAAAAGCACTGACATGAAGTCAGTATATTTGGCGCGCTTGTTCAGGTTGACCAATTTGAATTGATTGATGAGTGCTTCAAGCTCAGTTGATAGAGCGAGCCAGAGATCTCGTCAGAACGTAGTGCCTACCGTTCACTGTTGACTCAAATTCTAACAGTGCTGTGCCCGAGCTAGCGTAAGTGCCCAGTAAAGAAGCGTTTACAGAACACAACTGACTCTCCTAAATTGCACAGGAGCTTCTGAGGACTCTGCTTTTGAAAGACCTAGGAGGGTCAGTATAATCATTATCATGACATTAGCAAGCGCATCAATGAAGATTGACTTCACTATGAAAAAGTACTGACGTTAAGTCAATCTGTTTTGGCGCGCTTGTTAATGTCATGATTATGATTGCACTGACCCTCCTAGGTCTTCCCTAAGGAGACCCCTCAGAAGCTCCTATGCTAATTAGGACAGCAACTTACGCACAGCACTGTTAATGTTTGATCCAACAGTCTGACCACCGTCAGACTATACCTTCTCAAGTTAAATTTCGGAAAAAGTAAATCCAATTTCGGACAAAATATTCAGATTTACTCAGTACAATTGTATGTCCATCAGAGTCATTTTCGGTTTGTTCGTAATTAATATCTTCTTTCTTACGATTTCAACTAATACGTTTAGTGATTTCACAATGACTTAACTCTGGTGGTTCGGTTCATATTTCTCAGTAGGTGTTTCGGAAATATCGGTGTATTTTTTAGTGAAATGACTTGTTCAACATAAAAAAAATAGTGCGTATGTATTTATTATTGTATTGTTAATATTGCAATATGAAGGGTGTTAATAAAAAGATTCTTTCTTGAATGCTCTACTTGATTTTTAAAATGATTTGAATTCATTTCTTTGGCTGAAGATGAGGCGCTATAAATGTTTCATTACCATGGGATGATATGATTATGATTATAATTATACTTATAGATCTTCTGAGGAGAATCCTCATATGAACTTGAGAGCTTGTGTGAGATAGGAGAATCCGTTGTGTTCTGTGTAGGCTTTGTCACTGTGTCCGTACGTCATCTGACGCCATTTTACGTAGCTGGGCGCTAACATATGAGTAGAATATTTCTTTACTAGTCCCGGGCTTGAACTCGGTCTAACAGTCTAACGGTCTAACATCAATGGAAAATCAGCACCTTTAGAATTATACTTATGTATAAATATAGTTCTGAACCTGCTGATTGCAGGAAAGTCGGTGAATAATTCTGGACAAATTTTATTAGCTGTTTCTTTATTGTTCAAATAACGGGGCGTTTTGAGTCTCACTGGGAGCTATTTATAATGTGTTGAAAGTTACCTACTTTGTGAACACTTCTGCTGAACAATATTTTCGGAAAAAACACGCACACGCAATTCGCAGATCTGGGTAGTACAAATTGTCGAAAAATGTGCACCGACTCTATTAAAACCTTCATTTACATATGATTACTAGCCTATATATTGGACAGAAATCCTAGGAGTGTCATAAACATATCATCTGGTGGTAAATAAATTCTTTAGCCGCCTTATCTTCAGGGAATGAATTCAAATTATTCCAGAAATCAAGTTTAGCATTCAAGGCAGCAAATTTTCATTAACACCCTGTATATTGCAATATTGACCCCAGTACAATAAGAAATGCATCCGTACCACTTCTTTACGTTCAACATGTCATTCCGCAAAAACATTCATCCGAATTACTGACTCAAGAATGCAACTGAACCACCAGGCACAAATGCTTAAACCACTCCGAGTAGGTAGGTTGCAATAAGTCCATAAATATATTTACCTGGATATTTGTCGTTCCCAAAGAAAAATAACTTAACGTACGAGTTGAAATTATAAGAAAGATGATTTTGATTAGGAACATATCGAAAATGTGTCTGATGGCCACAAAAATGTACAGAGTAAATCTGAATATTTTGTTCGAAATTGGATTTACTTTTTCCGAAATTGCTTGTTTTTCACATATTGCTTTTACTTTTTCCGAAATTGAACTTGTAAAGGTATAGATCTCCAGTTCGATCTATTTACTGAGCTAATTCATTAAATTTAAATTGGTCAACTTGAACTAGCGCAAAAGGTCAGAGACTTCATGTCAGCGTTTTTGGCGCTCTAGCTCCTCGAAACTGAGTGCTTATCAATTTGCCCAAATGTCTGTCGATTGCCGATGAAAATGGTCTTAAACGATTTGGTTCGACTCACTGATCAAGAATCCGTGGTCGAAATTCATTCTGTCCGGCCGGCCGGCCGTAGGCACGATAACTCTCGAACGGAATGAGCTAGACAGTTGAAATTTTCAGAGTAGGTTTGGGAGATCAATATCTCGGCTAAGTTCGTTATTGGGCAAAATCGAACAGATGGTTTCGGAGTAACAAAAAAAATTTTTTTTTTACAGAACAAATTCCAAATTAAATTTTTTTCAATAAGCAGTTTTACCATGAGAATCCAATGATATCATTTTTAACTCTTAACAAGCTAATACTTTCCGAAATATGATTTTTCAAAATTTCAATAATAAATCGTATTTCTACGTTGTCACAGAATGATATAATTATTCTATGTATGAATTGTCATAATGTCAACTTATTTTCCTGAGACATGACTGATTCTTATCTAATCAATCGAAGAATTGTGAGCGAAGTGAGAAAAATCTCAGTTGTTTGCTCCGAAATTAGTTTTTCTCAGAAAAGTCTTACATTTCGGAACGGAACATGAAGTAAGAGATCTGAGAGTAGTGAGACTGCTTTTCATCCATAGACATATAATGCTCAGTTCTCTCAATTTATGACGGGACTGACGGAAGGGAATGTTATAACTTCAAAAATATTGGGGTTGAAATACTCGTATGTTAGCGATGCAACGGGGACCTCACCCAAAAATGTTTGAAAATATTACGTAAATATTGAAAGCATAATTCTGTAGTTCGAGAGAGGAGAAAATTTGGTGAACGTAGATCAGGAAATTTTTGATCGATTACAAGGTAATTTTTCATTATTACTTCTCTTCTTTCATACATGTTTTATGGAATATCTACTATTTGTAGGTACTTTAAACCTGTTTTGGGCAATTGTCATACGAAACTTATTTTTTTGGCGCTCTAGTTCCTCGGAACAGAGTGCTTATCAATTCGCCCAAGTGTCTGTAATTTTGGAATTTTTGGCTGAAAATGGTCTCAAACGATTTGGTTCGACTCACTGATCAAGAATTCGTGGTTGAAATCGATTATGTCCGGCCGTCCGTTAACACGATAACTTCGAACGAAAGGAGTTACGTGGATTGAAATTTGCAGGGTAGGTTTGGAGCGTAAATATATCGGACGGGCTCGTTAATGGGCGAAATCCATCAAGCGATTTCGGAGTTATGGCCGATTTTAGTAAAAATATTTTTTATTAATATTTCCGAAACCGATCACTCGATCTATCTGAAATTTAGCATCAAATTGTAGAATCATGACCTTTATACGCATGTGAAGTTATGTATTGACCAGATTACCGCAAAGTGCCAAAAATAAAAATATGAGAATTTAAAAAAGTTTTTCTACAATAACTCTCGAACGGAATGAGCTAGGAAGTTGAAATTTTCAGAGTAGGTTAGGGAGATGAATATCTCGGTTAAGTTCGTAATTGGCAAAATTGGCCAGATTTAATTTGATTTCTTACATGGTGCAGTTCTCATTCTCATGATTGCTCATTTAATCTTGATAAATAAACTATTATTTGAATTGAATTTCCTTTATGATGCAGTTCTATCATATGAATACATTGATATAATTCCCAACTCTGAAAAACCAATACTTTCGGAGATATAATTTGTCTATTTGAACTAGAGCGCCAGAAAGCTCCTGTCCACAGGGCTTGAAGCAATTTTTTATATTTGTGTGGGCTTTCGGATTCCTGCAATATTTACTGTTTCTTTTCGCTGATTACTTCCTCAATATGTGGGACCTTTGGGTCCTAATGTGTCTTTTTTGCTTTGACGAAATACTAAGACGCGTTTGTTATAATTTGGAGTACTTTTGATTGACACCTTCAAATTATGTATTGCTGTCTTCGGTTTGCTGGTTGAATTTCATAGCTTTATTTCGTAAGTTCAGATGGGTTTAATTATAGATTTATATATACAGAGGCCCGTTAGTAGTGTACCCACGGAGTATGACAGGTAAAAGGTTAATTATCCGAGAAAAAAACTAAGTTTTATTGGTCTAGGCCTTTGTAGTTTCAAAGTTATTATTTTTTCCAACATTAAGTTCAAATTGTCCTACATGAATAAAAAATCATAACTTAGAGACTGAAAGACTTAGGACAAATAATTTCAATATTTTTGTTAGTAACTTCCTCTATGGACCATACATGAGTCTGTCTATAGATTACTGGACAGACCGTTGGACTCTGAACCGAGTTCAGTCGCGGGGCTAGGGAAAAAATATTTTAGACAGACGGTAGTGGGCACCGTTCACTATTGATCAAAAAATCAACAGTGCTGTGCCTGAGGTGGTGTGAGGATACAGCTACAAAGAGCCTACAAAGAACACGACTGATTCTGCTTACTCGCACAAGGTATTGAGAGCTTATGAGGGGTCTCCTCGGGAGAACTAGGACCTAGTTTTGTGTTTATGTGCGATATTATAAGCATATAGAATGTGATCGTAACAAACTTAAATTAATCTTTTATAGTAGGCTCGAGAGCCAAACCTTTAACTGATTTCAGTTACAAATATAATCTATAATCTTAATTCATCCGTATATTCTTCTAAATGAATTAAGATTATAGGGTTTGAAGAATGACTTTTTATTGAGATGAAATTGACAGGTTTGAACACATCTTTGTTTTTTCCAGTTATCATAAACCACCGGAAGAGAAGAGTTATGAACCCCATAGTGTAAAAGATGAAGACTTGGATATTACTGGAAATTTCATAGATGACCATAGATACAAAGTGGAAAGTGAATATAGTGCACATATATCTGAGCAAATTGATGAAAAGACCGTTCAGAAAATAGAGTATCGCCAACCAGAACTCATTGACTCTATTCAATTGAACTCTGAGCAAAATAAGTGTAATTTAAGTGAATTTTCTTCAAATGAAAAAGCTAATCTGAAAAATAATATGAATTCCGTGCATTCAAATTTGAAGGAATATAAATGTCACCTGTGTGAATATTCTGCAAATCAAAAAATGTCCCTCAAAAATCATATAGATTCTGTACATTTAAATTTGAAAGAACATAATTGTCACTGGTGTGAATATTCTACAAATCGCAAATGTCACCTCCAAACTCATATAGATTCTGTACATTTAAATTTGAAGGAACATAAATGTCACTTGTGTGAATATTCTACAAATCGCAAATGTCACCTCCAAACTCATATAGATTCTGTACATTTAAATTTGAAGGAACATAAATGTAATTTGTGTGAATATTCTACTAATCGAAAAGTTGATCTCAGAAATCATATAGATTCTGTACATTTAAATTTGCAGGAACAGAAATGTCACTTGTGTGAATATTCTACAAATCGCAAATGTCACCTCAAAACTCATATAGATTCTGTACATTTTAATTTGAAGGAACATAAATGTCACTCATGTGAATATTCTTCATCTCGAAAATGTAACCTCAAAAATCATATAGATTCTGTGCATTTGAATTTGAAGGAACATAAATGTAACTTGTGTGAATATTCTGCATATCAAAAAAGTAAAATCAAGAGTCATATAGATTCTGTACACTTAAATTTGAAGGGACATAAATGTCACCTGTGTGAATATTCTACATCTCGAAAAATTTACCTCAAAAATCATATAGATTTCGTACATTTAAATTTGAAGCAACATGAATGTCACTTATGTGAATATTCCGCGAATCAAAAAGTTAGTCTCAAAAATCATATAGATTTTGTGCATTTAAATTTGAAGGAACATAAATGTCACTTGTGTGAATATTCTACAAATCGGAAATTTGTTCTCAAAAATCATATAGATTCTATGCATCTAAATTTGAAGGAACATTAATGGCACTTGTGTGAATATTCTACAAATCGAAAAAGTGTATCAAGAATCATATAGATTCTGTGCATTTAAATTTGAAGGAACATAAATGTCACTTGTGTGAAGATTCTACAAATCGAAAATTTGGTCTCAAAAATCATATAGATTCTGTGAATTTGAAGGAGCAATAATGTCACTTGTGTGAATATTCTACAAATCGAAAATTTGGTATGAAAAATCATATAGTTTATGTACATTTAAATTTGAAGGAACATTAATGTCACTTGTGTGAATATTCTGCAAATCTAGAAAGTGTATCAAGAATCATATAGATTCTGTGCATTCAAATTTGAAGGAACATAAATGTCACTTGTGTGAATATTCTACAAATCGCAAATGTCACCTCCAAACTCATATAGATTCTGTACATTTAAATTTGAAGGAACATTAATGTCACTTGTGTGAATATTCTACAAATAAAAAATTTGGTCTCAAAAATCATATAGATTCTGTGCATTTAAATTTGAAGGAACAAAAATGTTACTTGGGTGAATATTCTGTAAAATCGAAAAAGTGTCTCAAAAATCATATACCTACAGTGATTTGGCCGGACGTGGGCGGTGTACGCTTGTGGGAAGGTTCAAAATAAATACGAAGAGAAATGAAATAAAATTATTTACTGAAATATATGTATAAACTCATTAAAGAAAAATTGGTTCAAGCCCTGTGGACAGGAGCTTTTGGGCGCATGTTCATCTTCCTTGTGGCCCGTACTGACCAGTAAAGAAAAAAAGCAGTATCATGTTGAATACCTTAATATTATTCTGGAACACAAATTTTCCATTACAATAATCTTCATCTAGCTTCTATTTAGTATCAATTCCTGTAGAACGTGATCATAATAAGTGTTTTCCATATAATAAAATGTGTTTGAACTTGGTATGTAGGAAATCTGACATCAATTATTGACAAACAGCCGTCAAATGAGGTAAATAGATTTTTGTGACGATTTTCTGTGACCATAGAACATCAAAACACGCTGGAATGTGAATTTTAAGCAATATCTTCTGGAATTGAGATAGTATCGAACTGAAATTTTGCACACTCGTGTAGAATGCTTGATTTAACGTCGGTACAAATTTTTTTATTAAAAAATTTTCCAACTGCCCGATCCCAACAATACTTAGATAATATTATATCCATAAATTAAGCATTTCATTATTGCATTTCTTGAAATAGGTACCTTTTCAAGTCGATCAACATCGTCCTTCTTTCGACGTCTAAACTATGACTTGATTCTTTATGTTTATGTCTTTGAATTTGTTTTCGGTGGAATTCAAAGAGTTCATAGAATAATCGATGAAAATACTGAGAGAGACCCAGGAAATTTGACACATTTTGTCTTATATCTCCAGAAATTGAAATCGTATAGAGCCAAAATTTTGCACAATGTTGCAAAATACTACAATTGACGTTAGTACAAGTTTTTGTTGCAATCTGATGAATAGTTCACGAAAAAAAAATTTTTTTTTCGAAAAAATTTGAAGAAATATTTTTTTAAAAATTACCAACATTTCGATCATAACAGAATTTTGCCAAAAGTTGCGCGTTTATATCCTCGAACTGACTACCAAGTTTCGATTCAACATCTTCTTTAGTTCCTGAAATATCAGGGAAATAACCTCAAAATTTTAAATGTCTATAACTCCTAAACCGTCCGGCTGATTTTGCCCGTTAACGAACTTAACCGTCGCATTTTGATCAGAAACCTACCCTGAAAGTTTGAAGTCGATAGGACCTTCGGTGCTCCTGTTATCGTGCCTACGGCCGGAAGTACGGCCGGCCGGCCGTACGGCACCCAAAAATCTGACACCGGATTCGTGATCAGGGAGTCCGAATTAGTCTATTAGCCAATTTTCAGCTCGAAATTCGAAAATTACAGACATTTGACAATTTTTTTTTCGAAAAAATTTGAAGAAATATTTTTTTAAAAATTACCAACATTTCGATCATAACAGAATTTTGCCAAAAGTTGCGCGTTTATATCCTCGAACTGACTACCAAGTTTCGATTCAACATCTTCTTTAGTTCCTGAAATATCAGGGAAATAACCTCAAAATTTTAAATGTCTATAACTCCTAAACCGTCCGGCTGATTTTGCCCGTTAACGAACTTAACCGTCGCATTTTGATCAGAAACCTACCCTGAAAGTTTGAAGTCGATAGGACCTTCGGTGCTCCTGTTATCGTGCGTACGGCCGGAAGTACGGCCGGCCGGCCGTACGGCACCCAAAAATCTGACACCGGATTCGTGATCAGGGAGTCCGAATTAGTCTATTAGCCAATTTTCAGCTCGAAATTCGAAAATTACAGACATTTGGACGAAATGATAGGACGATGTTCCCCTAGAACATGCGCCCAAAAATAAATTGCAAAATATGAAGCTATTATGACTATTAACAATATAAAATGTATTTAGAAAAAATTAGTTATTTGGGTTGTATCATTTTTTTTCTATTCTTGTTAGTAGTCGTGTTTGAAATTGGGACTCCAGATTCTTAAGAAGTCGAAAAGCCACAAAACCTTCTTCAATATTTCGCCAAGATTTCATTAACATACGATTCACTCCTAGCGGCAGCGTGTAATGAAAACTAGGAACGTATTTATCATGATTACAAACTATATGGAGGGTATTCCCTGGAGTTGATTTTTGAACGTTTCCTCGAGAAATAACAATATGAGTTCTTTTATGAACATGTGGGTACCTACATATTAATTTTTGGCCGGTCTTCAGAATCCCGCGTCCGTTTCTGGGAGGTTTTTAGGCACCGCTATGAATATTGTAGTGTCCGTGCCCGTCCGATAGAGGTGTGTTCGCTCATGAGAATTCGTTCAAAATGAAATTCGTCTAGAATTTCTCGGTTCCAGGAAAATTGTCCGTTTGAGGGGAGTGTCCGTTTTTGTCCGCCAAGGAAGGTTTCACTTTAGACTCTGCGCAGTTAAATTTGAAGGAACCCATTTTGTACCTCGTGTGAATACTCTACAAATCGAAAATTTGGTCTGAAAAATCATATGTTCTGTGCATTTAAATTTGAAGGAACATTAATGTCACTTGTGTGATTATTCTGCAAACCACAAACATAGCCCCATATTCATGTAGATACTGTACATCAAAAATTGAAACTCTATTATGTTATGGAAGATCGTCCAAGCAGTCAACAAAAAGGAGAAGAAAATCATAACAGAGAAAGAGCTGACAACTCTGAACAGGAAATGAGATATAGGAGGGATGATCGGGGAAATCGTGTAGTCAGTCAACAGGAAGGAAAATAAAATCAAAATAGGAGAAATTGTAAACTCATTAGATGGTAGATAAAAATGACAAAATAGCTGATACCATTGTGAATTCACAACCAAATAATTCACTGCTTAAAGGGGAAGATACTTCATCCAGACAGACCAGAAAATATAAACGAGAATCTATGAAAGCCGTATGGGGGAAATTGATCTGTAGGCATTTGTTCCGTGGACAAACATACATCTTTTGAAAGGTTCAAATACAGAAGGACATCGAGGTTTTTCTGAAATTCAAAATTCCAAGTATTGTGTGCAAATTGGAAGAATTAAAGGTTAGATCTGGACATTATAAGATCTTCAAAATATCTGTCCCCGCAAACCACAGAGTAGCGATTTTTGGCCTGAACATCTTGTTGTCAAGAAATTTGTGGACTTGAGTCGAAATTTTATGAAGGGGGTCGAAGAACACTTCAGGTGTGTTAACAGTGGAAGATCCATTCACGGACATGTCGAAATCGCCACACATGAACAATAATCAGGCTAATTATGAAAACATTCTAAACATAAACGTTCAGAGCATAAAAATTAATATATATATATATATATATATATATATATATATATCTATATATATATATCAACAGGACTACAGGACAGACAATGAGAGCATACAGTACCAAGTGAAAGTGCTGAAGGTAATAATTATTTGGGGTCCCTTTGGCTATAAAAGATATATGCTTGTGTTCCAACTTATTAACGCCACAAAACAATCGATACTTAAGTTTCGAACGGTCAAATACCTTTTTCACGGTTCGGCAATTCAAACCCGAATACCAGACCGAGTAACCCACCTCGTGTTAGCACGATATGGACATTCACCTCAATCCAATTATTCGAGGATGCCTCAGACGCAACACAACTTCTAGTTCAACCCCTAAAATGCCAGGGCTCGGTCGCTGAAACACTAGGGTCTGAACAGGAAGTTGTCGGAGTGACGTCCTACAACGCTCACAAAGATATGAAATAAAAATTGAATCCCGGGCAATTCAACAAAATAATAAACTAGCGGGATGTCTGAGGGTTGTTACCCTTGTTCACAGCTCGGCTTTCAAACTCGAATACCAGACAGAGTAACCCACCTCGTGCAAGCACGATATGGACATTCACCTCAATCCGATTATTCACGGATGCCTCAGACGCAACACCACTTCTAGTTCAACCCCTAAAATGCCAGGGCTCGGTCGCTGAAACACTAGGGTCTGAACAGGAAGTTGTCGGAGTGACGTCCTACAACGCTCACAAAGATATGAAATAAAAATTGAATCCCGGGCAATTCAACAAAATAATAAACTAGCGGGATGTCTGAGGGTTGTTACCCTTGTTCACAGCTCGGCATTCAAACTCGAATACCAGACCGAGTAACCCACCTCGTGCTAGCACGATATGGACATTCACCTCAATCCGATTATTCACGGATGCCTCAGACGCAACATTACTTCTAGTTCAACCCCTAAAATGCCAGGGCTCGGTCGCTGAAACACTAGGGTCTGAACAGGAAGTTTACCGGAGTTACGTCCTACAATGTTCGCAAAGATAACAATAAATTCAAAATAAAATACCAGACACTTCAATAAAATAATACACCAATGGGGTGTCAAAGGGTTGTCACCCTTGCTCACAGTTCGGCAATTCAAACTCGAATACCAGACCGAGTAACCCACCTCGTGCTAGCACGATATGGACGTTGACCTCAATCCAATTATTCAAGGATGCCTCAGACGCAACACCACTTCTAGTTCAACCCCCAAAATGCCAGGGCTCGGTCGCTGAAACACTAGGGTCTGAACAGGAAGTTTACCGGAGTTACGTCCTACAATGTTCGCCAAGATAACAAGCAATTCAAAATATAATACCAGACACTTCAATAAAATAATACACCAATGGGGTGTCAAAGGGTTGTCACCCTTGCTCACAGTTCGGCAATTCAAACTCGAATACCAGACCGAGTAACCCACCTCGTGCTAGCACGATATGGACGTTGACCTCAATCCAATTATTCAACGATGCCTCAGACGCAACACCACTTCTAGTTCAACCCCTAAAATGCCAGGGCTCGGTCGCTGAAACACTAGGGTCTGAACAGGAAGTTTACCGGAGTTACGTCCTACAATGTTCGCAAAGATAACAATAAATTCAAAATAAAATACCAGACACTTCAATAAAATAATACACCAATGGGGTGTCAAAGGGTTGTCACCCTTGCTCACAGTTCGGCAATTCAAACTCGAATACCAGACCGAGTAACCCACCAGAGACAAGAACCCACCCTGAACCCACCTCGTGCTAGCACGATATGGACGTTGACCTCAATCCAATTATTCAAGGATGCCTCAGACGCAACATCACTTCTAGTTCAACCCCTAAAATGCCAGGGCTCGGTCGCTGAAACACTATAGGGTCTGAACAGGAAGTATACCGGAGTTACTTCCTACAAGATAACAATCAATTCAAAATAAAATACCAATAATTCACTAATGGAATTGGATCACCCTGTATACAACAAATTCGGAAATAAATTCTTTAAGCTAATTTGTTAACCTGACCAATTATCAAGCATCTGACCTGACTCGGAACGAATTGAAATGAAGGAACACAAGCAATACGGAAAAATAAACGGCAAGCCAAAGGGCCCACGGAATGCTTACCCAAATCATTAAAATAGAGTCTTTTTCTCGTATAACGGTAATCAAAAACAAAAGGACGGTTTATCGGTGTTTTCGGAAAAATGATTCGGTTATAATATTCGGTGCAATTAATCTTCAAATAATCGGAAATCTATCAAAAAGTTTATACGTCTACCACTCGGAAATCTAGCGAAAAGTTACCAATTTTGACTCGGAAAGCCCTTATATAGACTCGGTCGGATGACATGTCACATGATCTCAAATTCGTCTAATTTTGAAGGGAGATGGTTTTTGGACGTCTCTGATTGGTCCGACATTATGTCATTTATTCTAGAAAGAATTCGAACACTCGAGAGCATAAACAACGGACCTCCAGTTTTTGCGCCCTTTCATCGTAGAAATATCTGTCGGCATCTGGCAAAAAACGGCGATAAGCGATAAACTGGAGTTGACGGAGTTTTTCTACATAGGCTACGATTTTAAAATGCATGCGAATAATCGGAATGATTTTAAATTCCCTATATGAATATTTCTCGATATAATTAATTCTCTCATTTAAATTATATGGAAACGGACTGAACGGAAGAGTTTCGAATTTCCTTCATGAACGTATCTTACGGTATGACTCTACGGAATAAATGCAGGAATTATTTCGAAATGAAAAATTTTGGAAACAATATCCTGAATTTATTTAGTAACGAAAAAACACTTCGTTACACCACTCAGCCCAATTGTCGCCACCGTGGTCCTGGGTTATTTGTTGGACCAGGTCATTCCCACCATCCCCTTTACGATACCTTTCTTTTATAAATACGTAGACGATTTAATTTGCAGTATACCTGAACATAGCACACAACTTGTACTGGATACATTCAACAGCTTCGATAGGCATTTACAATTTACACTCGTGAAAGAAAACAACTTTCAGACTACCTTTTTTGGACACTGTTGTTATTAGAAACGACGAGAACACCATCGTTCTTGATTGGTATCAGAAGCCCACCTCATCCGGACGTTTCTTGAACTTCAGTTCTAGTCACCCCAACAATCAAAAACTCAACACTGTATTGGCAATGAGGAATAGAGTCCTCCATATCTCTAATGAAAGATTCATAAGGCAAAAGCTTGACAAACCTTTCGTTTTGTTTTTAAACAATGGTTATCCCAAGCCTATTTTGAAGAAAATAATTTATAGCAGAAGTTTTTATGACGGTCCCACCGATGATATCGTCGAGACACTCAAGTATAGGAAACTACCCTTCGTAAAATCTCTTACCCACCAGATAACAAATCTTTTTGGGGATTTTTCTGAAATCAGAATAGCAAAATATAGCCTAACAAAAATTGCGAGTCTCTTTTCTAGACTGAAGGACAAAACTCCCACCGGTTTAGTCACAAACACGGTTTATAGAATACCTTGTACAGGATGTCCGGCACAGTACATTGGACAAACCCAACAATGGTTGAAAAATCGCATCACGCAACATAAAAGTGATTGCCGTATTGGGAAAAATTCGTGTGCTCTAGCTGGTCACCACCAAAAAATGGGCCATATCTTTAATTTCGAGGGTGTTACGATATTGGAGCGTGAGTCAAGGTACAAGAGCAGGCTTTTTCTCGAGATGCATATTAAAAAGGAGAAACATGCTATTAATTTCAAGTCCGATACAGAATGTTTAAATAATATTTATTGTAGTATTCTTCAAAGATTGTAATGTTTCCACGGATAGATGTCCCTACAATGCAGTTTTCGCTTTCAAAATTAATTTCTTTTTTTTTGGAGCCCTCTGTCTTTGTTTTGTCATGCATATTGCCCATCTCACTCACTTAAACCGGCTCGGATGCTTTCGCGCAGTCGGACAGATTTGATTTGTTTTCTTAGCATGTTTGTCTGTGTTTTGTCAATCGTCATATTTACGAGCGATAACAGATATTGAAGTTTCCCGAATTATTGGTAAATGCACCTTTTGTGTAATAATTCTGACTATCTTTAGAAGAAAGACCTATGTTTTGTCATAATTCAGATTATGTTTGAGGGGAAGCTCTAACAGTCGTAAGTATTTCAAGCGATGATTTTTTTTTTATATAATTGTTATTGTGTGAACATTTTTTTGTAGTTTGTGTCTCCTGATGATGTCAACAATTGTTTTGACGAAATATTGAGAACCACTAGGAAGTAACTGAGTTTTTTTTTGTACCGATACAGACCATCTCCCGATATCTATCATTTTTATTATATATATATATATAAATATAATTTTTTTTTTTTAGATTCACACTGTTGTGGATTTCTCCAGAATTACCCGGACGCGAACGCCAAGAGCAATTCCTTCTGTTAATGCGGATAAAGCACCTTCCGCACGATGTTCACTGTACCGAGTATAACAGCCTTCTGCATCCACATCAGTGTATTCTGTGGCAAGTTCATTTCTCAGTTCTCTCAGACACAGAATATACCCTAGGTATATTCTGTGCTCTCAGATGTTCGGTCGTTTTACGATGGACTAGACCATTCGTGCTGATGATGAGAGGCTTTATATTTACGCTTTCCAGCCGCCACATATCCTTAATTTCTTTTGCCAGTGCCTCATATTTCGTTATTTTTTCAACGTAAGTTTTATTGAGGTTGTTATATATATATATATATATATATATATATATATATATATATATATATATATATATATATATATATATATATATATATATACTGCAAAATTCTGTAAGGGTAAAACGACTCGTTTTTTGGGGAGAAATTTCAAGTGAAACTCTTCATTCTACGCCAAGCTTTCGAATTTAATTCAATTCTTCATCAGGGCCTCTGGAATACAATATAGATAATAACAACAATACTTTTGATTTTTCATTAAAATTTTCTGGCTTATTTACTCACTGAATTTGAGGTTAAGTTAAGGAAATATGTACAGCCATAAACATCTCACACAAAGAAGTCACGATTACTTGAACATAACGACGCACAATTACTGTTAAAACACACTTATAAAATAATAAATTAGAATAAGTTAAAAGTTAAAATATTAAAATGTTGAAAGTTGTCAATGTGTATAAATAAAATTGTCAATATTGTTTTTCTTTGTAAACCTAACATTATGCCATTCTATGTTCTTATTCGTCAACTGGACCATCGTAAAATACTTCGTTTTCTTTTGATTTTTGTATCAGTTTTTTTATTCATTGTGTTTTCTTTTTTGTTTATTTCAATCATTTCCAAAGCTAATCTCTTCCGATAATTCCTTTCTGTTTTTAGTACCTTCACGTCTTCAAAATTTATTTTATGGCTCAGATTGAATGCATGGGATGCTAATGCGCATCGTTCTGGATGTTTGGTGATATCAGACTTATGCAATGCCATTCTCTTTTTTATCCATTGTGATGTTTGTCCTATGTAAACCTTTTCACAATCCTCACAATTCACCTCATAAACCACATTACTCTTAAGATTATTTCGTTATTTCGATATAATTGAGATAACGCTTACTTTTGTGTTGAGATTTACACATGAAATGCTTTCTCTGTTTAAATGGTCCTTTACGAATTTCCAAATCTCGTGAATTCTCTTCAGTGCCTTCAGAATTTCTTGTTTCTCATATCATTTTGTTGTTTTTTAACGTACCTACCTCTTTGGTATCTCCATAGTGCCTACTAGTGCATCTCAAATTTGAAATGAGATTAGGAAATATTTTGGATTCGACATATGGAACATTTCAGTTTAACCTCTAGTTTGGCGACATTGTGTTTTTATTTCTTCTTCATTAATTGATGACACAACAGACACGGTGTTTGTGAACTATCAAATTTATATATGGAAAGCTTTCCAAGTTAAATGGGTAATTTTGTGATTTTTAGAGTCAAGTGAATTTTTCGCTTTTCATCTAGGATTTCCCTTTCCTCATATCTGTAAATCATTCCATTTCATCTCCCGGATAATACATATTTGTTTAGGTAAGTAGGCATTAAATATAGAGAAAGTAGAGATCATGGTATATTAAGCCCATTTTTGCTTCAAACATCATGTGGCGAGGGAAGTAGATCCTTTCTTAAATAAGGATAGACGGCACAAGTTGATAAATACGCGTAAAGTGGAAATGATATTTCAAAAGTCACTAGTTTTTGGTGGTGTCTACTTCGAGTCAAAAGTAAGTAAAAATTTTAATCTATTAATTTCAATTGACGATTAATTTAAATAATTACCTATAGTCAATACCTGCTGAAGTTATGCTTCTGTTCGAAGGCATTTGTTATTGAGGGGGTTATTAGTAGGAATAATAATCTTTTCATTCTGTATTCATATGAAATATTATTTCTCATGGCACTTTTATTGATACGGAAATAATTGAGAATATTATATGCGAGATTTAAATATGTCTTTAGGGCAGATAATTTACAGTGGAGAAGTTGTCTATTTTTTTTCGAAAAAATCTTTTTGCGCAGATATTTTAGGGGAACAGTGAGCTATCCTTCGGTCCAAATATTCGCAATTTTCGAATTTTGAGCTGAAAACGACAAATGTAAACTTAGTTCTTTGGGCGCTGGTCGGCTGTCTCCGCGATAACTAACGTACGGAGAATTCTATCGACAAATTTTCTGGATAGGCTGCATATAAATACGACGGTTAAGTTCGTTAACGGCAAACAGATGTCAACAAAAATCTATACCAATTTTGAAGAATATATTTTACAGCAGAGTGCAAAATTTCAGTTCAATACATAATTTCTGGAGATATAATGAAAAAGGTGCCAAGTTTCGTGGTTTTGTCTCTGAAAATTTTTTCGAACAAAATTTGTTTCACAAACTACATATGTACCACCTATCAAATTTTAACAAAAATTGTACCGATGTTAAATTCTATAGTCTTCAGCTGTTTTCAAAATTTCAGTCCAATACGATTTCAATTTCTGAAGATAATGGGAAAAATGTGTAAAATTTCGTGTATTTTTTTCTCGGTATCGTTGACTGATATGGTATTAGTATAGTCAATCTGGCATATGATCAAACAAAAATTACTGTTCAGATGAAACTTGGTAAGTGGCCTTGGGATGCTAAAAGGAAGGTAAATTGGTCATGGCCACCTGCTAATCCTGTGCTTTTCTGAAAAAAAAACAAAAGAAGCCAAACAAATTTTTTTAATTCATTTTTCTCGTAGACTATGCATTTTACATAAAAATTTGTCTTATACAAAATGTAAACGGCATCCTAATCTACAATTAATGTCCTAGTTGCAATGTTGGAAAACCAAAAATGTGCGTAGTAGGTGGCGCTAAAGTGCCAAGGAAAGTGTTTTTCATTGTTTTTGCCCTTAAATTTTCATTTTTCAACTAAAATCCTTACGTAACACTTATTGCTTACAATTTTTTTAACAACTTTTATATAAACAGTTTTTTCATAAAACTTACCGTTTCCGCGTTACAGCTTGTTCAAGAATGGAAATTCCAATATTATCTCTCATATGGTATCAAGACAGGTACATAGAATCGTCTCGATAGGACACAGTAAATTATCGTTTAACCACTTTAAGGCAGTGCTACATAAAACTATAACTTTGAAACGATAGGCTGTATGGAAACATTGTTGAAAAAATTGTAAGCAGTAACTTTTACATTTGGATTTCAGTTGAAAATGAAAATTTAAGGACTAAAACAATGAAAAACACTTTCTTTGGCACTTTAGCGCCACCTACAGCGCACATTTTTGGGTTTTCAATCGGACTAATTTCTATGTAAAATGCATAGTTTACGAGAAAAATGCATTTAAAAAAATGTTTTGGCTTCTTTTGTTTTTTTTTTTCAAAAACTCACCGAGGTAGCTGATAGCCATGACCAATTTACCTTCCTTTGAGCAACCCAAAGCATCCTACCAAGTTTCATCCGAACGGTAATTTTTGTTCGATCTTTACTTTCTTTTCGCCAGATTGACTGTACTATATGGAAGTTGAACATGCGAGCAAAAGCCGCGGATTTCACGTCATTGTTTGTAATTCTAGTTTTCTTTTATTGCAGATGAAAACTGTACTATTCTTAACTCTTATTACACTTTTTGTATCCCTAGTGGATATGTTGGATGTACTGCCATGCCCAGAAAAGATCTCACGAGAAGATCGAGAAAGGGCAACGGCTATTATACGACAGTCAACACCTTCAGGCTTCGATTTTGCTGGGGTACGATCTGAGATTCGACTTGGGAGAAATCCTCACCGATGGATTGGTATATTTCACCCGACTAATGGGATATACGATGTGACATGCCTGGCATTGTCGTACTTAAAAGAACTATTCAAGAGAATTGTTCCACTGGGGTCGGATATTTCTTCAGTAAGAGTCACAAACCATAACACAGAAAACGCAGAAACAATAGAAGTTGAATACTTGGTTAATTGCGGATGCGTAAAACGTCCTCGAAGAAGACGGAGTAGTTATCCGCAATGTGCGTACGGAGGCTACACAAGAGAATCAGGCTTTTGTAAAAAATAAATCATTCTGAATTTCGATATTCCGTGTTTTTTGGCAAAACATTCAAAGTGTTTTATCAAAAAAAAAAACAGAGATATCGGAATGGAGAATGACTTATACTATTCTCGCCAGGATAAACTTCTATTCTAGCAAATGGAATTGTAATCTAAATTTTATATTTACATTGCGGTTTGAAAAATATTTGAGCCAGAATAAATAAAACTATAAAATAATTAAATTGAATTCTCAAACTGTAATAGAAAAACAGGAAATAATGAAATGTCTTAATTACTTCTGTTTCTCTATCACAGTTTGAAAAATAATATTTGTTAGACTTCGGAGAGGAGAATAGCAGTCAAAGGAACTCTGAAATGTTTATTACTCTTCCTGCAACGTTTCGGTGAATATGTGGCCTTTATCAAGCTAAAAAATGAACGATAATTTTTTGAACACGGGCCCGTAGTCTATATGGAGAAATCCGTTGAGGTATACCTGCGCCTCCGACGCCTTGAGAACATAAAAACGAATACAAAATTTCATTCGGTTTTGCCTCGAGGCAAGCCTTCGGATTTTCCGTTGCGTGTAGAGCCGCCTTTACGATTGCTCAAGTGTTGTTTCAATCGTTATATTTGGGATCTTGTTTCGTAACAATAGTTTTTTTTGAATCGTTGACCATTTTATTGGTGTACCAATAACTTTGTTTTTGAGCTTGATAAAGGACAAATATTGGCCTAAACGTTTCTGGAAGAGTAAGAAACATATCTAAGAGTTCCGTTGACTGTTCTCCACCCCTAATTGAAAAAATTCTGGAACGAAATCGAATTGAATTTGTCAGAATGTTTTTTTTGACGAAGTAAATTTAATTATTTTATAGTCTTATCTATTCTGGATCAAATATTTTTGAAACCTTAATGTAAATATAAAATTTATGTTGATAATTCCATCTACCTCAAAGAATAGAATTTTATTTTGGATTGTTGGAAGATTCAAGATGCTCCTTTTTTAATTAATATATGTGTGTGTGTCCAAAAGAAACCAATAAAAATGTAATATAATATATGTATGTTTTAATTGATAACCCCATTTACAATTCTCGATAAGTATACTCTACACTGAGAGCCAAATTTATTTGGAACCCAATTCGTCTCTGAATAATTATTTTTTTAACCGCCGGATTTTGGTGAAATTTGGTATGAATATTAGGTTGATCATTTCTTAATTGTGGAAAAATTATCTAATCAATAGCTACAGGGGAATATTAAGAAAGTGCCGAAAAAATGTCTCGAAAAACTTTAGGTTTTGAATTTATTTAAAAGGTATTTTTTTCGAAAACTCTGTTTAATATAATGTTACCATACAGCGTAATAGAAAATTCTTAATTTTTTCCTTAAGCAAAGTTGCTGCAAAGTTGAAGAGATGACACATCGTTTTCTATTCCCCCGAGTCTCTATATTTTCATATGAAAAAACCGTTTGAAAATTACCCTTTTGGGCGCATGGTCTGGGGAAGAGCCCGGCCGTAGGCACGATTAATGCGATTCTGAGCAGTAACTAACTCATCTGAGATAATCACATCTACTGTATCTCATTCCTATTTAGAGTTATTGTACCTGAGGTCGAATAAGTATTTGAAAATTTGAAAAATCATATCTCCGAATGTATTGTTCCCACAGATTCGGAAGAGACTTCAATGGAGTGCCCATATGGAACTACACCACAAAAAAAAATTGAAATCGATGCGGTAAATAGAAAAAATAAATTAAAAAATTTATCGGAACTGCCGAGAAGCGATCCCACGACCACACCCATGTATGGATCTATCTCAACTACACCACTGCGGCTTGTAGGTTTGATAATGGAAATGAAATACTTGATAGGCATATGTCATTCTAAAAAATAATAAAACTAAAAATCCATATCGTATCCTTCAAAATGAAGTTCTTACGTAAAATTGCATGTTAAAAAAATAAAATTTGGATTTCCTACTATAAATGAACAAAAAGAATTTTTTAACTCCGAAACTATTGGACCGATTTCGTCCGATAACGAACTTATCGGAGATATTTACCCTTCAAACCTACCCAGAAAATTCCAACTCCTTAGCTCATTCCGTTAGGGCGTAATCGTGCTCACGGCCAACTCATATTCCGACCTCATTTTCTTCATCAGTGAGTTCAGCCGAGTCGTTTGAGACCATTTTCAGCCAAATATTTGAGAGTTACAGATATTTGGGCAAATTGATAAGCACTCTGTTCAGGAGAACCAGAGCGCCAAAAATATTGCTTCTTACTTGGTTCCTCCTGTACATATTGATTAGATAATTTTTCTACAATTAAAAAATGTTCTCCCTAATATTCATAAAGATTTTCACCTAAATTCGGCAGATTAAAAAATAATCAATCCGAGACAAATTGGCTTCCAAATAGATTGGGTCACAGTGTACAATTTCAACTAATTCTGAAAACAGAAAGTTTCTGAGAACTGATCTCTGAATCATAAAATTACTCCATAGTTCTGTTTCACTGAAGGGCATCTAGGAGGATAGGGATAACTATTTGCTAATGTTGAAAAAATACTAGAACAATTTCTATTGACATTTATTATGGATCTTTCAATTGACAGTTATGAATTTACATTTCTTCAAGTGATATCGATACAAGAAAGTAATTATTCATGGTGAGCACAATCATAGTGGATGTGAAAATTTTCATTTTGAAACATTTCAATTCAATATTCTACATATAAATTTTCAACAAAAAATGTAAACGCACAGACATAAATAATAATAAAAATTTCCAACATGAGAACTTAAACATGGGAAGGTCTTAACTAAATATAAAAATACGGTTAGCAGGAATAATATAAAGGACTTGAGAAGAAGGCAGAAGAACTCTGAGTAGATGTTCAAGAAAAGTGGCAGAGAAGAAAGGGAAAGGAGAAAAAAAATATAATTTTTCGGCTATCTTATCATTTTTTTAAATTACTCTGTAACTATTATATACGAAAGTTTTAATCTGTAGCCAAGACTTGGATTCGAATTCCTTTAAATTTTTGTCTCTAAATTCTAAGCATTCGGCTTTCTTCGGAGGTATTTTTTTGGCAATGTGATTTTTGAAGTACTTTAGCATAATTTTCTTTTGGTCGATGTTCCATGTCCCTCGTAGTTGTATTTTCTTATTATTAAAGGATGATTCACCACCTTTTGTAGAAACTGTGGCAATCTCTGGGTCAATGGGACTCTCTTCAATCTCCTCTATAGAATATATAAAAAATTAATATTTCATTATCATACTGATTTTTTCGATTTATGATAATTGACAAGTATTCAAAAGATTGAAAAAACACTAAATTTAGAAAATAACAATTTTTTTTTTATCCTGTTTGTTGAATTATCCACGAAATACTATTTTCAATTTCATTATTAAAGACAGCAGGTGGTATCGATTATTATTATGCGGTTTAAAAGTTTGGCAAAATTTATTATTCAGTATCTCAAAAAGTTTACCATTGACAGCCACTGGTGAATCCATTACGGTGCAAGGAAGTAAATATTTTTTCGATCTGAAGTGGGCACAGTTGATTAGCAGTGACATAGATACGATTTTCACATGAAATGCAGCAAAACTATATTAGAAAAGATCTGACGTGAAGTCAGGGGCTTTGCACGCTTATTCAACTCCAGTCATCTTTCCATGTTGTCTCACCTAAAATCATGAAATACAAAACGATAAGGATACTCAGAACAAACCACGATAGTAGATACATTTCCCCAATTTCTAAATGAAAAGAAATCGTATTGAATTTTGTTCACTGCTTTGAATATAAAATTTCGAATCGGTGCAATTTTTTTCAAATGTGATGAATGGTTTCAGTAACAAAAAATTTCGAAAAATATTTTTTTAATTTAATAGCACTACGAATCCAACGGAATTATGTGAAAATTTGTTCGTGCTTGAGCAGACTGCCAAGATTCAATTCAATCTCCACGGTAGCTCCACAAATATCAGTGATATCAGAATAGTGTGCTACTATGAACTACATATGACCTCAGAAAATTGCGAGAAAAAATAAAAACAAATTTCTATTATTAAAATCCCTCGTGGTGATTCTTGAACAAAGTCAATTACTCTTTTTGAATGTTTGAATTCAGTCGATTCTAATTTTATCGGGGTATTTTGGTTCATTTTATTCTGGATTAATTTTATTGTGTCTAAGCATTGAGATAAAGAGATTTATTATTAAATATTTGACACTCAATGGTCTAAGTAAACATGTTTTAATGATAGGTAGGTACCTACTCATCTTTCACATCTGACTTTTGGATACTCATAAATTGTAAAGATCAATAATTTTTGGGTTCGATAGTAGAGTCGAATGAATAAAAATAATAAGAAAATACTTTCCGGAACGACTACTAAGGAGAGCAGGAAAATTTTGTTAAAGAGGAATGCATATTTCAGATCGAATAAGTAGAGAAATTGAAAATTTCATTGATAAATAGAGATTTTTAATTTATCGAATACCTACTAAGAATTTGCGGAATAATAATCCCAGGCAAATACATGCAAATAGAGTACCTACATCTGGAAATGTAAAAACAAATATATCATAGATTTTATTTATATTATCTGGTAGGTAACTGTAATTACTTACGGCATTTATTTCGAATACGTCACAATATGATCACCTTCACCAATTCACAAACTAAGACTGGCGACTTCTATATTCTATAGTTAAGTTGAGGTCTTATATAAGCAATACTGCATTGTTAGCAATATCCATATCAATCCATATTTGCGCGAGAGTCCCTAATGGATTCTCAGACTTTTTCGATTTTTTGCGACACGATTCTAATAATGATGGTCTCGTAATGTTGAAATTTTGAGCCGAAAATGGTCTTAAAACACTAATTTGGACTGAGGACGAATTCATTGTCAGATTTTTGAGTGCCGGCCGGCCGGCCGTAGGCACGATAACGGGAGTACGGAAGGTCCTATCGACTCCAAACTTTCAGGATAGGTTGCCTTACATGGGACAGTTAAGTTCGTTAACGGGCAAAATCGGCCAGACGGTTTAGGAGTTATGAACATTTGAAATTTTGAATTTATTTATTTAATAATTCAGGAACTACTCAATATATAGAATTGAAACTTGACAGTCAGTTCGAGGACAGTAACACGCAACTTTACACCAAATTTTGTTAGGATCGGACAGTTGGTAATTCAAAAAATTTTTTTTTTTTATTTTCGGAAAAAAAAATGTCTATTCTTCTATTCATCAGATTGAAACAAAAATTTGCAAGAACTCTTATATTCTGCAGCTGCGTGCAAAATTTCGGTTTAATACGATTCCAATTGCTGCAGATATCGGACAAAATGTATTTTCATCGTTTATTATAATTCAGAGAAAACAATTTCATAGAATATAGATTTTGATATAAATATGTATTTCAAGAATGCAAAGAGGGCAAAATCTTATATATGGAGATATATGTCGTTCTGCGGAAACAAATTTCTTTGATGGGCAATTGGGCCAAATGGTAGTCATTTCAAAATTCCCCTGAAATTTCGGGAACTACTAGTGATATTGAATTAAAACTTGGCAGTTAGTTCAAGCATAAGAAGGTGCTACTTTGAGCAGAATTTTGTTATAATCGTACTGTTAGTAAATCAAAAAAAATATATCTTTGTCATTTTTCCAAAAATATTTTCTTTTCGAAAAGTGTTCTTCAGATCTGAACAAAAATTCGTACCAACGTTGAAGCCTGTATTGTACAGTGGAGCGCAAAATTTCAATTCATTTTTTTAGAGATATTGAGAAATATAATTGTCTATTCAATAATTTTATGGAATACCTGAGCAACAAATTCATAGACCTTGACAATACCTGAATAGATCACTGAAGTTGAACATGCGGCCAAAAACTCCTGACCTCACATCAGTGCTTTTTATTCTAGTTTTAAAATCCGATAGTTTCCCAGATCGAAAAAATTTCAGATTGGAATCAGTTTATGCGTTTGAGACCAATTTGAGCTTAATATTCAAAAACTACAGGCATTTGGGTGAAATGATAATTCGCTGTATCTCTAGAGCAGGCCAGAAAAAAATAAAAACCGTCAAGGCAGTTCTCATAAGAAAATATTAAATTAATTCTAGATAGCTTATACCATTGTATACAATGCTTATAGGTACTAAAATATTAAAGAACAGTAAAAACTTGACTTAGCGTGCTTCTTCAAATTCATACCCAAGCGGTCAGCCAACCAGGTATTGAACTCGATCAAGGCACCTTACTTACTATTCCAACAACAATAGTAAGAAAAATCCACGAAATTTGACACATTTTTCTCAATATTTAGAATTGGAATCGTCTAGAAATGAAAATTGGCTGTAGAATATACAATTTAAGGTCGGTACAAATTCTTGCTCAAATCTGGTAACTAACTTGTGAAAAATAAATTTTCACAGGAAAAATCACGAAATATGATTTTTTTCAAATAATAATCAAAGGATACATGTTTGGGAGGTATGCTCATGTTTAAAAGGACTTCTATTTTCATATATCTCCTGGTATTATAATCGTATTGAACTGAAATTTTGTACACTATTGTAAAATATAGGCTTTAACGTTGGTAACCACTTTGTTCAGATCTGATAAACAGTTAAAAAAAACCGTACGATTCCAAATTATGCTAAAAGTTGCACGTTCTCATGCTCGAACTGACTACTGACTATATTGAATTCAATATCTCTGGTAGTTCTTGAAAAATCATGGAAATATCTTCCAAATTTCAAATGACCATAACTCCTAAACCATTTGGCCGATTTTGCCCGTTAACGAATTTATCCGTTAAATTTTGATATGCAACCTGCCCTAAAATATTGAATTCGATTTAGGATTCCCTGTTAGCCCGTAATCGTGCTACGGCTGGAAGCTACCATCGAATCTTACACCGGATTCTTCATAAGTGAGTTCCAAACAGACGTTCAAGACCAGTTCAGGCTGTTCCCCTATAATCCTAGATTCTAGAACATCCACATGAAAGCAACAATATAATAAGCATATAGATTTTTGGGATATTTGGTCAAATCTATAATCTATATTAAAACCGTTTCATTGTCATATGACCTAGCTTTCGGCAGATAATTCTGCCTTCCTCGGGGTCTGCAATATGTGAGGTAAATTGAGCACAATGTTGCTGGCTTTCTCAACGTTAGGGTCTACATGAAATGGTTGAAATCAATGTCTTTGAAGTCATTTATATAAAAATTTTTACTCAAATTAGGTACTATTTTAAATTGTTATTGTTTTGTTCATCAGGTTGCGGAAATCTTCATTGGTAAACCCTAATCGAGACATTTTCCTAACAATTTATAGCTATCCGTTCAATTAATGAGTAACAGTGGTTTCTTTGATACTAGTTAATGTAAAATTTCGAATTATCAATCACTCTGTAGATAATATATTATATTTTCATCTAATCCATGATAAAGTAGTCCTTTAACAACTCATTTCTGAAACCTGATTAGCATTGGGAAATCTGGTTATTCAGATATCGCTTCGGACAAAAAATTTAATAACTCATAAACGGTTTCACATAAGTATAGGGTAGTGCATATATAAACATCTTAGAGTAAAGAGAGGAATCAAAAAATTCAATAATATATAGGGTGTTCCATTTGAAATAAGAAAGTACAGATATGTTTCCGGTATAACCGGAAGTATCATCGAGCCTAAAAAAATTTTTACCGGGGTAGCACTCATGCAACTTGATTTAATGTCGGAAGTTGAAATCTGACAGATTCATACGATGTCACGTATAGATCGACGAACGTTCTGGGAGAACAACGTGCTAAGGAAAAACTAGCGTTCAGGAATAAGGCATTTTTGTTCGTTTTCATGGTTTATTATTATTAATGGATATCACATAATAATTGCTACAATTAATTTGTTATTATTTCTCTATATCGTTGATGTCATTTAAATCAAATTCATCAAACCTTCTTTGAAACAGACATTCGAGAATATTCAGAGCGATTTCTACCATCACGACTGACATCATGAAGTTTTTTGGAATTTTGCGTAAGAAAGAGTCTCTATCGATAAGGTTTTCCTCACTGATGAAGAATTCGTTGTCCCATTTCTATAAATCCAAAACCGTTTAGACGATTTCGCCGCCGAACATAGCCGTCGCATTTCAAAATACAACAAATCCTGAAAAGTCGATAGGATTCTTTCTACGCCTCTAATCGTCCCTGCGGCCGGCCGGCACCTCCTTGTTCTGACAGCAAATTCGTCATCAGTGAGTCCAAACTAGAGGTTTGAGATCATTTTCGGGTCAGAATTCGAAAATTACAGATAATTGATTTTGCATCAAAATCCATTTTGAAAGTTTGAGTGTCAATCATTAATCCAATATACGCTTCAATACATTTTGAAGTCTCTTGCAGAATCGCTGTTTAATCTCATGCGGATAATTCTTCAGATAGAGAATTGTTTTAATCAATTTTCTAGTTATCCAATCGTCAGAGAATTTCACCCTCTTTGTCTCCGTTTTTCTCAATTAACTCGATCAGTAATATGTTTTGAGTTGATTGGAAAAAAATCAAAAGTATTTTATTCGGCGGATATTGACTATAAATTAACTCAACCGGTGGGTTAGAACTCTGACCATACCCTGCAAATTATCTGCCTCATTGTGTGCTTACGGAGATATGGAACGGCTAGACAGAATCAGGTTTGATCCAGGAATCTTCATGAAATAATCATAACTGAATGGTTGAGACTATTATTACCAAATATTCAAAAAATACAGTCTGGTCAACCTGGTAGGCCTAGGCATTCTTATCAGGGGCACGACCTCGCCAAAATTTGGTTCCAGATATGATGATACAAGTAGGTATCCGTTCTAATTTCGAATTATACTGCCCAATTGATTTTGTATGATATAGGAAAGATCGAAAAAGTTAAATAATAAAGAGACTTTTTAAATGAGGTGTTTTCAAGATGTTCAAACGAATTGAGGTGATCACAAATTGAATTATTTCAATTATGAGATTGGTCGCAATACTCAGATATAACGAAAGTATATTACTTCAGTTCGGATGTCATATCAATTGATTGAATGCTCTCCCAGTTGCACTAATACTAAGATTCTTCACAATATTAAAACAAAGAAATACTGCAGAATTTTTAATTATCAAGTTATTTCTTCCTATTTTTCTATGCATTTTTAGATACCATGACTAACATAGCACATATGGATAAACAATCGATTGAAAAAAATTAACCAATCATTTTTCAGGAAAATTATATTTCTGATGTACCTAACCAGAAGTAAAAAGACCCCGAAATTATTTCAACTTAATTGAAATATCGCACTATCTTCTATTTCTTATTTGTTTACTTAAACTTGAATCACACTAATTTATATCTAATGACATTTCGGCTGACCTTTGAAAAGAAATCATATGGGTGAAATCTGCATTGATTTCCATTAGGAATATAATTGAAAAATTGAACCAGTTTTATTTATTAAGTCTGATACATCTAATATATAGTTCGTTGAATATAGATTGTTACCCTGTATTGTAATGATGGTGATTATTTTATAAGAAATAAATTGTCTAATTTAAATGATATCAAATAATTAGACATCATTAACATACAGTTTTGCTCCAAATTCTACCTATAACACCTCAGAGAAATCAATAAGTTCCCAACAGAAGGATTTTAAAACAAACTATCGTGAATATTTATACCGTTGACATTTCAACTGCTATTCAATATTGACGAGATTTGGAGCTTAAACTCAATAGAAATAAGAAGACGAGAAACTCAAACAATTTTTTCTACTTCTCCCGAACTAGGATAATATTATGCGATATTGAATGAGTTATACCTATTCTAGAAACAGTCTGGTCATCCCTTTCTTGCAATATATTTTGTTAATTTTATTCAGCAATATGGAATCACTCCAGATCTAATGTAATAGGTATGCATGAAAGTGATTATCTAAGGTGATTAGCATGCATAATTCAGATTCAACAATAATCACATGATTTGAAAATTGAGAATTTTATTCCAATAGAAATGTGGCCAAATGCATGTGAATATCTTTCGATACGACTTCCTCCATAATATAAACTCAATCAACCAAAAAATAATCACACCATAGATAAGAAATTTCTTATCAATAAACACAATAATGCCGATACAATAATATAAGTGTTGGTCACCGCTGAGATACCTACCGCTAGTGAGAAGTCTGCATAGATTCACGTTGCCGGATCGTCGTCATCAATTCCTTGCGTATTAGACTCGATATACAAACAGCGATGTTGGAGACGCCTATCAGCAGTTCAAGGAACTAAATCTGTATAAGAAGATGATAAAATCATTCCGAACGAGATCCGACCAAAAATTCAGAGAATCAGTGTATGGCCCTCACCTTACATCTAGCAACCCATATATGCGTGAAAAAGAACGAGATCCGGAATCGGATCTCGTTCGTCAAATCGGATCTCGGACTGTTCGATATATATCATGAACGGATCTCGTTCTAACTAGAATATATATATATATATATATATATATATATATATATATATATATATATATGTTCGGATAGGTTTCCGCGGCTAACAATGTTAGGAATAAGAAGGTTCCGGGTTGGACCGCGTCTGGAGTTTAATGTCGTTCGACGTTTCGGCTCCGATTTTGGAGCCATTATCAAGAACAAGATGTAAAATGTGAATTAACGCCGGGGTCTCAATCTGCCTACTCCCCAGGTTTCATCACCAGTACTCTCGGAGATCACTGTATTTCTACTACTTCGAGAAGTCTTCTACTACTTCGAGAAGTCTTCTCGAAGTAGTAGAAATACAGTGATCTCCGAGAGTACTGGTGATGAAACCTGGGGAGTAGGCAGATTGAGACCCCGGCGTTAATTCACATTTTACATCTTGTTCTTGATAATGGCTCCAAAATCGGAGCCGAAACGTCGAACGACATTAAACTCCAGACGCGGTCCAACCCGGAACCTTCTTATTCCTAATATATATATATATATATATATATATATATATATACAGGAAAGAAATAACTCCACTCGTGAAAACTAATACAAATAGGGTAAGGGTTTTGTGGATGAAAGAAGGGGCCAATTCAACTGTGTACTCCTTTTATTCTTCGTCGACGTTTCGGACCAATTTTGGACCTTCTTCGGGACTCTACAATTTTTGCAATGTATTACAATTAGTGAAATACATAAAAAATTTTTCTTACAAGACTCACCGAACAGTAGAGGTTTGTTATAAAACTAAACTGCATAAAGAAAGTTCGTACAATACTCTCCGGACCATCGGGCTCATACCCGGGCTTAACGATCTTATACAAGAAAAACGCAAGCACATCAAAGCTAAAATACAACCTAAAAAATTCAATTTAAAAATCTTCGAAAAATTCTCTCCTAGTTTGCGACAATACTCTCCGGACCATCGGGCTCATACCCGGGATTAACGATCTTATACAAGAAAAACGCAAGCACATCAAAGCTAAAATACAACCTAAAAAATTCAATTTAAAAATCTTCGAAAAATTCTCTCCTAGTTTGCGACACGCGGTGCATTGGTGCATATATGAATAAAGGCGAAAATTCATGAGACGATTTTGTCGCCAAAAACCAGCGATTTTGTCGTCCAAATGAGTATACTGTCATTTGGACCGTTTTGGACGACGTCGTCCGTGTCGCTGGATTAATCCAGCATTCCAACGACAACTGATGACATACCTCTGACAGCAGTGACAGCCGCAAAAATTAAAATTGGTTCAAGCATGTTCTGTGGTTCAAGCTCTGACGTGAAGTAAGGAGCTTTTGCGCTCATATTCTATTGTCCATTCATCTCTATTGGACAAATTCAAATGAAAGTAGATAATATTATCCTATCTAATATGTCTTCGACCAGAAATTACTATTGTTGTGTGCCCAAATGCAATTCATGGGCGAAAAAAATGCCAAAATGTATAGGTTTTATTCTGTACTGGTTTTATTCTGTCCAACTTCCTGTGAAATTTACTAGTATAGGTTTGTGTATTCAATTCTTACCTCCGGAAAACCAAATATAAATATAATAATTGAAACTGCGTTAGGAAGATAACTAATAGACCGAAGAGTACTCAACTTGGAACTACATAATCTTCAAACAGAGTACAAGGAGGTACCTCGAAAGAGAACTGAGGAAGGATGTATCGATGACTTGCTGTGCTGAAAAACCTCATTCAGAAGAAGAAATAAGTATCACCCAAGCACCCTTGAGTTAGTTGAACAGCAATAATAATTTTAGTAGTATACTTGGTTGTGTACATTGTTACCAGACCACCTAACACTTGTGCCATTGATATATTCGGGTTATCTACAAAGAGTGATATCTTGAACAGTGACAGTGCTTTGAAAAGTTTCACAGGCATAAACAATTTTGATATTTTCAATTGAATAGAAGAGATGGTCATCAAAACTCTTGGAAACAAAACAAAAAAAGCAACTTTATTATACCTCAAACATTACACTTATTGTTAATAATTATTTTCACATAATAAATATGTATCATATCTTGAAAAAATCATTTTAATTATGAATAACTGTTATACCACAGCTTTATCTGGATCAATTAGACACTATATGTATCCTCATAAATGAATTAGAACAGCATGCACCTGAACTTGAATTAAAACTTCAGTAATATGTTTACACCTGCTCCATGCTGCGACTTTACAAGAATATACCATACTTTTTTTTTAAGTTTACCACTCTCCACATTAATATGGGCCATCAATTTTATGTGATTCTGAATTAAGGGCACTACTTTGTAAACATAAGGAACAAATGTCTATAAAAATGGGACCACAATTTGTTTTGTCATACATGATCTACATTTAGAACCTCTTAGTCTTCTCCTTCTACAAGGATTCTAGAATTAGGAGTTGAAGCTCCTATATGTACTCCAGAAATTGCATCGTCTTGGAAGTTCCCATTTGTTTTTCTTTTGCGATTTAATACATTTATATAATTATTAGAGATAACTGTAGTACTTCCGGAACTCATTTTGTACCTAAATATGTATTTAGTTGTAATATTTAAATTCAATTAGGTTATGTTTCTGTCAGTTCAAAATAATCTGTCGTGCGATTTTGTCGCTCCATGAAATATAGGGGAAGGGAAATTTCGAACGACAGTCGCTGGTTTTGAACGAAAAAATCGTCGAAATTTTGGACGACAAAATCGCTGGTTTTCGGCGACAAAATCGTCACATGAATTTTCGCCTTAACTCTACTAGTTGCCATTCTTGGATTCTTGTCGTGTAACAATATCCATGAAACAAATAATATAGAATAAGAGCGCCAAAAAGAATGAACTTTAGGAAAGCTATTCAACTTTGATGAAATCACACTGTGTGGTTGCTCTGAACTTTGTTCTCTGCTAGTCCTTTCATCGTTGACAAATAATATTGTTGGTTTTCATAACATGTCATTTCATTCCTTCTCAATATATAACTGAGTTGTATAATGAATATAATTATTAATTAATAGAGTTATACCTTAATGTTTCAACTGTTTAAACAGTTTATGTTCATCAACCGGCAAGATTATAGTAAATCAACAAGTCTTAGCGTTCTCCTATGTTGATTTATTAACAATTAACGTTATCATCAATCTTTCAATATTATTAATATTATAATTAATATCTATCTTGATACTAGAAATCTGCCCCTGATATCCGGCAAGAATAAACAATTGTTAAAATAGTTATTTATTATACAAGGGAAAAAAGTATTAGATTTCAGCTCGAGGTTATGTTGTCTTCCGACGCGAAGCGGAGGGAGACAAAAAACCGAGAGCTGAAATCTAATATTTTTCCCGTGTATAATACACTATTTTTTTCTGTGACAGGAAAAACGACGATTTAATAGTGAAAGAACATATTATTACAATATATTAAAGTCAGAATGTTATCGATATGAAATTTGAATTTTTAAACTAGTAAGCTATTAGACCTGCGTTGCTAAGGAAAACTTCAGTGTAATCAAATATCTGTCAATTTAATTTTGTGATTTGATACAAAAATTGCGAACTCAGTAATTGTTTCGTAGTTATTTTGAATACTATAAAGTTGAAAATGCTTGATTCTGAGTTTTCTCTGACTCCACCGGAGTTGATAGAAGCAGCGCAAGTAGCAAATATCTTCCATTATCTATATGTATATATATCCGGGAAAAAAGTATTCACTTTTTTCCCGGGGAAAAAAGTAATTTCGTGAAAAGTTATATTTTGTTACCTGTCAACAGAGATGAAATGTCAAATTTTTTTCCCGTCACAGAAAAAAAACTATATTTGCATAAAAACGAAGTATTTTCGAAATGAAAATAGTATTTGATGATTAATGGTTCTGGATACTCGTTCAGAATTCACACAGCAAACATTTGGCATACTTTGGGCGCGGAAAACAAGAACGTTGAACAAAATACTAAATTTCAGCAAACGGTTCGACTTTTCACAAGAAACTAGAATAAACAAAGATTCGAATTAAATTTGGCATGTCGATAATTTTGTCCATTAAATTTCTACTGCCGACATCTATCGGAGAAAACTGAAGTAGAACAAAATCCTTGTATTTTGACAGTATTTGGACCGCAAATCGGCCGAAAAAGATGTCAAAGAGTGTCTTCACCGGGGGGTGAAACTTCGCCTTCTGTGGTCCTTTGCAACCTAAGATGGCGGCTTCCTTCGGCATAAACCGAAGATATCCGATTCAACTGTTATAAAGGTAAACAAACATTCAGCCACAGAACACAAATAATTCAGCATTCAGCCCACAGATTCAGCCTTTGAATTAAGAATGGTTCTTTTGGGTTCTTTATTCAAAGCATTCAGCGCAGTGTTCCCAACTGCAGGGAATTTTCCCTTTTTAGGGAATTTTAGCACCGAAAGGGAAAAAGGGATTTTTTTTATAAAATCGTCGAAATGAGGGAATTTTTCGAATTTTCGAGATAACATTAAAATTTTCAATAAAATCATAATCATATGGGTCGGTTTCACTTTTGCAGTTTTCAGTTTCACAATTTCAGAGATTCCCCGACAATACCGACATATGTTTTCCAAAGGATATATTTTATTTTTTGAATTATTCTCTTTTAATTAGTTAATTTTTTTCTAGTTTCATCATATTGTACTGATCCCACCCAAAAATGCTACGTTAACCGTGACTCAAGTGAAGCTACTCAGTTATTTAACTCTATGGCGTGATTCTTACCCTTGGCTGTGATTTTGATCGTCTAGTGAACAAAGAAGGACTCTACGTTGTGTATGCAACCCAAAATACTTTTAGATACCCAGAGTAAGAGAGATTGTTGGGAAGGTCAGGAGGGAATGAAATAAAATATCATAATATAAACTTGAAGAGTTTAATGGTACGTTCGGCGCATTAATTTACCTGAGAGAGGGGAAAAGAACGTACAAGAAAAACCCCTCTCTTTACACACTCTAGATCAGTTCAAATAGATATTCGCAGGTACATGTACCATGGTGAAATCAATAGTATATAAATGGATGCTGGATGAAATCAAGTATTAATGCATAGACACACGTACATGGTCAATTGCAGTAGGTACATAATATATGGCTATAGGTACCTGGTGAGTAGCCATAGGTATATCAATATGTGCATGTAGCAATAGATCATAGTAGAACAGAATAATTAGATGGTACAGTACAACAGATACATAGCGGAAGCAATACAATTCTGGTTTATGGAGATCATCCATATTACACACAAAAGTAGTCTGTAAAGCTGTTCATAGGATTCCGGTAGCTTAGGTGTAACGTCACACATCCCCCTTTCATTTCGACACGCATTCTCAGGTAGCTAACAGTGTGGATATGAGAGCCGACTTATACAAATCCTGATACCCAAGGTCATGTTTCAGACAATGTTCTTCGGTGTACATCAAAGGTCATGCTAATATCAAGTGTGTGGTGGTATTTAATAATAATGATGATAGAAACATGCAACTCATAACGGAACGTTTTCAATAGTAATTATAATAGAAACATGCAACTCATAATGGAACGCCTGAATAGCAGACCATGCCCGATCCCGGACCTTCGACTTCCACCGGGGAAAATGTTGCCCTAGGACTCATATACTGACATTCATACACACTAGATGTGGACTGAACCCTTTAAGCCAAATAGAGAACCCAATGAACAAGCTTAACGTTCAATATTGATAGCTAACACCGAAATTGCATTGTTCCCACTAGGTGAATGCTAAATGTAGAATTGCAGTATCAAACCTGGGATAATAATTATATAGTCCCTGTAATACCTAAACAATTATGAACAACGTTAGTCACTGAAATAAAAGTAATGTAAGCATCATGAACTGGGACAAAAGGGGGTACTAAACTTGAATCAAGGGGGCCTAGAGATTTGGTAGACACTCATAAAAACAATATTAATAGCCATTATCAATGCAAACTTACTTGTGGGTGTATCGTTAGACTTACTACAATTTAGGAAAATTATTCAATCTGTGAAACGATGTCTTAATGGCAGCACACACAAAGGAACAGAGCCTCGATAACCCATCGTCTTCCTTTTATAAGTTCTAATAAGACGCCAAGCCACTTGAGATATCTTCAATTCAAGGGCCATTGGTCCAGTTACAAAACACCACATCATTTGTTTACATCTGGACCATCGAAATTCATACAAGCATAGAACCTATGAACAGAGCGTTTTATTGCGAACATAAGAATCACAGTACTTTAATTATGGTTATTTTTATGAAAATTGAAATTATTGCTATTTATTTAAATCACGGGATATTACAGTCGCCCCTTTGAAACTTCAGAGCATGACAAAGGAACTGATAGGAAGTTTCAAGATCTCCTAATGTAGGGTCGGCATCTAGATTCAATGACTTGGCTAATCGTAGAGTTTCTTAAATGGCAATGGATCGCTAACCAGGGGGTTACAAGTTTGTAAACATTCAGGTGGAACCCTCTAGCAAGTGGATCCCGGTAACAAAGGATCCGATTTCAAGACAGTTCGGCATGGCCACAGGACAGAAACCTGATTCAAGGAAACCCGGTGCATGGCTACCCCTTGAATTTGAACGGAACAGCGAACCACCAGGAAAGACGTATTGACAGACAAAGTTTCGCAATGTTTTTCAAAGTTAAGGCTTCCTCGAATTGTGGTTAACCAATCATATCCCAGTATGACAGGCCTACTTAGTTTGGGAACCAAGAAAACAGATTTCTGATGGATGGTCAGGGCTGGACAATCTGAAATGTAAATCGCCCCTGATATTTTAATTGGTAACTACAACTACACAGGAACCAGGAACATAACTGTTGGACAACATAAAACACATGACACTGGATCCACCATTGAAAAGCATCACATCAGCATTAATGCAGGACATCTCACTACCCAAATCAAAGCTACCACTGCAGACTATAAAATACTTAGGATTCCCACAGAAACCTACCTGAACTTCAACCAACATAGATAGGTATATGGACATTTATTGTTAACATGGCACACGGTGCTTTTAAAAGTCACATAATGCATAAAATGATAAATCTAAAGAGGAAATTCAAATAGACTGAAAAACCAGATTTCTATCACAATGCACACTACTAAACCGATAAAGAAACTCTAAAAATATCGAACAATTACCCAATATGGCGGAGCTTCACAGATTCTGAGATGCAACGATAGAACACATTCTCAGGATGTAGATTTTGAAATATCTCAGTTGTCATTGTACATCATAAAACATCAAAATTACTCTTGAGGTATTCCTCCAGGGGGTACAACGACTTCCATATCAAATATTACCTCGTTTTACCTAAGATTTTACCAAGACGATGAAAATAAATTACAACAATATCTTGAGTAAACATTTCCCCAATCTATGACAACATAAATTTACACAAGCCATAGGACTGAAGGTGGATGGTTTATTGTCTAAGCAATAAAGAAATTTCTTTCGCTCACAAAACCAGAATCTAGCATGGATTCGCCAAAACATCACTTGTGTAATCGCTCTCTGGGACCGATCGACAGCAACAAGGTACCTGAGATGAAGACCCCCTCAAGGTCAATGCAAAAGACACATCCTCACTAGATTGTGGATCTACAAGTGGTGGGCTGAAATAAAGAAGACAGAGACTACAAAGTTTCCATGCGCCCCTAATTTCCAAGCTCCTTTCACAAACAAGTAGCATACTACAGAGGGAGATAAAAATGATCCCTTCGAGTAAAAGTGACCTAATACAGAAAATGACAAAAATGAACCTGGCCCAACCACGGGACGGTGGATACGCACCTGAACCAGACAGTCACCTACTGAAGGAAGTTTCTCAACATGATAACAAAGCGCCCCAGCTTTCACAACATAGATTAGATTGTGCGAGGCAGATCGGGAAATGCAGTGGATACCATGCGAGGGTGGTTCTCATGGACACTTTGCGGAGGCCGGCGCCCCTAGAGTCTGTAGGGTTTTTGGACTTGACCATGGCTTTAGAAGAATGTGCTGTAGTCAGCAATTGTTGCGGTGCCCCAGACTGTTCACCACGAATTGCTGTAAGTGGGGTATTGATGTAGTCTCAAAAGCTGGATGGCTCTTTCGTCGTAGGAGATCTCCATGTAGTGTAGTCGTAATGACAGATCTTTCCGTATGATTTTCGATTCACATGTTTGGGAATGTTCCTCAGAAAATCTTTGTATCGGTAGCATCCATCTTCTGAAATACATATGCGCGGCAGATTAATTGTGCATTACATTAATAACAAACAAACAAACAAGATCAACAACTCCTGAACTTCCACCTCTCTCTTACATTTGGGTATCCTGGTCACCTGGCAACACTGTACTGATCCCACCCAAAAATGCTACGTTAACCGTGACTCAAGTGAAGCTACTCAGTTATTTAACTCTATGGCGTGATTCTTACCCTTGGCTGTGATTTTGATCGTCTAGTGAACAAAGAAGGACTCTACGTTGTGTATGCAACCCAAAATACTTTTAGATACCCAGAGTAAGAGAGATTGTTGGGAAGGTCAGGAGGGAATGAAATAAAATATCATAATATAAACTTGAAGAGTTTAATGGTACGTTCGGCGCATTAATTTACCTGAGAGAGGGGAAAAGAACGTACAAGAAAAACCCCTCTCTTTACACACTCTAGATCAGTTCAAATAGATATTCGCAGGTACATGTACCATGGTGAAATCAATAGTATATAAATGGATGCTGGATGAAATCAAGTATTAATGCATAGACACACGTACATGGTCAATTGCAGTAGGTACATAATATATGGCTATAGGTACCTGGTGAGTAGCCATAGGTATATCAATATGTGCATGTAGCAATAGATCATAGTAGAACAGAATAATTAGATGGTACAGTACAACAGATACATAGCGGAAGCAATACAATTCTGGTTTATGGAGATCATCCATATTACACACAAAAGTAGTCTGTAAAGCTGTTCATAGGATTCCGGTAGCTTAGGTGTAACGTCACACATCCCCCTTTCATTTCGACACGCATTCTCAGGTAGCTAACAGTGTGGATACGAGAGCCGACTTATACAAATCCTGATACCCAAGGTCATGTTTCAGACAATGTTCTTCGGTGTACATCAAAGGTCATGCTAATATCAAGTGTGTGGTGGTATTTAATAATAATGATGATAGAAACATGCAACTCATAACGGAACGTTTTCAATAGTAATTATAATAGAAACATGCAACTCATAATGGAACGCCTGAATAGCAGACCATGCCCGATCCCGGACCTTCGACTTCCACCGGGGAAAATGTTGCCCTAGGACTCATATACTGACATTCATACACACTAGATGTGGACTGAACCCTTTAAGCCAAATAGAGAACCCAATGAACAAGCTTAACGTTCAATATTGATAGCTAACACCGAAATTGCATTGTTCCCACTAGGTGAATGCTAAATGTAGAATTGCAGTATCAAACCTGGGATAATAATTATATAGTCCCTGTAATACCTAAACAATTATGAACAACGTTAGTCACTGAAATAAAAGTAATGTAAGCATCATGAACTGGGACAAAAGGGGGTACTAAACTTGAATCAAGGGGGCCTAGAGATTTGGTAGACACTCATAAAAACAATATTAATAGCCATTATCAATGCAAACTTACTTGTGGGTGTATCGTTAGACTTACTACAATTTAGGAAAATTATTCAATCTGTGAAACGATGTCTTAATGGCAGCACACACAAAGGAACAGAGCCTCGATAACCCATCGTCTTCCTTTTATAAGTTCTAATAAGACGCCAAGCCACTTGAGATATCTTCAATTCAAGGGCCATTGGTCCAGTTACAAAACACCACATCATTTGTTTACATCTGGACCATCGAAATTCATACAAGCATAGAACCTATGAACAGAGCGTTTTATTGCGAACATAAGAATCACAGTACTTTAATTATGGTTATTTTTATGAAAATTGAAATTATTGCTATTTATTTAAATCACGGGATATTACAATATATTAAAAAAAAAATTGGTGTTTTATTCATGCAGTATGAGATAATTTTACATTTTTGGAAAACTTCCGGGGTGCAGGGAATTTTAGCTGTAAAATGGGTGAAATAGGGAATTTTTGACATGTGTCAAGGGAATTTTCATTTGAAAAGGTTGTGAACACTGATTCAGCGGTTCAGCCATTTTGCAAATAGAATATTTTTGTTTGGGAGATTTCGAGAAAGATATCTGGAATTATTGAAAATCTAAAGGTGGGTTTGTTGATATAAGTTGTATATTCTATTCATTTAATTCTTCTGTTATGCGCTGCCATTTTCCAAATACTTCTTTTTAATTAGTGATAAATTTATTTTCAATTAGAAAAATGATTTTCAGGTGCCATGAGAATCCACTAGATAAGGAGAAGCTATCATATTTCTGTTGTTTCGTGCAATTGGGTGAGTACAACCAATATTGCTCCTTATTGTTTTTTCCTATTCCTTCTATTTTACATATAAAATGTCAAAAAATACAGTTGTATCTCCATGATCTAGGATTGTCGCCTATTCTGGCAGGTCTTCCCTATGAGAGAATGCATAATCATTCCGATGTTTCTGTAGGCTGTAGGTTTCAGAAGAAATCTTTTCGATTTCCAGTGGATACTTCCCGATCAGCTGCTTGGAAGCGAGTTTGCTCTATCAGTTCAACAAACAGCTCTAAAAGTTATTGTTTTAAATAACTATTTTAAAATAATTATGTGCAAACCATTTCTATCAAGATATAGGTAATTTTGGGTATTTTATTCAAAAATTTGCAATAACTAAAGACAACATCGTAGCTGAAGATTTCACTTGTTTCCCTGATATCATTGATGATGGAGATGATATGACCGAGATGAATTATACCATTCCTAATATAGAATTGTTAACACATTCTAATGTTTTGCTTTCTATGAATTCTGATACTGCTTTTTTTTTCAAGAACTCTTTGGATGAGAATAGGACTGGACAATGCCTGATTGCTACAAACACTGTAATATTATTTATTGTTGTATGTATATATACTCTATATATGAATGAAAATGATTATTATTATTGAATTAGAAAATTAATAAATACATTCTTGAAATTTATTATTCCATTTTTACACATCTAATTCAACTATTCAGTTTATGTATCATCAATGTAATTTTCTTACAATTATTCATGGATATACTGAGTTGATCAGATTTTATGAAACAGAGGTCTGAATTTACATTGAAGATGAATAAATACAATGCCCCAGAAAATGCAATTGTATGGTATAAGGTATCTTGAGGACATACATATATTCAAAATTCCCGCTGTTTGAATTATCCTGCAACCCAAAATGGTGGCGGCTTTGACGCCATCTTTGTTGCCTCGGATTAGTACTAAGCTTTCACTTCTTATATATTAGTGTTCTGTCGTCTTCACCTTCACCATGTATTCTATGCATCTATGCTTGTTTTGGTTCCCAATTCGGACTGTCCTAGAACAGTTCAAAGTAGTCACACAGTCGTTTATTGTAATTGGACTTGCGCGAATGGGCGAAATCTTTCACACGCTACGTTTGGCCCACTCTTTAGAACCGATTCGGAACTGTCCCTACTGCGAACCAAAACAAACCTTATATATATATATATATTATAGCGTATTCCATTGGTAGAACTCGTGCCGAGTCGTGCGCACTGAGTGCATGAATCGTATTCCATTGGGGAATTTCGTCAAGCATTTTGACACATTTTGACGTCCAGTGCAACATTTTTTGCACTCAGTGCGTGCTCAGTGCAGCACTGGTGCTGCCAATGGAATACGCCATTAGTCAGGGGGGTGAGACTCTAGTGGAAAAACTGGAAACAAATTTATCTCTGTGATCTGAGCCCCACCAGTTATGCACGGTATAATATATTCTTATACTGTGACTTGTTAGTCAAGCTGTCGTGATAACATCAGATAATAGAATGAGATGAGAGATCGGAAGACACCGTAGATAGAGGGAGATATCCTGTCTCGACGAAATAATGGAGAATGGAGGTAATTCGAGATTTGTGTTTGTGGCAATGAACTATATACTAACTGGAAGGGATCCGTCCATACAAATTACGTTTGAAAAGTGAGGCAGGGGCAACGAAGACAAAGATAGCACTAGTTACGGTAACCTGTCTTTGTTGCACTCATACAAGCGAGTTATGTTTACCTACATTAATTGTCTTTTACTTAGAAATTCAGGTAGTTTGGGGATTACCTTCGTTTGGAACGTGCAATATTATTGAAGATGAACATTTATTTCGTTTTGGTATGCCATTTGTTCAGCTGCCTTTATCGTGTGAAGTTTAAAAAGTACAGAATTTTGTTAGTGCAAGTTGTGATTGACGATAGTTTCAAACTTTTGAAATGGTTATATATTGTGTAGCGTTTGGATGCAAGAACGAGCAAGATTATCGGCGAATATCTTTTCATGGGTGAGTTTATAATATTTAGATTTGATTATAAAATAATAAATATAGGTATCAATAGCAAGAACATTGATGGATTTAAGGTGGATTTATTGTTTATAGGTTTCCATTCAAACGACCTGATATCCTTAAGTTATGGATTAAGGCAGTTCGCAGGAAGAAATGGGCTCCATCTAAAACAAGCAAACTTTGTGGGGAGCATTTTCTTCCTACTGATTTCATAGTGAGACCTGGATGTACCTCTAAATTATTGAAACCAGATGCTGTTCCTAGTATATTTTCATACCCCAAGCATTTGTCAATCGAGGAGGTCTTCTTTTATGCTTCTGATATTGTGTATAAAATTTTGCATTTTGCAGAAAAACAAATTCGTTTACTGTTAGAAAGTGGAAACCTTTTGTCTAGTAAAATGAACTTAAAGCAGACAATCATAAATTCACTTATGAAGCATTTTATTGCAAAAATAGGTCTTTTTACACCTAAACATCCGGTTATTCAAGAATTTTTAGTTATTGAGGAATGTCATGAAATTCAAATTATTCGGAAAATAACAACATTATATTTGAAGTGCCGCATGTATCACCACAGTAGGCAATTGAATTTAGAGTTGCAAGGAAAAAATACCCCAGTAAGACAAAAACTTACAAAACTGGTTTTATTTAGCAACTGTTAAATTATTTTTATATAAGTAGTAGTAGCAGCTATATGTATGTACAGTGTATTTTAATATTTAAATAAAATTTGCACATCTGATTTTCTTTTCAATTTATTTACCAACCACATAGGAGAACAGTTAAAATTTGACTTGAACCATGCACTATTTGCTTTATTACTTGAAAATTGATGAATTGTTCACTAATAAATTCACGCTTACTTCTAATTAAGCATGCAAAATTTAAAATATTCAAAAGAAGTCGCGAGCGTTCCATTAACTTTTCATTTTATTTACCAACCATATAGGAGAGCAGTTAAAATTTGACTTGAACCATGCACTATTTGCTTTATTACTTTAAAATTGATGAATTGTTCACAAATAAATTCACGCTTACTTAAAATTATGCATGCAAAATTTAAAATATTCAAAAGAAGTCGCGAGCGTTCCATTAACTTTTCATTTTATTTACCAACCACATAGGAGAACAGTTAAAATTTGACTTGAACCATGCACAATTTGCCTTATTACTTTAATCCTGATAAATTGTTCAGAAAAAAAATCACGTTTACTTCTAAATAAGCATACAAAATTTAAAATAAACGAAGAAAATCGCGAGCGTTCCATTAACTGCAATGAGATAGAAAGAGATAGATATCCGTAAGCAATGCGGGTTGCCTGAGAAATCGGTTTGCCTCACTTTTCTCCCAAGGCGAGTCCCTTCCAGGTATATATCTCTTGTCTATGGTATATATAGAGTTCACTGGTTTGTGGTGAGGTGAGTTGAAATGTTATTAATTTTGATTTTTGGATATTTTTAAGTGTTATTTTTTATTAATATACCGTTTCCAGTCCAGTCCAGTTGTATTATCGTTGGATATAGATATTCATCTTTCTAGGTATTTCTTTTTATCATATTTTTATGGTGAATTATCCATTTCTATCCCATCGTCATTTTTTGGAATTTACTAATTAAAATGTTAACGACAAAGTCATCATTCTTCGTTGAAGTATAATCTTAGTTGTTATCCTTCTTGCAATAATTCATTACAAGAGAAATCTAAAAGGTAATTCAATTCTTCTGTTTCACAAAATAACCTTTGATTTGATGGCAAAGAGCATGTACCTAATATTGATTCTTCTATTGTACAATTTTCCATATTCCTGTCGGGACCATTTTTCATTTTTGGAATTCAACAACCCAAATAATCGTACAAGCCTTTCGTATTGATGCTATTCCTAGCTATCAAATAAATTGTCTGCCAAGTAATCATAATTATGCATATAAATCTAAATCTTTTCGGTCATGCCCTGAAGGCAGTTGATGTTATGATTTTACACCAACAAAAAAATTTATCCTAGTTTTTTTTCACAGGGATGTGCCTAGTTAACTCATGAAATTGGAAACCCCCAAGACAAGAAGTAGATAGAAGATATGTAGATATTGCAGTTCTTATTACGACCTTACAGGTTCAATAAAAATAACTGTTGTATTTGACAATCTGGTAGATATAGGTAAAGAAAAATAGGGAATATTATGGCGATTTCCATTGACACGCTCGGAGCACTCAAAATCGATCTCATCTGTCATGCATCTGTCCAATTGAACCGAAAATATCTGCCAAATATGACTCCGAGCGTGTCAATAGAAATCGCCATAAGTGTAAACTTATTAATTTGACATTTGCAAATGTATGTTCATTTGTCTTAACAAAACGAAAGAATCATTTCAATTAGATAGAAATGAATGGCCATGTGGCACTGGCAGCTCATAACTAATTGTTACAATATGAATACTCAAACCTGTTGATTGAATATTCTTGTTCCAAAATGGACTAAAATTGGGCTACAGAAATCAGATAGATTTGCCGCCTGAGTTTTCGTCAGATGAAAAAATTCAGTAGGTACTTTGAGTAAAATTATATTATCTTTTATAAATTCACTCATATATTTTAATCCTCTTATATTTATTGTATGTTTGAAACCTGAGCGTAATCTTTTAGTTATTCTATTGAAATTCTTTCACAGGATACTGTGAAATGGGAACAAAGTCAAGACCATCAGAAGCAGACAGAAGACATTGGCAGTTCTTACTACCACCTTATATGCTCAAGAAAAATTAATGTTGTTAGTGAAAATAGATGTCGAGATAAGGAAAAATAATTATGAAATTAAATTAAATTTCAAATACAGTAGACCGGTTATAACGACATCGACATCGTTTATAACAATGGATCGATTATAACGACTAAATGGTAAACTCCTGGCCAGATTCTACATAAACATTGTTAATTGCTCTAAACGACTATCGGATATAATAGCGTTCTAAATATGCAGTACCTTCGATGTTGCTATAACCGATTTCTACTGTATTGGTACGAATTTGACAATTGCAACAGCATGTTTAATTATCTAAACGAAATTAAAGAATCATACTTCTATTTGATGTGTCCGCTCACAACTTACAACACTGGTGGGTTTCACGAAGCTTCGGTTAGTTTAATTGTGGATTTAATTCGATGGTTGCATCTAAATTGAACGGGGAATCGACATAGAGCTGTCAAAGCTTTGTGAAACCCACCGCAAGCAATCAAATCCTTGATGTATGATTCTTCAAATGGAAAAAATAATGAATTTTATCAATCAAGAGAGGTCCGAAATTTTCTCTGTGCATTAGAATGCTTATGAATGAATAATATAATGTTAATAATCTATAGATAATATCTGCCAATCTGTTGTTAATTAGTAATCTCTAATGTAATTAAATATAAATAAGTATCTCGATGTTGCCCGTGATTTTTCCATCAGATTTCTCACATTTACTAAAGTTAATTATTATGCATAGAACACTATGTTATATTAATATGGTTTAAATTAAAATTCAAAATGATGATACTCCCATTCAATATTTTTAATTTAAATGAGGACTTGAAAAACGGTTTCCATTATTGAATAAATAAATTTTTCAAATTAAGTATGTGTATCCAATGATGAAATAAATTGACAAGCAAAGAAATTAATTTTAAGTTATAGAATGCATTTAAGTCAGAACTTTCAAGTTGAAATTTTCGTTAAATTGCATCTTGAAACGAAAATTGGGAAGCGCTGTAGTTTCCATAAATAAAACAGAAATTGAATAGTATGGGTGCGTTTTTATTTTAATCGAAATGTCTAATTAATTAATCGTAAATGAATCGGTGTATTTTTATTTTCAAGTGAATATTCAGTTTACGAAAATAAAAACACCGATTTACGATTAATTAGACATTTCGATTAAAATAATAACTCACCATATATTTCAAATGTTCCCGCCATAGGAAATACGTAGTTCCAATTCAGATCACTGATGTCGTTGGCGCTGTGATCACACCACAGTATACGATTATTTCTTATACCGTGCTCCTGCCTCACCAGTACATGGCCACTGAATTGTTTCCAGCGATTAGTAGGCAGTTAGCATTTCTTATATATTTGTATTCTGTGCCATTAGTCCATTAGTGTTCTGTGGCTGTCCTGTCATGCAGATTCAGCCGTTTTGGTTTTAATCAATTATAATAATAATAATCAATAAATTAGTGTTTTGTGCACATCACATCTTATAAACACAAGTAATTGCTGTTTTTAGGATTAAAACAGTTTCCAATCTTAAAAATAATTTTAAGTACTCTTGAATAAAAGGAAAATAATATTGAGATGGAAAAAATGAACGATGACCTATCCTGCACTCACCTGGAAAAAGTGAAAAAAGAAATATATGTTTCTGCTGACGCTGAGCGGTGAGTACCTTCATTTTGTATATCTTTATTCGGACGTACATAAATCGTGTTCATAGCCTATGCGTTTGTGCGAATCCAAATTTACGCTCATTCTTATTGTTCCAATGGTTTTCCCTCGAATTACTATAGCATAAGGCCTTCATATAGCTTTTTTGCCTAGAAACCTTTCGTTGTTAGTTTGCAGCATATGGCAGTACAGCATTGATTGTTCTGCTATGATATCGATATACAGAGTTGCTCCCACTTCCATTCCTCTTGGAACCTCTTCGATTCTGATGCTTTAGGAGCATGATAATTGATAAGTTGTACACACATTTTTATTACAATTTCAAGATGTTTGTTGTTTCTCTTCTCATGTGTATGTTGCAACAATTGGATGTATCATATTTATTGTCCTATAAATGATATGCTTTCTCAATTTCCCAATTTTACTCAGGAGTGTGATTCTTTCATATCCGATTATTTACTATCTCAGTCTCTCTGGAGTCAAGGATCCTGCCCAGATAGTGATTTGATCAAGCTGAATCGTCTAGGTCTTTCAATGAGACCCCTCACAAACATTTAGGACATTTTCTTTGATTAAAGAGAACACGACAGATTTGTTGTGTTCTGGTTAGACTTTGTACACATGTTCCTTTTTGGCCCTGCAGTGAATGGTGGTTTATACTGTCAGACTAGAAGATATGTATTACTGGCCTAATGCCTAATTTAAAACTATTTCTGCTATGTTTTACAATTTGAATTTTGAATTTCCAAGAAAGTAATTGTGAAATGCGATATAAATTAGAACAAGTAGATGAAAACACATAAGTTGTACAATTTGAATAGGAAATGATATACAATTGTGTTGAATTGACAGCTTCTTGAGTATCTGCATACCTCATAATTTAACTGGCTGTAGAGCTTGATACGTTTCGTTTAGTTATCTGCCATTAGATGGCAGTGAAGACTTATAGACATTACAATTACAATTAACTAATCATTCTTGCTAATAAAGATTGGTCTACTTACTGGAAGAGAAAATCTCAACTATCCTTGGAAAACAAAATTTTAATTTACAAGTGTATCTTGAGACCAATATGGACATATGGGATCGAGCTCTGGGGATGCAGTAAGCCAACAAATACAAAAATCCTCCAAACATTTCAATCCAAGACCCTGAGAATGATGTCTGATGCCCCATGGTATGTGTCAAACAAAACTCTGCACAACGATCTAAACGTACCCTACGTAACAGAGGTAATCAAACATTCCTCTACAAAATACGAGACACGCACTAACGATCACGAAAACCCTCTCATCAATGAATTATTGCACACCAACTCTCCAAGACGACTCAAGGGAACCTGGCCAGAAGATCTGAGTAGATGAAACGCAGTAATCCGTCGCTGGACGGTACCTGTCTCAAGTCTTTTACTTACATTAAATTTACTTATTACTTATTGAGTAGATTGTAAATTTGCATTATTATTATTATTATTATTATTATTATTATTATTATACTGGTCCTCCTGGGTCTTCCACAAGGAGACCCCTCATAAGCTCTAAGAGCTTGCCCTGAGTTAGGAGAACCAGTTGTGTTCTGTGTAGGCTTTGTTACTGTGTCCTTACGCCACCTTAGGCACAGCACTGTTAATTTTTGACCCAACAGCGAATGGTGGCATTGAATGAATAAATAAAAAAAAAAAAAAAACTTACTTGAAGAGTATGTAGATTTAAATCAGATTGCATTATAAGTGGTGGATGAGGGTCACACTAAGAGTTTTGCGGGAGCTAGCGCTTTTTGCCGACACAGGACACAGGATATGTTATGAAGTTTCTGCTGCCAATTCACTTAACCTGCAAATCTCAGAACCTTCCATGCCGACGTAATGCAGGTGAGATCGAATCATATCAACTTATCGGAAAGTTTCCTGTTCGTAGACCTGTGACCAACCTCAATTCTTCCTTCGATAACAAGTGATCGTCCAGTAGGAATCTTTCTGTTCCTTCAACTATTGATCAACCTTTGCTCTCATCAGTGAGAGTGATATCCCACACGAGGGCTCTGGTCCGATGAATGGCTTGGTAGCACATTTTTTGCAGTGGCATCAGCCTTGGTGTTTCCTCAGACATTATAGAGAGTAGGTCACCAAACAGGAACTACTTTATTAATAATAATAGTAGAAGGTCTTTATTTTTTAAATCCTTTGGCGCAATCCGGCAATGTATATCTACTTAACTGAGTTCCAAATTAAAATTACAATAATATACAAATATCTCTGGCTATGCAGATTTCTATGCCCCTGTACTGCCTAGGGAGACAGACAAACCTGAGCACACCTTTCCATCTCCAACAGCTCGACTTGGAGCGCTGCTTATTAACGGAAAGAAAACACTTAATAATACTATTTTGTTGGTATGTTATTATGTTTCAGGCTGAAGGACCCAAGGTCGAAGGCCATTTGCAATAGCAATAAATAACTGTTATTAATATTATGTTTCGAGTTTTATCCCATTTTCAAAACTGTGGAGAACAAATTTAACAATGCAATTTACATACAGATGAAAGGAGTGGGGATAGGGAAATTCCAGTTGATCATTAGTGACAGACAGTGTTTTTCTGTGAGCGTCAAAGATTTCTAGGGATTCTAGAATATGTGATCGTTTACTTTTATTGACTGGATGTAATATTTGTATTTTTGTGAAATTATTTTCTTTTATACAATGTTCCTCAAAACCGGTTGGTATTTTATTTCGATGTATTGATTTTTTGTGTTCATCTACTGTAATATTTTTGGAACTTTCGGTCTGACCTATGTAGAATGCGAGACATTTAATACAATATAATTTGTAGATACCGCTTTTTTCCCCTTTGTCATGACATTCTTTGTTATTGATCAAGAGTGAACTAAGGTATTGCAAATTTTGTAACTGAAGTGAAGTTATGCACACATACACTCAAACACCAAAAAATGTTCAAAATGAAATACTCTAATATTAACTAATAATTTGATAAGTTCTTGGTGAATAACAATGAAATTTTAGAGTGTTATTAATGAATGCCTTAAAAATGGAAATACAATGTCAAATAGTTTATGTAGTCCCCAGGGGGCGGTGGCTGGGGGCGGTAAAACTAAAAATGTCATAATTCGGTAAAAAAGAAGTGTTCCAAGATTAACTTTGGAATAGTTCTTCAGAAGGGCGTTAAGAATGAGATGTAGTATGTCACATAGTTTGTGCGGCCGTAGTTGGGCGGTAATTGGGGGCGTCGTAACGAAAAATGCTTTAATTTCATAAATATTGAGTGTTCTACGACGAGCTTTTGATATGTCGTCTAGAATAGCGTAAATACAAAGATGTAGTATGTTCCACAGTTTGTGCGGCCGTAGGGAGGCGGCAATCGGGGCCAGCATATCGAAAAATGCCATAAATCGAAAAATATTGGTGTTCCATTGTCAGCTCTGGATATGTTCTCTAGAACGGCGTAAATACATAATGTAGTACGTCCCATAGTTTTATCGGCCGTAGGGAGGCGGCAATGGGGAACTGCATATCGAAAAAGGCCATAACCCCGAAAATATTGAGTGTCCCACGATCAGCTTTGGATATATGTTGTCTAAAATGGCATAAATACAAAGATGTAGTACGTCCCATATTTTGTGCGGCCGTAGGAAGGCGGTAATCGGAGACAGTATATTGAAAACAAAATTCTACCTATGATACAAGAGATTAGGGAAATAACCTCAGCAAAAATACCCTGAATCGCCGTGAGTGTTGAGATTTGTAAAAATTGGAATTGTTTACAAAATAAGCTGAAATATTAAATATTGATGGGCATTTGTTTCTTCACTATGTATTCTCTTGTCAAAAAACGGAGAGGTTTAACGTTTAACCAAGGAACCGGAAAATGAAAAGACAATACGAGGAAATCGACCAAATTGAACATAATACATAACCTTTCAAAAGTCCCTCAACAAAGATTTTCCTCTGTAACCGTATGGATCTGTTGAAGAATCACCTCCGCTAATTTTGAAAATCTTTGTGGGAAGAGACTTTTGAAATGTTATGTATTATCTAATTTGTTCAATTTCCTCGTATTGTCTTTTCATTTTCCGGTTCCTTGGTAAAACCTCTCCGTTTTTGGCGCTCTAGTTCCTCGGAACTGAGTGCTTATCAATTTGCCCAAATGTCTGTAATTTTCGAATTTTTCGATGAAAATGGTTCGACTCACTGATCAAGAATCCGTGGTCGAAATCCATTCTATCCGGCCATCCGGCCGCTCCGGCCTGCCGGCCGTAGGCACGATAACTCTCGAACGGAATGAGCTAGAGAGTTGAAATTTTCAGAGTAGGTTTGGGGGATAAATATCTCGGCTAAGTTCGTTATTGGGCAAAATCGGACAGATGGAACGGAGTAACAAAAAAAATTTTTTTTTTACAAAACAAATTCCAAATTAATTTTTTTTTAATAAGCAGTTTTATCATAAGAATCCATTCATATCATTTTTAACTCTAACAAACTAATACTTTCGGAGATATGATTTTTCAAAATTTCAATGTAAATCGTATTTCTACGTTTTCACAGAATGATAGAATTATTATGTGGGTATTCTATGAATTGTTATAATGTCAACTTATTCTCCTGAGAAATGACGTTGTTTCATTCCAGCAATCGTATAAATATGAGAATGATAATATAATATCATACTTTTTGTTGGTTGATATTTTCATGCCGATGGTCAATCCATATGATGATGGGAATGGTAATGGTACGTTGATAATATTGAGTTCAGAATATCTCCACTAAAAACAAAACTGGAATATTGGTGTATTGGAGTAGATTTGAGGAAAGATATATATTAATTTTCATCATAGAATTGAGGAATGAATATCTCGGATGAGTTCGTTGTTGGGTAGAATTCGTCTATTGGTTTTGGATTGATAATTTTTGGCACTCTTGTTGAATTTAAATTCTTCTATGATGTTTGAATTCAATTTCTGCTAAGATGAAGTTCTAAATTTCAATAATGAATCGTACTTCTATGTTTTTACTGAATGCTATAATTATTCTATCTAATATCTAATATCTATCATACTCGTACATTTCATCCTGTTCTATAAGAGAGAGTCAAATTCATTTCAGCTATTTTAATTTGGTTTCTTCCATGGTGCAGTTCTCATTCTCAGATTGCTCATTTAATCTAGATAAATGAACCGGTGTGAAAAGAGCAGATAAAGATAGCGGTGAAATCTCCGGAAACACCCGAACGGCGCAACCAGTGGCGCACCGATCGATTCAGTCATAATCATATAGAACCAATATATTCTGGCATGAATTGAAGAAAATCGAATTTCTGCGATAATATAAATACACAACAACTTGAACTGATGGTTTCTTCGAGAGATGAACTTAATTTGGAACTTATTTTGTGAGTCCGATCAAGCTCTTGTTGAATATTGATAGATTTATCAATGCTAGGCATGCATGTTATTTTGGCATGGGAAGATTTTGGCAAGATAATGGTAATGGAGATTCGGTTCTTTACTAAAAAAAGTATCCGCATTGGATGAGACCCTGGGGTTGAAATTTCAACCCTTAACACAAAAAACCCGGGTTTTCATCCGTTTTTCCCAGAAGGAAGTTTTTTCATCAACAGATTTTGAGAACATTTTGACAACGACGATATCGATATTCAGAAAAAAAAATGGTCCACTTCGGATGGGGCCCTGGGGTTGAAATTTCAACCCTTAACAGAAAATCTCGGTTTTTCCGGTTTTTTTCATAGAAGGAAAAGATTTTTCATCAACAAATTTTGAGAACATCTCAACTACGACGATACCGATATTCAGTAAAAAAATGGTCCACTTCGGATGGGGCCCTGGGGTTGAAATTTCAACCCTTAACACAAAATCTCGGTTTTTCCTGTTTTTTTCAAAGAAGGAAAATTTTTTTCATCAACAGATTCTGAGAACATCTTGACTACGACGATACCGATATTAGGTAAAAAAATGGTCCACTTCGGATAGGGCCCTGGGGTTGAAATTTCAACCCTTAACTCAAAAATCTCGATTTTTCGTCGTTTTTCCCCAGAAGGAAAAGTTTTTTCATCAACAGATTTTGAGCACATCTCAACTATGACGATATCGATATTCAGTAAAAAAATTGTCCACTTTGGATGGGGCTCTGGGGTTGAAATTTCAACCCTTAACAGAAAATCTCGGTTTTTCCTGTTTTTTTCATAGAAGGAAAAGTTTTTTCATCAACAGATTTTGAGAACATCTTGACTACGACGATACCGAAATTCAGTAAAAAAATGGTCCACTTCGGATGGGGCCCTGGGGTTGAAATTTCAATCCTTAACACAAAATCTCGGTTTTTCCTGTTTTTTTCATAGGAGGAAAAGTTTTTTCATCAACAGATTTTGAGAAGATCTTGACTACGACGATACCGATATTAGGTAAAAAAATGGTCCACTTCGAATAGGGCTCTGGGGTTGAAACTTCAACCCTTAACTCAAAAATCTCGGTTTTTCCGGTTTTTTTCATAGAAGGAAAAGTTTTTTCATAAACAAATTTTGAGAACATCTTAACTATGACGATATCGATATTCAGTAAAAAAATTGTCCACTTCGGATGGGGCTCTGGGGTTGAAATTTCAACCCTTAACAGAAAATCTCGGTTTTTCCTGTTTTATTCATAGAAGGAAAAGATTTTTCATCAACAGATTTTGAGAGCATCTTGACTACGACGATACCGAAATTCAGTAAAAAAATGGTCCACTTCGGATAGGGGCACTGGGGTTGAAATTTCAACCCTTAACACAAAATCTCGGTTTTTCCTGGTTTTTTCATAGAAGGAAGAGTTTTTTCATCAACAGATTTTGAGAACATCTTGACTAAAACGATACCGATATTAGGTAATAAAATGGTCCACTTCGGATGGGGCTCTGGGGTTGAAATTTCCACCCTTAACAAAAAAAACTCGGTTTTTCGACGTTTTTTCCCAGAAGGAAAAGTTTTTTCATCAACAGATTTTGAGCACATCTTAACTATGACGATATCGATATTCAGTAAAAAAATGGTCCACTTCGGATGGGGCCCTGGGGTTGAAATTTCAACCCTTAACTCAAAAATCTCGATATTTCGTCGTTTTCTCCCGGAAGGACGAGACAACAGACTAAGAGCACAACTTAACTATGACGATATCGATATTCAGTAAAAAAATGGTCCACTTCGGATGGGGCTCTGGGGTTGAAATTTCAACCCTTAACACAAAATCTCGGTTTTTCCTGTGTTTTTCATAGAAGGAAAAGTTTTCTCATCAACAGATTTTGAGAACATCTTGACTACGACGATACCGATATTAGGTAAAAAAATGGTCCACTTCGGATAGTGCCCTGGGGTTGAAATTTCAACCCTTTACTCAAAAATCTCGATTTTTCGTCGTTTTTTCCCAGAAGGAAAAGTTTTTTCATCAACGGATTTTGAGCACATCTTAACTATGACGATATCGATATTCAGTAAAAAAATGGTCCACTGCGGATGGGGCTCTGGGGTTGAAACTGCAACCCTTAACAGAAAATCTCGGTTTTTCCTGTTTTTTTCATAGAAGGAAAAATTTTTTCATCGACAGATTTCGAGAACATCTACACTACGACGATACCGAAATTCAGTAAAAAAATGGTCCACTTCGGATGGGGCCCTGAGGTTGAAATTTCAACCCTTAACACAAAATCTCGGTTTTTCTCTGGGGTTGAAATTTCCACCCTTAACAAAACTAACTCGGTTTTTCGACTTTTTTTCCCAGAAGGAAAAGTTTTTTCATCAACAGATTTTGAGCACATCTTAACTATGACGATATCGATATTCAGTAAAAAAATTGTCCACTTCGGATGGGGCCCTGGGGTTGAAATTTCAATTTTCAATATTGATATCGTCATAGTTAAGATGTTCTCAAAATCTGTTGATGAAAAACTCTTCCTTCTATAAAAAAACCAGGAAAAACCGAGATTTTGTGTAAAGGGTTGAAATTTCAACCCCAGAGCCCCATCCGAAGTGGACAATTTTTTTACTGAATATCGATATCGTCATAGTTAAGATGTGCTCAAAGTCTGTTGATGAAAACACTCTTCGTTCTGGGAAAAAACGACGTAATATCGAGATTTTTGAGTTAAGGGTTGAAATTTCAAGCCCAGGGCCCCATCCGAAGTGGACCATTTTTTTACTGAATATCGATATCGTCATAGTTAAGATGTGCTCAAAATTTGTTGATGAAAAAACTTTTCCTTCTATGAAAAAAACAGGAAAAACCGAGATTTTGTCTTAAGGGTTGAGATTTCAACCCCAGGGCCCCATCCGAAGTGGACCATTTTTTTACTGAATATCGATATCGTCATAGTTAAGATGTGCTCAAAATCTGTTGATGAAAAAACTTTTCCTTCTGGGAAAAAACGACGAAAAATCGAGATTTTTGAGTTAAGGGTTGAAATTTCAACCCCAGGGCCCTATCCGAAGTGGACCATTTTTTTACCTAATATCGGTATCGTCGTAGTCAAGATGTTCTCAAAATCTGTTGATGAAAAAACTTGGTTTTTCCTGGTTTTTTCATAGAAGGAAAAGTTTTTTCATCAACAGATTTTGACAACATCTTGACTACGACGATACCGAAATTCATTAAAAAAATGGTCCACTTCGGATGGGGCCCTGGGGTTGAAATTTCAACCCTTAACACAAAATCTCGGTTTTTCCTGGTTTTTTCATAGAAGGAAGAGTTTTTTCATCAACAGATTTTGAGAACATCTTCACTAGGACGATACGGATATTAGGTAAAAAAATGGTCCACTTCGGATGGGGCTCTGGGGTTGAAATTTCCACCCTTAACAAAACTAACTCGGTTTTTCGACTTTTTTTCTCAGAAGGAAAAGTTTTTTCATCAACAGATTTTGAGCACATCTTAACTATGACGATATCGTCATAGTTAAGATGCTCTGAAAATCTGATGGTGAAAAAACTTTTCCTTCTATGAAAAAAACAGGAAAAACCGAGATTTTGTGTTAAGGGTAAAAATTCAACCCCAGGGCCCCATCCGAAGTGGACCATTTTTGCGCGTATGTTCTGGGGAACATCGCGTTATAGTTTTGCCCAAATGTGAAATTTAATTCTGTGGTGCCGTACGGCCGTACGGCCGTCTGGCCGTTGCCACGATAACTTGAGAACGGAAAGAGCTAGTTACTTGAAATTTTCAGGGTAGGTGGCGCATCTCAATACGACGGACAAGTTCGTTAATGGGTATAATCGGACAATGGTTTCCGAGTAATAATTTTGTTTTCAACCAAAATAAATCCGATCGAATTTAAACTTGGTGAATAGTTGTAGAATATAGACCTAAGCACGTTTGTGAAATTTTGTGAGAATCGTATCGCTAGAAAATTATTAAAAAATTATTAAAAAATATTTTTGTTGTCACGATAACCTGAGAATGGAAGGAGATAGCGGCTTGAAAAGTTCAGGTTAGGTTGTGCACCTGAATGCGACATTTGAGTTTGTTTATGAGCATAATCGTCCAAACGGTTTTAGAGTTATAGCCATCTGAAATTTTCTGAAATTTGGTAGTTTTTTGTTCCTCATTAACTCGAAGAATACAAAACCGATTGAATTCAAACATTGTTATTAGTTGAAGAATGCCAACGCAAAAATTCTTGCAGAATTTCGTGAGGATGGTATAACTAGAAAATTAAAAAAAAAATAGTTGAAAATTATTGAAAACAAATCTATATATCATAAACTATCCGTCCGGCATGGCTGAAATTTTGGAACAGCCTTCAGAACCTAACTCTACTGCTGAATTCCAAGTTTGAACATGATCGGATCTATATTGTTGGAGAACCGGGCAGCCTTTTGTGAGTTCGGTAGCGTAGTGGTAGCAAGTGTAGCGGATGGGAATCGTCGTATGATAATATGTAGTCTATGGTCGTATTTTTGCGAGAACCTTCAAAAATAAAATAAAAATATGAATGTCATGATGACATATTTTCGCTCGTATATTATGGGAAAATCGTCTTATTTCATCACAAATCTATGGGAGATGATAGCCCTACATTAGTGGTCAGACCTGGTTTTGAAAGAGATCCTCCTTAGGAGGAGGCAACTAAATATTGAAGGGATTTCTATGAACAAGAGTGAATATCTTTGAGAAATAGAGAAGGCGATTGTTCTTCAAGAGATCCATGTGCCTTCAGAGGAGTATATTTGCGAGAGGGGACTTTTGAAAGGTTATGTATTATTTTTAATATGATATCGCTGAAATTTTGCTGAAGGCTTCTGATCTTGTAAGGTGAGAGGCTCATTTGTGGATATTAAAACTTGTGATGGGTAGAGAAGTATTTTAGGCCATGTAGGCCACTAAGGCCCACTTGCACGAATGCGGGTTATATAATTAAATCCGGATTAACTCTAAACCTAGGGTTAAATTGATAATAGGTCTTGCACCTTCAAGAGTTAGAGCCTAACCCTGGGTTAAAACTATAAAAATTTAACCCGGCAAAATAGCAGGGTTAAATGGTCCGGGTTAGTCATGTAAAAATTGACATTTCTAATTTAAATAGTTTCGATTTGTGATGAATTTCTGGTAAATAATAAATATTAGCAGTGATCGGTCACTTGCTTGTGTGGTATTTTTGAGAATGATTCATGATTAATGGATATACTACAAACTACATTCTGATCTACGCATGCGCCCCGTTTTAACCTCAACATCGAATCTGAATCTGATCAAAACACAAATACAAAACGTAAACAAAATATTCTCAATCCACGAAGTACGAACGAGTATTCCTTCCGTTGAAAATAATCGAGATTACCTTGTATTTGAAGATTGGAGGAATCTAGAAATATTGTTTACGTATGTGAAAGAAATTCCAAATTATGGAGAACTGTGGAAAAGTTGTCCAGAATGGACAATAGAATTCATCTTGGTAAATTCGATTAAGAAGAGTCTCCAATACAGGAGAATAGACAATAAAAATCATCATGGTGAATTCGATTGAGAAGAGTGTCCAATACAGGAGAATAGACAATAGAATTCATCATGGTAAATTCGATTAAGAAGAGTGTTCATTACAGGAGTATGGACAATAGAACATACGCGCAAAAGCTCCTGACTTCACGTCAGTGCTTGAACCAATTTTTTACTGAATTTCAGTATCGTCGTTGTCAAGATGTTGTCAAAATCTGTTGATGAAAAAACTTTTCCTTCTATGAAAAAACCAGGAAAAACCGAGATTTTCTGTTAAGGGTTGAAATTTCAACCCCCGAGCCCCATCCGAAGTGGACCATTTTTTTACTGAATATCGATATCGTCATAGTTAAGATGTTCTCAAAATCTGATGATGAAAAAACTTTTCCTTCTAAGAAAAAAACAGGAAAAACCGAGATTTTCTGTTAAGGGTTGAAATTTCAACCCCAGAGCCCCATCCGAAGTGGACAATTTTTTTACTGAAAATCGATATCGTCATAGTTAAGATGCTCTCAAAATCTGATGATGAAAAAACTTTTCCTTCTATGAAAAAAACAGGAAAAACCGAAATTTTTTGTTAAGGGTTGAAATTTCAACCCCAGGGCCCCATCCGAAGTGGACCATTTTTTTTACTGAATATCGATATCGTCGTAGTCAAGATGTTGTCAAAATCTGTCGATGAAAAAACTCTTCCTTCTATGAAAAAACCAGGAAAAACCGAGATTTTGTGTTAAGGGTCGAAATTTCAACCCCAGGGCCGCATCCGAAGTGGACCATTTTTTTAGTGAATTTCGGTATCGTCGTAGTCAAGATGTTGTCAAAAACTGTTGATGAAAAAACTCTTCCTTCTGGGAAAAAACGTCGAAAAACCGAGTTTTTTATGTTAAGGGTGGAAATTTCAACCCCAGAGCCCCATCCGAAGCGGACCATTTTTTTACCTTATATCGGTATCGTCCTAGTCAAGATGTACTCAAAATCTGTTGATGAAAAAACTTTTCCTTCTATGAAAAAAACCGGATACCGAGATTTTGTGTTAAGGGTTGAAATTTCAACCCCAGGGCCCCATCCGAAGTAGACCATTTTTTTACTGATTATCGATATCGTCATAGTTAAGATGTGCTCAAAATTTGTTGATGAAAAAACTTTTCCTTCTATGAAAAAAACAGGAAAAACCGAGATTTTGTCTTAAGGGTTGAACTTTCAACCCCAGGGCCCCATCCGAAGTGGACCATTTTTTTACTGAATATCGGTATCGTCGTAGGCAAGATGTTCTCAAAATCTGTTGATGAAAAACTCTTCCTTCTATGAAAAAACCAGGAAAAACCGAGATTTTGTGTTAAGGGTTGAAATTTCAACCCCAGAGCCCCATCCGAAGTGGACAATTTTTTTACTGAATATCGATATCGTCATAGTTAAGATGTGCTCAAAGTCTGTTGATGAAAAAACTCTTCGTTCTGGGAAAAAACGACGTAATATCGAGATTTTTGAGTTAAGGGTTGAAATTTCAACCCCAGGGCCCCATCCGAAGTGGACCATTTTTTTACTGAATATCGATATCGTCATAGTTAAGATGTGCTCAAAATTTGTTGATGAAAAAACTTTTCCTTCTATGAAAAAAACAGGAAAAACCGAGATTTTGTCTTAAGGGTTGAGATTTCAACCACAGGGCCCCATCCGAAGTGGACCATTTTTTTACTGAATATCGATATCGTCATAGTTAAGATGTGCTCAAAATCTGTTGATGAAAAAACTTTTCCTTCTGGGAAAAAACGACGAAAAATCGAGATTTTTGAGTTAAGGGTTGAAATTTCAACCCCAGGGCCCTATCCGAAGTGGACCATTTTTTTACCTAATATCGGTATCGTCGTAGTCAAGATGTTCTCAAAATCTGTTGATGAAAAAACTTTTCCTTCTATGAAAAAAACAGGAAAATCCGAGATTTTGTGTTAAGGGTTCAAATTTCAACCCCAGAGCCCCATCCGAAGTGGACCATTTTTTTTACTGAATATCGATATCGTCATAGTTAAGATGTGCTCAAAGTCTGTTGATGAAAAAACTCTTCGTTCTGGGAAAAAACGACGAAATATCGAGATTTTTGAGTTGAGGGTTGAAATTTCAACCCCAGGGCCCCATCCGAAGTGGACCATTTTTTCACTGAATATCGATATCGTCATAGTTAAGATGTGCTCAAAATCTGTTGATGAAAAAACTTTTCCTTCTGGGAAAAAACGTCGAAAAACCGAGTTTGTTTTGTTAAGGGTGGAAATTTCAACCCCAGAGCCCCATCCGAAGTGGACCATTTTTTTTACCTAATATCGGTATCGTTTTAGTCAAGATGTTCTCAAAATCTGTTGAGGAAAAAACGCTTCCTTCTATGAAAAAACCAGGAAAAACCGTGATTTTGTGTTAAGGGTTGAAATTTCAACCCCAGGGCCCCATCCGAAGTGGACCATTTTTACTGAATTTCGGTATCGTCGTAATCAAGATGTTCTCAAAATCTGTTGATGAAAAAACTTTTCCTTCTATGAAAAAAACAGGAAAAACCGAGATTTTCTGTTAAGGGTTGAAATTTCAACCCCAGAGCCCCATCCGAAGTGGACAATTTTTTTTACTGAATATCGATATCGTCATAGTTAAGATGTGCTCAAAATCTGTTGATGAAAAATTTGTTCCTTTTGGGAAAAAACGACGAAAAATCGAGATTTTTGAGTTAAGGGTTGAAATTTCAACCCCAGGGCCCTATCCGAAGGGGACCATTTTTTTACTGAATATCGGTATCGTCGGAGTCAAGATGTTCTCAAACTTTGTTGATGAAAAAACTTTTCCTTCTATGAAAAAAACCGGAAAAACTGAGATTTTCTGTTAAGGGTTGAAATTTCAACCCCAGGGCCCCATCCGAAGTGGACCATTTTTTTTTCTGAATATCGATATCGTCGTTGTCAAAATGTTCTCAAAATCTGTTGATGAAAAAACTCTTCCTTCTGGGGAAAACGGATGAAAACCCGGGTTTTTTGTGTTAAGGGTTGAAATTTCAACCCCAGGGTCTCATCCAATGCGGATACTTTTTTCAGTAAAGAACCGAATCTCCATTACCATTATCTTGCCAAAATCTTTCCATGCCAAAATATGCATGCCCCAGCATTGATAAATCTATCAATATTCAACAAGAGCTTGATCGGACTCACAAAATAAGTTCCAAATTGAGTTCAACTCTCGAAGAAACCATCAGTTCAAGTTGTTGTGTATTTATATTATCGCAGAACTTCGATTTTCTTCAATTCATGCCAGAATATATTGGTTCTATATGATTATGACTGAATCGATCGGTGCGCCACTGGTTGCGCCGTTCGGGTGTTTCCGGAGATTTCATCCGCTATCTTTATCTGCTCTTTTCACACCGGTGATAAATGAACTACTATTTGAATTGAGTTTCCTTCATGATGCAGTTCTATCATAAGAATAAATTGATATAATTCTCAACTCTGAGAAACCAATACTTTCGGAGATATAATTTGTCTGTTTGTACTAGAGCGCCAGAAAGCTCCTGTCCACAGGGCTTGAACCCAATTTTCACAAAATAATCCATAGTGAAGAAACGGATGCCCATCAACATTTAATATTTCAGCCTATTTTGTAAAAATTCCAATTTTTGGCGCTCTAGTTCCTCGGAACTGAGTGCTTATCAATTTGCCCAAATGTCTGTAATTTTCGAATATTTCGATGAAAATGGTCTTAAACGATTTGGTTCGACTCACTGATCAAGAATCCGTGGTCGAAATTCATTCTGTCCGGCCGGTCCGGCAGCCGGCCGTAGGCACGATAACTCTCGAACGGAATGAGCTAGAGAGCTGAAATTTTCAGAGTAGGTTTGGGGGATAAATATCTCGGCTAAGTTCGTAATTGGGCAAAATCGGACAGAAGGTTTCGGAGTAATAAAAAAAAAAAAAATTCCACAAATCAAATTCCAAATTAAATTTTTTTTAATAAGCAGTTTTATCATAAGAATCCATTCATATCATTTTTAACTCTAACAAGCTAATACTTTCGGAGATATGATTTTTCAAAATTTCAATGTAAATCGTATTTCACAGATTGATATAATTATTCTATGTATATACATAGAATGTACTATGTATGAATTGTCATAAAGTCAACTTGACAGAAGGGAATATTGTAACTTCAAGAATATTGGGGTTGAAATAATCGTATTTTAGCGATGCAACGGGGACCTCACCCGAAAATGTTTGAAAATATTACGTAAATATTGAAAGCATAATTCTGTAGTTCGAGAGAGGAGAAAATTTTGTGAACGTAGATCAGGAAATTTTTGATCGATTACAAGGTAATTTATTATTATTTATCTTCTTTTATACATGTTTTATGGAATACCTACTATTTGTAGGTACTTTAAACCTGTTTTGGGCAATTGTCATATGAAACTTGTTTTTTTGGCGCTCTAGTTCCTCGGAACAGAGTGCTTATCAATTTGCCCAAGTGTCTGTAATTTTGGAATTTTTGGCTGAAAATGGTCTCAAATGATTTGGTTCGACTCACTGATCAAGAATCCGAGTGCGAAATCGATTCTGTCCGGCCGGCCGACAGGCCGTAGGCACGATAACTCTCGAACGAAAGGAGTTAGCGGATTGAAAACTGCAAGGGGGTTTTGGAGCGTAAATATCTCGGACAAGTTCGTTAATGGGCGAAAACCATCAAGGGGTTTCGGAGTTATGGCCGATTTTAGTAAAAATATTTTTTATGAATATTTCCGAAACCGATCACTCGATCTATCTGAAATTTAGCACCAAATTGTAGAACCATGACCTTTATACGCATGTGAAGTTTTGTATTGACCAGATTACCGCAAAGTGTCAAAAAAAAATTTGAAAATGTGGTGCAGTTCTCATTCTCATGATTGCTCATTTAATCTTGATAAATAAACTATTATTTGAATTGAATTTCCTTTATGATGCAGTTCTATCATATGAATACATTGATATAATTCCCAACTCTGAGAAACCAATACCAGATATAATTTGTCTGTTTGAACTAGAGCGCCAGAAAGCTCCTGTCCACAGGGCTTGAACCCATTGTTACAAATCTCATCACTCACGGCGATTCAGGGTATTTTTGCTGAAGTTTTTTCCCTAATCTCTTGTATCATACGTCGAATTTTATTTTCAATATACTGTCTCCGATTACCGCCTTCCTACGACCGCACAAACTATGGGACATACTACATCTTTGTATTTACGCCATTCTCGACAACATTTCCACATCGTGGAACACTCAATATTTAACGAATTATATCATTTATCGATATGTTAGTTATATATATGTATATGTTATAACTATGTATATGACATACTACATCTTCATATTCACGCCATTTTCATTAACATATCCAAATCTCATCGTGGAACACTCAATATTTAACGAGTTATTGCATTTTCTATATGCCGCCCCCCCTACCGCCTCCTAGGACTACAGAAACTATGTGAAATACAACATCTCATCCTTAACGCCCTTCTGAAGAACTTATCCAAAGTTCATCGTGGAACACTTCATATTTACCGAGTTATGACATTTTTCGTTTTACCGCCCTCAGTCCCCTTCCCCTAGGAGCTGCACCAACTATTTGACATTGTATTTCCATTCCTTATGCCTTCATGAACAACACTCTCAAATTTCCTCATTATACATCTAGAACTTCGAACTATTAATATATTATTTTGAACATTCTTTGGTCCTTGAGTGTATGTGTTGATGTGGTTGACTTCGCACTGGTTCATGCTGTCCCTTCCGGGCATTTTTCGTTATGCGCATGTGCAGATGAGAAGTGATTTAACTGCTGGAATCTTCGTCTGAGAGGATTAGGGTTTTGAGGTGGTGGATGCTATTCTTCCGTAGAATCCCCTGGTAACAGTCCACGGATGTGTGGATTTGAAATGCGATATCTCTAGAACCCCTGGTGTTGGAGAATCGGAGTTTTGTGTGAGGTGTGTGATTTTGAGAATCTGATGCTGAACCGATATTCTGAGGTTTTGAATGAAAATTCATGGCAATACTGTGCAAGTACAAATCAGTTTGGGGGAAATAGCGTTGCCGTGTCGTGGCCCTGGGGCCAATTTTGAAATTCATGTTACCCCCTTCGGACATTTTTCGTTAGGCGCATGAGCAAACAAGAAGTGATTTAACTGGTGGAGTTTTCGTCTGAGAGGACTATTCGTCCACGTAATCCCCTTGGGAGGATCCGCGCATGCGTGGTTTGAAGCTGCGATTTGTGTCAGAGTTTTGAGTGAGGTGTGTGATTTTGAGAGGTCTTTCACGAGTAGATTGCGCATGCACAGAGGAGAAGTGGCTCTTTTTGGATTGTATGGCTTATGTTGGGTGTGGTTTACGTCTAGCAGTCATGGATTTGGTGCCTAGCCGATATTGTGCGGCTTTAAAAGAAAATTCATGGCAATTCTGTGCACGGACAAGTTAGATTCGAGCACATAGCATTTATTCCGAGTCGAAATGTCTGTACCGTAGGTCTGTCAAAGAAACTTGAAATAAAATAAAAAAGCACTATCCGTGAAGTCAGTACTTGTATTGAATGATGAGTGTTTCAAGCTCAGTGGAAAGTGCGAGCCGGAGATGTAGTCAGAGCGTAGTGGATACCATTCACTGTCGAGTCAAAAATTAACAGTTCTGTGCCTAAGCTGGCGTAAGGATAGAGTAACAAAGTCGGCAAAGAACATAACTGACTCTCGCACAAGCTCCTTGGAGCTTCTTAGAGATCTCCTTGGGGAGGACCTAGGAGGGTCAGTATAATCATAATCATGTCTATAGCAAGCACGCCAATCCAGATTGACTTCATTATGGAAGAAAAAGCCTGAAAAAGCTTTGACGTGGGGTCAATCAACTTTGGCGCGCATGCTATAGACATGATTTTGATTATACTGACCCTCCTAGGTCTTGCCCAACGAGATATCTCAGAAGCCCCCAGGAGCTTGTGCGACTAAGGAGGTAGTTGTGTTCTTTGTCGACGTTATTATTGTATCTTTGCGCCAGACTAGACACAGCACTGTTAATTTTTGACCTGACTATGAATGGTGTCCACTACCCTCTGCCTAGATTCAATTCAAATTAGCTAACGTCAACACGCGCGTCAAGGAGTACTGACTTCACGTCCGTGGTTTTTTAAATTTTTTGTGTTTACTTCGACTTTCAAAATTGTATTTCAGGTTGAGATTTTCTTCTGTTCCCACGTGGATCTGCATTCTTCTTTTCGGTTTTACCAAATGAAATTCACTTCGAATGGCTCATCCAGACGTTTTTTCGTATATTATTAGTGTTTAACGAATTTCAATTTCGATAGAATACACATGGCAGAATTAAATAAAAATTCTGTCATTAAAATGGTACGAAATGTATAAATATCTTATATAAGCTGAGAAAACGCTCAATATCGATGGTAAATTCGACAATAAAACATGCGTGCAAAAGCGCATAAAGACATTTAATTTAAAAATTGTGAAAATATAGTTTTCAATCTTTTAGCAATTGATAATATTCTTTTGTAGCAGAACCATGGATCAAACTAATAATGGTGAATTGGAAAGATTTGATAAAATTAAGATTGAATATGGAATGAATGAAGTCAAAGCAGAAATCATGGATGATGAAGTACAGTCTACTAATAATCAGGAGGAATATAATCCATCTGACAGGTAAGAATTCATTATTGCCACTGAGCGGTCCTATCAGGCCCTTATCGTTCCCTCTAAATGTCGGTATTTTGCGAAAGGATAAAACAAAAGTTTATGAAAAACTCCATAAGGTAGGTTTGATGGGAAAGAGTCGCCTTATGGTTTCCGAGGTATAATCATTTGAAATTTTAATTTCCTAATATTTCTAAAACTACAGATCCAATCGGAGCTTATTTATTCAAATATTCATTCTTTCTTTGAAATTTATAATTTTAACATTTTGAAACCATGCAGTCAAGCAGAGAAGAACAGAGTATGAAGCCTTATATGAGAGGCAGGATAAAGATGCCGCAAACATCCAGCCCCCAACGCCTGGATTTTGAGATATGTACAAGCATGTACATAGCAACGGATATGGAACAGGTGGGTGGTGAACTTCGCGGCGTTTTTCTAGCAGCACTTTTAAGCGAGCGCGACCGAATCGGACCTCCATTGGCGTACCGTTGCCCTCGCACTCGACGCATTCTCGTTCTTCGGAGAGCGGAAACTTGTAATCCGCCCCGAGATGAATTATACTATTCATTCTATTACGACGTTATTTGAAATTATAAATTATTATCATTCGGCTACAATGAAATGCGATTCTGATGAATATATATTTCAAACACACATAGCAATAATAAGGGAATGAAATTCAAGCAGTTTAAGCATAAAATATTGTGTGTGGAAACGATCGCGGCAAATCATCCTGATCTTTCGGAATTCGTTCGCAATCGACGGTAGAAAAATCTGAATAGCTCGTAGATTTTATAACCATACAGAACAAGTTTTTGAAGCCATTGAATTTTATTATACCAGATGTGTCACATCGTATTTTATACCCTTAAGAAACATTTCAACGGACCATTGAATAGGGGAGATATGAACGAATCTGCCGCTGAAAATGTCATCTTCGATTCAACGTTTTCATTTCCACAAAAATTAAGGAAATGCATTTTTGTTTTCAGAACCTACAAAAGCATATAGTTATCATAATTTTTCCACCCATAACAAAAATTTCAACCGACCTTTGAGTACGGGAGAAGTGAATAAATTAGCAGCTAAAAATTTCATTTTCAATTTCGCGTTCTCATTTCCACAAAAATTAAGGAAATGCATTTTTGTTTTCAGAACCTACAAAAGCATATAGTTATCATATTTTGTCACCCATAAGAAAATTTTCAACCGACCTTTGAGTACGGGAGATATGAATAAATGTGCCGCTAAAATTTTCATTTTCGATTTCGCGTTCTCATTTCCACAAAAATTAAGGAAATGCATTTTTGTTTTCAGAGCCTACAAAAGCATATAGTTATCATATTTTTTTCACCCATAAGAAAATTTTAACCGGATTTTGAGTACGGGAGAAGTGAATAAATTAGCAGCTAAAAATTTCATTTTCAATTTCGCGTTCTCATTTCCACAAAATTTAAGGAATTGCATTTTTGTTTTCAGAACCTACAAAAGCATATAGTTATCATATTAAATCACCCATAACAAAATTTTCAACCGACCTTTGAGTACGGGAGATATGAATAAATGTGCCGCTAAAATTTTCATTTTCGATTTCGCGTTATCATTACCACAAAAATTAAGGAAATGCATTTTTGTTTTCAGAGCCTACAAAAGAATATAGTTATCATAATTGTTTCACCCATAAGAAAAATTTTAACCGAACTTTGAGTACGGGAGAAGTGAATAAATTAGCAGCTAAAAATTTCATTATCAATTTCGCGTTCTCATTTCCACAAAAATTAAGGAAATGCATTTTTTTTCAGAACCTACAAAAGCATATGGTTATCATATTTGTCACCCATAAAAAAATTTTCAACCGACCTTTGAGTACGGGAGAAGTGAATAAATTAGCAGCTAAAAATTTCAATTTCAATTTCGTGTTTCCATTTCCACAAAAATTAAGGAAATGCATTTTTGTTTTCAGAACCATCAAAAGCATATAGTTATCATATTTTGTCACTCATAAGAAAATTTTCAACCGACCTTTGAGTACGGGATAAGTGAATAAATGCAGCTAAAAATTTCAATTTCAATTTCGTGTTTTCATTTCCACAAAAATTAAGGAAATGCATTTTTGTTTTCAGAACCTACAAAAGCATATAGTTATCATATTTTGTCACCCATAAGAAAATTTTCAACCGACCTTTGAGTACGGAAGAAGTGAATAAATTAGCAGCTAAAAATTTCAATTTCAACTTCGTGTTTTCGTTTCCACAAAAATTAAGGAAATGCATTTTTGTTTTCAGAACCTACAAAAGCATATAGTTGTCATAATTTTTTCACCCATAAGAAAAATTTCAACGGAACTTTAAGTACGGGAGATATGAATAAATCTGCCGCTATTATTTTCATTTTCGATTTCGCGTTCTCATTTCCACAAAAATTAAGGAAATGCATATTTGTCTTCAGAACCTACAAAAGCATATACTTATCATATTTTGTCACCCATAAGAAAATTTTCATCCGACCTTTGAGCACGGGAAATATGAATAAATCTGCCGCTAAAATTTTCATTTTCGATTTCGCGTTGTCATTTCCACAAAAATTAAGGAAATGCATTTTCGTTTTCTGAATATACAAAAGCATATAGTTCTCATATTTTGTCACCCATAAGAAAAATATGATGAACATCGATATATAGGTGAGCACGTAAAGGTTGGAATAAATTTATTTCCTTGCATTCCAACGAATTTCGAGAAAAATCAAGTGTTATTTCAAATAAACCAATCTTTTAATTCAACTTTCATCGTGATTACGTCTGGAGATTTCTCGATTCTGCATTCATGATAAAGTACATTGAGAAATTGTTTTCTACAGGTTGGGCCCTTTTTTCCCCAACTTTTAATTACATTATTATAGTGATGACGTCATCCTTGTAGGTTTGATGTCGTCATCGATGTTTTTTCAAATGCAATCATAGTGTCCTTTGATACCTCATGTAAAAGGTCACTCCCGTACTCACCAAACCAACATGCAAAAAAAAATATTTTATGGAGGCCGAGCCGGAGAAAAAATGTAAATTAAACTTGGAAATCCATCCAATTTCGAGAAAAATCCTGATAGTGGTAACCAACTACATAATACATAATCGTAAGTGATCACGATCTCGATGTAGGTCACGTTTTTTTTATACAAAATAAAATTGTCATGTGACACTTCCTTCAAAAGCTCTTCAGTTCTTCAGTACTACATGATAATTACAGATACATGTTGTTTTCTACACAATCAGCCCAAAAAAGGAATTAACGATGAGGTTGAATATCCAATAAATTTCTAGGCAAATCTTTAAACTGCTAATTATTTTCTTCTCCAACCTTTGATGAAACTTACGTTTCATCACGTTACGTCATGAGTATAGGTTTGGTGACGTCATTGATGATTTTTTTGAATACATTAGGGAATTATTTTATAAAGGGTAAGCCAGAAAAAGAATGTAAATTAAAGTTGGAAGGAAATCCATGCAATTTCTAGAAAAATCCTGATAGGGATTACTCCTCATTAGTTTTCCTTTCATTTTAAAATCCGAGGATCGATGTATGTCGCTACATAAAAAATCAGTGACGGCGGAATTCGAAACTGGGAAGTTGAAAAATCTGGGAATTTTTTTTTAAATAATGCAGGAAACGAAAGGCATCTAGAAACGAATGAAATAGATTTTAAAGCAGGCCATTATTGTAGAACCATAAAATATTTTCTTAAAGACAGTTTAGATGATGGGGTGATAACAAATAAGATTATTATGGGAGTTGCCGAATAATATTGAGGTGTCGGTTTCATTTCAATTTCTAAGATTTAGGATTTGTACCTCATCTTGTTGGAAACATTTTTATTTTCCGACATAAACATTCCAAACGGTTCTTGGTGATTCCATATTCAGCATAATATTTGTTGTTAAATGGAGAATTTTTATGGTGTCCATTAGGGAGAATGATTGAAGGTTCTTTATACAATGTGTTGAATAACAGAGATCCTTTGTTGAATATTGTGAGCAAGATTATCGAACATTTAACGAGTTCAAAGAATATCCGGTTATGCCCGTTATAGAAAGAACATCTGCATTTTTCATCCCTCCTGCTGTAAAAATTCCTTTTTGCAATAAATGTTGAAAAATTCGAATTTTAATTTGTGAATATTTTTGGTTCTGGATTACAGATTCATGGAATGCGTTTTTCTACATACAACTAATGTATATTCTTAGAAGACAATTTCCAAATTGTTGTAAAGGAATTGCCTTTCGAGTAAAAATTCTTTGTTGCAATGAATATTGAAAACTTTCTAATACAAATAATTAAATACTTTGGCACTGGAATGGACATTAACGGAAAGCTCTATGACACATACACCTCATGAATATTCCTAGAAAACAATATCGAAATAATCATAATCAAATACTGGTTTGAGCCTATGTTGTACTCAATATTCGAAAATATGACAGTTGCCGTAAATGAAATTGCCGGAAATCTTTTATATGATTATGTAGAATATTCTTGACATACCAAACAAATTAAATGATGTATTATTACCACTCAGTAAAGAAATCGAAATTTGAATAAAATAAAACCATAGATATCTGCATGGAAATTTAGATGACCTCATAAACTTGTATTATCTATGAAGAAACATATAATTTATCACGACCCGGCGATCTATTTACCTCCTATCGTAAATATCTGATGCCGGTGGAGACAGATACTTGAACACATATCATTAATTGCTAAAGAATTGGATTAAACAACAGTTCAATTAGTTGTAAATGTATTTTATAGTGTTATGAATTAACATCGGAACTATTGAATATCCGTGTCGCTATTTAAATCAAATTTTAGTTCTGCAACTTCACACTGCGGTGCAATGTGCCAGAATCTTTGTTTTCAGATGTTGCAAACGAAAGTGATCCCTGATTGAGACGATACTTACCGTGTCCTTCAATTTACCATTATTTAAGAAAAATATCAAGTTTTTCGACTTCCCAGGTTCGAATTCCGCCGTCACTAAATTTTAAGTAGCGACATACATCGCTTGTCGAAGCTAAATCCAAAGATGAAATTATTATCATCAGCCTATATATAATATATCCCATATTCGAAGGTCCGTTGAAAGTTTTCTTATGGGTGACATAATATGATAACTATATGCTTTAGAGGGTTCTGGTAAAAATAGGCATTTCCTTAATTTTTGTGGAAATGAGATCGCGAAATTGAATATGAAATTTTCAGCTGCTAATTTATTCATTTCTCCCGTACTCATAGGTCCGTTGACATTTTTTTTATGGGTGACCAAATATGATAACTATATGCTCTTGTAGGTTCTGAAAGCAAAAATACATTTCCTTGATTTTTGTGGAAATGAGAACGCGAAATCGAAAATGATAATTTTAGCGGCACATTTATTCATATCTCCCGTACTCAAAGTTCGTTTGAAATATTTCTAAGGGGTGAGAAAATTATGATAACTATAAGATTTTGTAGGTTCTCAAAACAAAAAGGAATTTCCTTAATTTTTGTGGAAATGAAAACACGAAATTGTAATTGAAATTTTTAGCTGCTAATTTATTCACTTCTCCAGTACTCAAAGGTCGGGTGAAAATTTTCTTATAGGTGATTAAATATGATAACTATATGCTTTTGTAGGTTCTGAAAACAAAAATGCATTTCCTTAATTTTTGTGGAAATGAAAACGTTGAATCGAAGATGACATTTTCAGCGGCAGATTCGTTCATATCTCCCCTATTCAATGGTCCGTTGAAATGTTTCTTAAGGGTATAAAATACGATGTGACACATCTGGTATAATAAAATTCAATGGCTTCAAAAACTTGTTCTGTATGGTTATAAAATCTACGAACTATTCAGATTTTTCTACCGTCGATTGCGAACGAATTCCGAAAGATCAGGATGATTTGCCGCGATCGTTTCCACACACAATATTTTATGCTTAAACTGCTTGAATTTAATTCCCTTATTATTGCTATGTGCGTTTGAAATATATATTCATCAGAATCGCATTTCATTGTAGCCGAATGATAATTTATAATTCCAAATAACGTCGTAATAGAATGAATAGTATAATTCATCTCGGGGCGGATTACAAGTTTCCGCTCTCAGAAGAACGAGAGTGCGTCGAGTGCGAGGGCAACGGTACGCCAATGGAGGTCCGATTCGGTCGCGCTCGCTTAAAAGTGCTGCTAGAAAAACGCCGCGAAGTTCACACCGGTGCTTATCTCCGAGTAGAAAAAGCTGCAAACTTCAATAGGTGAATAACGGAGCAGGGGACAGATGTTCCAGAGCTAGTTGTCCATAGGAGAACTTGAAGTCTGCACGACAGAAAACGACACTCAAGATTGAAGACCTAACCGGGTTGAATAATATCATTGATGATCACATAAAAAAAGGACTGTCCGCTAGTGGCTGCAGGGGGGGCTGCCGCTTCCCTTCTGTGCCCACCAGAAATAACAAAAATAAAGGATGACAAGCATAGGTTGAGATTGAACCATTTGAATAAGTAGATAAAAAATATAAGGCAGAAAGCATCTTGGTACCAATGTATCATACATGTTCTAACTGACAACTGCAGCAGAGGCAGAAGAAAGAGATTATGATTTGGCGCAGCGTTCGTTATATCGCTCGACTACTTTGCTGAACATCTATCTTCTGAAGAGGAATGATGTCGATAAAATGAAATTACTTGCGGCGGCAAGGAAGAAGCTGATCAAACAGCAAAAGTGAATAGAATATAACAACACTTCAACAACAGTTCTGGAAAAATTTGTAAAAGTGACAAGTGGAAATCGGGGATATGCTAGCACTTCACAGATTTCAGGCGTTATATGATCAAAACCTGTAACAGACCGAAGAACATACTGAAATAACAACTGAAGACATTAGACATGCCCTGAAGAACAAGCATGTTTCACGGCGCCTGGACTAGATGGCAACTTTTCAGCTACTCACCAAGATCTAGCTAGATTACTCCGCGGAATAATAATTGACCGTGAGCCAATTCCTTCATGCTTGTGTTACAGAAAATTTCAATAAGAAAAAGTTTTATTTTGTTTAATGTTAGTCTATGGTGCTAGGAAAGAGGTTAGCTTGGATGGATTATTCCAGAAGCAGATAAGGTTTAGTTGTTGTTGAGTTAAGGATGTTAAGATACGAATGTGAATTCTTGTGTATGATGTGAATTGAGAATAAAACTTCTATTATTTTAGTGAACTTTATTATTGAGTTGTGAAAAATATATAAATCTAACACTTGGTAGAGGGCAGAACTGTACTGATACCTGTAACTCAGAGCGTTTCTGTAAAATTTCTATTTCAAATACATCGCAATATTTTGGTTTCTGTTTGAGACATTTCGAAAATTCCAAAGCGTTTTTTTAGTGATTTGTATGACTCATGCTACTTTTATATGATCAGAGAAATTAGTTACCATTAAAGGGCCACGGGGAAAGTTGATGTATTTGAAATGGGTGAATATTTTTCAACATAGTTTAGGCTTAGATTTTTTCGAATATCATCAGGTTACCGATTTTTCGAAAAATTGTCATCTGTTTTGAAATTGTCGAACTTTTCCACTTAGTTCTTGAAATGGAAAACCTTGCATATTCATAAATATGTTTCATTTATTCTGAGATATAATTCATTTAGTATTTCATTATAATCAACTGATCTTCTTGAGTATAGTTAAATTATTTATGGCTTTTTTTCTCAAAATTCGTTCACAATAGGGACGGTATATGTATGTCTTCCTGGAGTGGTCGTACTGATGTTGTATGATCTATTTCTACAAATGAGCCGATCAGAGAAAAAGTGCTATAACTCGCAAATTTCGAAATTTTGAGTTATACCGATATTTTGGTACCTAAGATTGTATTTCATTCTCTGAATGAATGATATAAGTCGAAATAATTTTGTGACTGAGTTAGAGCCTGTTGATGTTTGATCTCTCAATGAAATGCCTTGAGAATTTCAATAGGTTGAAAGGTACAACCTTAATTTCCCAACAAATCACTTAAATGGAATTATACCACTGTTCCTCTGAGCGGCTCAAATGTTGTTCTTCACACTAATTCATGTAGACGATGTTGATACTATTATCAACATGTGGTACAGAACTATATTCTGAGAATGATTCTATTCAAGAACAGATTGTGATAAGCAGATAATCTATACAATAGGTCTCTTGCATGTAACACGAAATAACATATGTTTATGTTTTTCAGAATCTACTTCAATACCAGACCATCATGTATGCCCTCATTCACTTTCATAATTTATAAAATTTGAATATTTCGGTATTGAAAATCGGTAAATCAAGAAGCAAATTCAAATGAGATGAAACGCTTCTGAACCGTTGCTACGATGGCTGACGTAATCAAAATGTACCATCTGCTTGTTACAGCCAAGGGTGGCTACGGGCCCTTTATAGGGTGCTGCTGTGTTACACTGGAATAAAGAGTGAAACGGACACGAGAAGAGAGTGAGAGTAGATGACGGGTTACGTCACGCGGAGGCGCCAAGTTTCAATCGTTTCAACAGGCATTATGTGCAACCTAATTTGAATGATCGTTTTCTCGTTGAAATTTGAAATTTTTGACGGCGGTTGAACTTTTTCAGTATTGTTATGGTTATAATGATCGATTCCAATATTAAAAAAAATGCATGCAAGAGACCTCTAAATCAATTTTGAGTGTCCGATGTTTACACTATCTTAGTAACCTCATTTTCTGTATTAAATCCAAAAACATGCATTTTGTGAACCACTGTTATCAGACAAGACATTACACAGGTGGGCATACGGTGGCGCCCTTTAGGAAGTAGGATGGGAACCAGAGGTTTGCAACAGTTCTTGCACCGAACATCCTAGCAAATAAAATCAGGATGATAACTATGTACAAGCGAATGCAGGTGCTTCATTCATATGAATAGTGTTGGAATTCATGAATTTTTGTGAGGGTTGTTTTCCACTGCTGCGGCTTCCGTCTTTGTCTTTATTTTGTTACACCATGTCAACAGTGTGTTTCCTTTCCTTTTTATCTAGAGTATATCGATGGTTTGAAGCACATATATTGTATGTCCGCTTTTTGCCAGTGTTAGGGTAAAGTAATATTTTGACCGGCGGGAAGTTAGCCTGAAAAGTTATCCTGTGAAATCGCCGAGTTCGCCCTAAGGCTCATTGGCGTGCACTCTCACATTGCTGTATGTCGGAAATTTCTTGGAAGTAGAAGGGAATATTGAATGTTGAATGTGATTTTCATTCGTGGTCCTGTGGTCAACTCTTCAAGTGAATTACAAACGTGATCATGAAGGAGCAAGTAAACTTCGTTCTTACGAATATACTGCATAATGCCACCCAAACTCGACCTTGCTACAGAATAAAATTGCCAGAAAAAATCATATATACTTTGTTGTGATAATCTCTTAATATGGGGACTAGGGGGTGAAAATCACCCTTATATGTGTTTTTTGCGCTTTTACACCTGAAGTCGCTCTTGTATCAGAATGAAATTTTCAGGAAAGTTCTGCTATCGTATATCCATTCCTTTGATATGACTCAAAATTTCTTAAAGTGGGGACTTGGGGGTGAAAATCTCCCTTATATGTGTTTTTTGCGCTTTTTCACCTGAAGTCGGTCTTGTATCAGAATGAAAGTTTCAGGAAAGTTCTGCTATCGTATATCCATTCCTTTGATATGACTCAAATTTCTTAAAATGGGGACTTGGGGGTGAAAATCACCCTTATATGTGTTTTTTGCACTTTTTCACCTGAAGTCGGTCTTGTATCAGAATGAAATTTTCAGGAAAGTTCTGCTATCGTATATCCGTTCCTTTGATATGACTCAAAATTTCTTAAAATGGGGACTTGGGGGTGAAAATCTCCCTTATATGCGTTTTTTGCGCTTTTTCACCTAAAGTCGGTTTTGTATCAGAATGAAATTTTCAGCAAAGTCTGCTATCGTATATCCATTCCTTTGATATGACTCAAAATTTCTTAAAATGGGTTTTTGGGGTTGAAAATCTCCCTTATATGTGTTTCTGCGCTTTTTCACCTGAAGTCGGTCTTGTAACAGAATGAAATTTTCAGGAAAGTTCTGCTATCGTATTTCCATTCCTTTGATATGACTCAAAATTTCTTAAAATGGGGACTTGGGTTTGAAAATCACCCTTATATGTGATTTTTGTGCTTTTCAACCTGAAGTCGGTCTTGTATCAGAATGAAATTTTCAGCAAAGTTCTGCTATCGTATATCCATTCCTTTGATATGACTCAAAATTTCTTAAAATGGGGACTTGGGGGTGAAAATCTCCCTTATATGTGTTTTTTGCGCGTTTTCACCTGAAGTCGGTCTTGTATCAGAATGAAATTTTCAGGAAAGTTCTGCTATCGTATTTCCATTCCTTTGATATGACTCAAAATTTCTTAAAATGGGGACTTGGGGTTGAAAATCACCCTTATATGTGATTTTTGTGCTTTTCAACCTGAAGTCGGTCTTGTATCAGAATGAAATTTTCACGAAAGTTCTGCTATCGTATATCCATTCCTTTGAAATGACTCAAAATTTCTTAAAATGGGGACTAGGGGGTGAAAATTACCCTTATATGTATTTTTTGCGCTTTTCCACCTGAAGTCGGTCTTGTATCAGAATGAAATTTTCAGGAAAGTTCTGCTATCGTATATCCATTCCTTTGATATGACTCAAAATTTCTTAAAATGGGGACTTGGGGGTGAATATCACCCTTATATGTGATTTTTGTGCTTTTTCACCTGAAGTCGGTCTTGTATCAGAATGAAATTTTCAGGAAAGTTCTGCTATCGTATATCCATTCCTTTGATATGACTCAAAATTTCTTAAAATGGGGATTTGGGGGTGAAAATCACCCTTATATGTGTTTTTTGCGCTTTTTCACCTGAAGTCGGTCTTCTATCAGAATGAAATTTTCAGGAAAGTTCTGCTATCGTATATCCATTCCTTTGATATGACTCAAAATTTCTTAAAATGGGGACTTGGGTGTGAAAATCTCCCTTATATGCGTTTTTTGCGCTTTTACACCTGAAGTCGGTTTTGTATCAGAATGAAATTTTCAGCAAAGTTCTGCTATCGTATATCCATTCCTTTGATATGAATCAAAATTTCTTAAAATGGGGACTTGGAGGTGAAAATCTCCCTTATATGTTTTTTGCGCTTTTTCACCTGAAGTCGGTCTTGTATCAGAATGAAATTTTCAGGAAAGTTCTGCTATCGTATTTCCATTCCTTTGATATGACTCAAAATTTCTTAAAATGGGGACTTGGGGGTGAAAATCTCCCTTATATGTGTTTTTTGCGCTTTTTGCGCGCGTGTTCCGCAAGGAACAGCGTGCTATCATTTCGTCACAATGTCTGTATTTTTCGAATTTTTTTTCGAAAATGGTCTCAAACGATTGGGTTCGACTCCCTGATGAAGAATTCGAGGTCAAATTCAATTCTGTCCGTCCGGCCGGCCGGTCCGGCCGGTCCGGCCGTTAGCACGATAACTCTCGAACGGAACGACTTAGAGCGTTGAAATTTGCAGGGTAGTTTCGTAGCGTAAATATCTCGGACAAGTTCGTTAACGGGCTAAATCGACCGAGCGGTTTCGGAGTTAAGGCCGTTTTTAATATAAACGTTTTTTATGAATATTTCCGGAACCGATCACTCGATCTTTTTGAAATTTGGCATCAGATTGTAGAATCATGACCTTTATATGCCTGCGAAGTTTTGTGTTGAACGGACGGCCCTAAAGTGGCAAAAAAAATTTTTGAAAATTTGAAAATTTTGTTTTCACGATAACTCGAAAAATACTGATCTGATTAAATTGAAACTCAGTAGTTAGATGCAAAAGACCAAAGCAAACACTTTTGTTCGTGAAGATCACGTGACATGAAAAAAATAAAAAAATTACTACTATTTTGCGGAATACTTTGCTTTTAATGCCGAAACATATGTTTTTGAGGTTCATGCTGCCCTTTCCGGGCATTTTCCGTAATGCGCATGCGCAGATGAGAAGTCCTTTAACTGCTGTAGTTTTCGTCAGAGAGGATTGGGGTTTTGGGGTGGCGGATGCTATTCCTCCATAGAATTCAGATCCCTGATGAGGGTCTGCGCATGCGTAGATTAAAGATGCGATATCTTCCGAACCACTAGTGTTGGAGAATCGGAGTTTTTTGTAAGTTGTGTTATTTTGAGAGGACTTTTAGCCGCCAGTAGATTGCGCATGCGCAGAAGAGAAGTGACTATTATTGGGTTGGATGGGTTATGTTGGGAGTGCTGAGTCGATATTATGAGGTTTTGAAAGAATATTCATAGCAATTCAGTGCAAGGACAAGTCAGTTTGGGGGATGTAGCGTTGTTTCCGAGTTAAAGTGTCCGTACCGTGGCCCTGGGACTAATTTTGAAATTGATGTTACCCCTTACAGGCATTTTTCGTTATGCGCATGAGCAGACCATCAGTGATTTAACTGGTGGTGTTTTCATCAGAGAGGAACAGGGTTTTGGGGTGGCGGATGCTATTCCTCTATAGAATCCCTCGTTGAGGGTCTGCGCATGCGTGGATTAAAGATGTGATATCTCCTGAACCACTAGTGTTGGAGAATCGGAGTATTTTGTAAGGTGTGTTATTTTGAGAGGACTTTTAGCCGCGAGTAGATTGCGCATGCGCAGAAGAGAAGTGACTGTTTTTGGGTTGGATGGGTTATGTTGGGAGGGCTGAGTCGATATTATGAGGTTTTAAAAGAATATTCATAGCAATTCAGTGCAAGGACAAGTCAGTTTGGGGGATGTAGCGTTGTTTCCGAGTTAAAGTGTCCGTACCGTGGCCCTGGGGCTAATTTTGAAATTGATGTTACCGCTTACAGGCATTTTTCGTTATGCGCATGAGCAGATCATCAGTGATTTAACTGGTGGTGTTTTCGTCTGAGAGGATTAGGGTTTTAGGGTGGCGGATGCTATTCCTCCATAGAATCCCCTGTTGAGGGTCTGCGCATGCGTGGATTAAAGATGTGATATCTCCTGAACCACTAGTGTTGGAGAATCGGAGTTTTTTGTAAGGTGTGTTATTTTGAGAGGACTTTTATCCGCGAGTAGATTGCGCATGCGCAGAAGAGAAGTGACTGTTTTTGGGTTGGATGGGTTATGTTGGGAGTGCTGAGTCGATATTATGAGGTTTTAAAAGAATATTCATAGCAATTCAGTGCAAGGACAAGTCAGTTTGGGGGATGTAGCGTTGTTTCCGAGTTAAAGTGTCCGTACCGTGGCCCTGGGGCTAATTTTGAAATTGATGTTACCCCTTACAGGCATTTTTCGTTATGCGCATGAGCAGACCATCAGTGATTTAACTGGTGGTGTTTTCATCAGAGAGGATTAGGGTTTTGGGGTGGCGGATGCTATTCCTCTATAGAATCCCTCGTTGAGGGTCTGCGCATGCGTGGATTAAAGATGTGATATCTCCTGAACCACTAATGTTGGAGAATTGGAGTTTTTTGTAAGGTGTGTTATTTTGAGAGGACTTTTAGCCGCGAGTAGATTGCGCATGCGCAGAAGAGAAGTGACTGTTTTTGGGTTGGATGGGTTATGTTGGGAGTGCTGAGACGATATTATGAGGTTTTAAAAGAATATTCATAGCAATTCAGTGCAAGGACAAGTCAGTTTGGGGGCTGTAGCGTTGTTTCAGAGTTAAAGTGTCCGTACCGTGGCCCTGGGGCTAATTTCGAAATGGATGTAACCCCTTACGGGCATTTTTCGTTATGCGCATGAGCAGACCATCAGTGATTTAACTGGTGGTGCTTTCGTCAGAGAGGATTGGGGTTTTGGGGTGGCGGGTGCTTTTCCGCTATAGAATCCCCTGGTGAGGGTCTGCGCATGCGTGGATTCAAGAAGCGATATCTCCTGAACCACTAGTGTTGGAGAATCGGAGTTTTTTGTGAGGTGTGTAATTTTGGGAGGACTTGCAGCCACGAGTATACTGCGCTTGCGCAGACGAGAAGTGAATGGTTTTGGGTTGTTTGGGTTATGTTGGGAGTAATGAGCCGATATTGTGAGGTTTTAAAAGAATATTCATGTCAATTCAGTGCACGGACACAAGTCAGTTTGGGGGAAATAGCGTTGTTTCCGATTTGAATGGTCTGTATGGTGGCCCTGAGGCGAATTTATAAATAACTATATTCGGTAGATCTATATTAAAATGCGTTCGGATTTGGAGAAGATGCAATTTCGTCCCTAACGGAAGACCCACAACCGAATTTTTTTCTGATCTACGGTAAAACTAACAGCCAAACTGTATTGATAGCTATATTTGTTAAAGGAACTTGAAAAAAAAAAAAAAAGCACTGACGTGAAGTCAGTACTCTTTGGCGCGCGTGTTCACGGTGGCTAATTTGAATTGAATGATTCAAAAATTAACAGTGGTGTATCTAAGCTGCCATCAGGATAGAGTAACAAAGTTGGAAAAGAACACAAGTGACTCTCCTTAGTCGCACAAGCTCCTAGAAGATTTGGGAGGGTCAGTATAATCCTAATCATGTTTATAGCACGCGCGCAAAAGCAGATTGACTCAACAATGAAAGAAAAAGTGTAAAAAGTCAATCTGCTTTGGCGCGCGTGCTATAAACATGATTAGGATTATACTGACCCTCCCAAATCTTCTAGGAGCTTGTGCGACTAAGGAGAGTCACTTGTGTTCTTTTCCAACTTTGTTACTCTATCCTGATGGCAGCTTAGATACACCACTGTTAGTTTTTGAATCATTCAATTCAAATTAGCCACCGTGAACACGCGCGCCAAAGAGTACTGACTTCACGTCAGTGCTTTTTTTTTTTTCACCTGAAGTCGGTCTTGTATCAGAATGAAATTTTCAGGAAAGCTCTGCTATCGTATATCCATTCCTTTGATATGACTCAAAATTTCTTAAAATGGGGACTTGGGGGTGAAAATCACCCTTATTTGTGATTTTTGTGCTTTTCAACCTGAAGTCGGTCTTGTATCAGAATGAAATTTTCAGGAAAGTTCTGCTATCGTATATCCATTCCTTTGATATGACTCAAAATTTCTTAAAATGGGGACTTGGGGGTGAAAATCTCCCTTATATGTGTTTTTTGCGCTTTTTCACCTGAAGTCGGTCTTGTATCAGAATGAAATTTTCAGCAAAGTTCTGCTATCGTATATCCATTCCTTTGATATGACTCAAAATTTCTTAAAATGGGGACTTGGGGGTGAAAATCTCCCTTAAATGTGTTTTTTGCGCTTTTTCACCTGAAGTCGGTCTAGTATCAGAATGAAATTTTCAGGAAAGTTCTGCTATCGTATATCCATTCCTCTGAAGTTACTCAAAATTTCTTAAAATGGGGACTAGGGGGTGAAAATTACCCTTATATGTATTTTTTGCGCTTTTCCACCTGAAGTCGGTCTTGTATCAGAATGAAATTTTCAGGAAAGTTCTGCTATCGTTCATCCATTCCTTTGATATGACTCAAAATTTCTTAAAATGGGGACTTGGGGGTGAATATCACCCTTATATGTGATTTTTGTGCTTTTTCACCTGAAGTCGGTCTTGTATCAGAATGAAATTTTCAGGAAAGTTCTGCTATCGTATATCCATTCCTTTGATATGACTCAAAATTTCTTAAAATGGGGATTTGGGGGTGAAAATCACCCTTATATGTGTTTTTTGCGCTTTTTCACCTGAAGTCGCTCTTCTATCAGAATGAAATTTTCAGAAAAGTTCTGCTATCGTATATCCATTCCTTTGATATGACTCAAAATTTCTCAAAATGGGGACTTGGGGGTGAAAATCTCCCTTATATGCGTTTTTTGCGCTTTTACACCTGAAGTCGGTTTTGTATCAGAATGAAATTTTCAGCAAAGTGCTGCTATCGTACATCCATTCCTTTGATATGACTCAAAATTTCTTAAAATGGGGACTTGGGGGTGAAAATCTCCCTTATATGTTTTTTGCGCTTTTTCACCTGAAGTCGGTCTTGTATCAGAATGAAATTTTCAGGAAAGTTCTGCTATCGTATTTCTATTCCTTTGATATGACTCAAAATTCCTTAAAATGGGGACTTGTGGTTGAAAATCACCCTTATATGTGATCTTTGTGCTTTTCAACCTGAAGTCGGTCTTGTATCAGAATGAAATTTTCAGCAAAGTTCTGCTATCGTATATCCATTCCTTTGATATGACTCAAAATTTCTTAAAATGGGGACTTGGGGGTGAAAATCTCCCTTATATGTGTTTTTTGCGCTTTTTCACCTGAAGTCGGTCTTGTATCAGAATGAAATTTTCAGGAAAGTTCTGCTATCGTATATCCATTCCTTTGATAGGACTCAAAATTTCTTAAAATGGGGACTTGGGGGTGAAAATCTCCCTTATATGTGTTTTTTGCGCTTTTACACCTGAAGTCGCTCTTGTATCAGAATGAAATTTTCAGGAAAGTTCTGCTATCGTATATCCATTCTTTTGATATTACTCAAAATTTCTTAAAATGGGGACAAGGGGGTGAAAATCACCCTTATATGTGTTTTTTGTGCATTTCAACCTGAAGTCGCTCTTGTATCAGAATGAAATTTTCAGGAAAGTTCTGCTATCGTATATCCATTCCTTTGATATGACTCGAAGTTTCTTAAAATGGGGACTAGGGGGTGAAAATCACCCTTATATGTGTTTTTGTGCTTTTCAACCTAAGTCGGGCTTGTATCAGAATGAAATTTTCAGGAAAGTTCTGCTATCGTATATCCATTCCTTTGATATGACTCAAAATTTCTTAGAAAGGGGACTAGGGGGTGAAAATCACCCTTATATTTGTTTTTTGTGCTTTTCAACCTGAAGTCGGTCTTGTATCAGAATGAAATTTTCAGGAAAGTTCTGCTTTCATATATCCATTCCTTTGATATGACTCAAAATTTCTTAGAATGGGGACTTGGGGGTGAAAATCTCCCTTATATGTGGTTTTTGTGCGTTTCAACCTGAAGTCGGACTTGTATCAGAATGAAATTTTCAGCAAAGTTCTGCTATCATATATCCATTCGTTTGGTATGACTCAAAATTTCTTAAAATGGGGACTTGGGGGTGAAAATCTCCGTTATATGTGTTTATTGCGCGTTTTCACCTGATGTCGGTCTTGTATCAGAATAAAATTTTCAGGAAAGTTCTGCTATCGTATATCCATTCCTTTGATATGACTCAAAATTTCTTAAAATGGGGACTTGGGGGTTAAAATCACTCTTATATGTGATTTTTGTGCTTTTCAACCTGAAGTCGGTCTTGTATCAGAATGAAATTATCAGGAAAGTTCTGCTATCGTATATCCATTCCTTTGATATGATTCAAAATTTCTTAAAATGGGACTAGGGGGTGAAAATCACCCTTATATGTGTTTTTTGCGCTTATTCACCTGAAGTCGGTCTTGTATCAGAATGAAATTTCCAGCAAAGTTCTGCTATCGTATATCCATTCCTTTGATATTACTCAAAATTTCTTAAAATGGGGACTTGGGGGTGAAAATCTTCCTTATATGTGTTTTTTGCGCTTTTTCACCTGAAGTCGGTCTTGTATCAGAATGAAATTTCTTGCAAAGTTCTGCTATCGTATATCCATTCCTTTGATATGACTCAAAATTTCTTAAAATGGGGACTTGTGGGTGAAAATCTCCCTTATATGTGTTTTTTGCGCTTTTTCACGTGAAGTCGGTCTTCTATCATAATGAAATTTTCAGGAAAAATCTGCTATCGCATATCCATTCTATTGATATATATTTTTTGCAATTTTCCATCACCACTCAAAATGACCTTTCCAACGATGTATCACACTTTGTATTTTACATTTGTTTTGATGGAGAGAACGTCAATTGAAATTTCAAATTGAAATAATTGCAATAGACTACGATATGTTGGGCAATCTTGCTTTTGACTTCAATTATAATTAACCTCATGAACAATTTTGCATTCGAGATGATGAAGATAATGTCAAATTTCAAATTATTAGAATCGTAGTAGATCCGAAAAAAATTGGTTCAAGCACTGACGTGAAGTCAGAAGCTTTTGCGCGTATGTTCTATTGTCCATTCTTCTGTATTGGACACCCTTAATCGAATTTACCATGGTTAATTATGTTGTCCATTCTCCTGTATTGGACACTTAATTCGAATTTACCATGGTAAATTCGAAATAAGAGTGTCCAATATAGGAGAATGGACAACATAATTAACCATGGTAAATTCGATTAAGGGTGTCCAATACAGAAAAATGGACAATAGAACATTCGCGCAAAAGCTTCTGACTTCACGTCAGTGCTTGAACCAATTTTTTTTTCGTGATTTTTTTTTAATTTTCTAGGGGTGCGGTTCTTGAATTTTTTTTTTTCGTCATTTTTTTCAAATTTTCTAGGGGTACGGGTCTTACAAAATTTTAAACACGTCTTTATGCTGATTTTCTACTAGTTACCAAGCTTCAATTCAATCGAATCTTTATTTTTTGAGTTATCAAGGGAATAATATTCCAGGTGGATATAACTCGGAAACCGTTAAACCGATTATGCCCAAAAACAAACTCAACTCTCCTTTTCGGATACGCAACCTACCCTGAAAATTGCATGTCCCTATCTTCTTTCGTTCGAAAGTTATCGAGGCAACGGTCACCCATTTACTGAACTCACACAAGAATGCTCGAATCTCCAACAATATTCAACCGATTGTGTTAAAACTTGAAACTTGGCAGTAGAGTTAGGTTATGAACGCTCTTGCAAAATTTCAGCAATTTCGAACGGATAGTTACTGATATATAGAATTTTTTTTTTATTTTCAATGATTTATTAAAAATTTTCTACAAATGCTATCCTCACTAAATTTTGCAAACATTTTCGCGTTGGCATTCTACAACTAATAACCAAGCTTGAATTAAATCGGTTCAGTATTTTTCGAGTTAATGAGGAAAAAAAAACCACCAAATTTCAGAAAATTTCAGATGGCTATAACTCTAAAACCGTTTGGCCGATTATGCTCATAAACAAACTCAAATGTCGCATTCAGATGCACAACCTAACCTGAAATTTTCAAGCCGCTATCTCTTTCCGTTCTCAGGTTATCGTGACAACAAAAATATTTTTTAAAAATTTTTTTAAAATATTCTAGCCTCACGATTCGCCCAAAAGTTCACAAACGTGCTTAGGTTCATATTCTACAACTACTCACCAAGTTTCAATTCGATCGGATTTATATTGGTTGAAAACAAAATTATTACTCGGAAACCACTGGGCCGATTATGCCCATTAACGAACTTGTTCGTCGTATTGCGATGCGCCATCCACCTTGAAAATTTCAAGTCGCTAGCTCTTTTCGTTCTCAAATTATCGTGGCAACGGACGGCCGGACGGCCGGCCGGACAGAATCAAATTTGACCTTGAATTCTTCATTGGGGAGTCGAAAGTTACAGACATTTGGGCAAAACTATAACGCGATGTTCCCCAGAACATACGCGCAAAAATGAATAATTTTTAAATGATAATCATGGAAACATTCGAATATATTCGTTTGCAACTTTTAATGTATATTCTGAAATGTGAGCGAAGTGAGAAAGAACACAGAAGTTTGTTCCGAAATTGCTTTATCTCAGCCGTTTTCCCAGAAGATTCTTATATATCGGTACCGACTATAGTTTTCTCAGATCTCTTACTTCGTGTTCTGTACCGCAATATAAGAATCTTCTAAGAAATTGGTGAGAGAAAATAATTTCGGATCAAGCTTCTGAAATTTTTCTCACTTCGCTTACATTTCAATTGACATTTTCTCCATTAAGTCAAATGCAAAATACAAAGTGTGATACATTGTTGTGAAGGTAATTTTGAGTAAAATTAAAAGATTGCAAAAAATATATCTGGTGCTATTTGAGATAAAAAGGTCTAAGTCACTTCTGGCTAAACCGAAAGTGACTTTCAATTTTCGTTTTCCTCAGTTGAAGGTTCATCGAAACAATACAGTTGGTGGGTGATATATTAGAAGTTTTTTATACTTAGATTAAAGAATTTTTAATTGTATATAAAATTTAACTGAATGTATGTTTAATTTTGTTTGATGGTAGAAATTAAGTGGATGTTTATATTTGGGTGATTAGCTTATGCTATCAATAATTTATTATACAACTCGTACCGCTGTATTCACAAAGCATTCAATCTCCTTTAAGTCCTACCTGAGGTCCTCAGTTAAAAATAAATTTGAATCGCAACCTCAGTTAACGTATTTAACGGTGGAGAAGCAGGTTTATTTCAAATGTATCCTTAACTGTGGACCTCAGCTAGGAAGCAACGGAGATTGAATGGTTTTTGAATAAGGCGGTATATCTCTTAAATCCCTTATAACTTTTTTCTGTGGTTTCCGCTACTAGAAATGATATTTTATAATGTTCCGTGGATATATTGATTGATTATTACTTTTCGTAATACAAAGAACTCAGAATTTTCTGAGCATCCATATTTTAGTTCATTCGGCATAAATCACAAATTCCGTTTATCATTTTATCAGTAGCCTTGATATTTTGTTGGCGTTCAGTTACTGTCAGCAGACAGTTATAATGTATTAGGCGATAACAACTATCGCATCGGAGGGAATCCTCAAAGGAAAAGTCATTGCAGCAGAATAAACATTTATTTCTCATATCGTCTGAGTTTCGGAGCAAAAGTTGTTTTAGCTCATGCCTAAAGTCGTTCATATCATAACTATTTTCGAGATTTAGGTTGTTCGTAATGCATTTAAAAAAATAAATTAAATAAACTCCACAGTTGAAATTATCTTTTTGAATTGTATGTTTAGGAACGATTGCTTTCATGTCCTTGTAATCGATCAGTTGGTGACGGAAAAATATTTCGAATTTTTTTATGAAATATTTTAACATTGTACTCTCATTTCCCATCGGATCAATGAATGAAATGGTGTTATTTTTTATAGATGCATAAAATAAAATGAAATGGTTATTTCTGTGTACCGGAAATATTATGTCGTTCTTTTGAAGTTTAATAGATTTAAAAAAACTAGAATCCAGATAGTCATCATTAATTATTATGGATGATTTTTCTACAGACACAATTTGGTATCTACTTCCAGACAACTTGTTCAATAAATGAAGGCAGTGGTCGATGACAAAACTGCTCAAATAATTTTGTAGATCTAGAGTATTAAAATCGGAAAATAATAGTTCACGAATAGAAAAATCGAGATCTGATTGCTTGAAACCACATAGTCTCTTCCATTTGGAAGGCTCTTATAAAAATTCGGATCAATCACAAGACCATTCTCTAGACACGAAATATCATTTAAAGTTCTCCATTTGCGAACAGCTCCAGATTCCAATTTCTTCTCGGGATGAACTATTTTGGGCAACAGATAATAAAAATAGAAATATTTTAATGGTGTAAGCATATTATTCTTGAAAAATTTTGGGTTGCGGTTCACTCTTATTATTTTCAATCCTCTAAACGTATAAATGACTAAATCACACCAGAGACGGTTAGATATCTCCAGTTGTCCTTGTATTTGATAATGGATGTTATTATTAATCCGAAGCTGACCATTCGACTCTATAAAATTGACATTTTATTTCTATGAGACCGTCATTATTCACTAAACCATCTGGGGAAGCAGCCAAATATTGATAATTTTGGTGGATTATCAATCCAGACAATTTACAGATCGTTCCCGTTTTCTCTTCATAGACCTTCCTAGCAGATGATTCATGTCTTACACCATGCTGAATTGCTTCTGTTTTGATATCTCTACATTGAATAATGTCACTCAGGATATTTTCGAAAATGGACTCCCTATTTTTGTTTTTGTAGGCCTTACATACTCGTCCAAAAATAGAGGCTGTAACTCGAATTCTCCTTTCTTTCATCCAATTTTTGTTGTCCCTCTGTCCTACAGTTTCAGATGCAATTTGGCGTAAAGCAAAACCACTTTTATTTATTGTTCGTAAATATTCCGAACATGCTTTAGTGAGCGGTGGATATTCCTGGAATGATAATGGGATAACAGAACAAATAGAGCATACAAAATCTTTAGAAAAATCCATCGAACCACTCGGATCAACACATTTCTGGTGGTACCAACGGTTACATTTCTCATTGCCACACTGAACCCAGGACAGGGTTTGGCTATTCACCCCTTGTCCACAATGTGCACAAAGAGCCAGCTCTTCGTCAGCTTCTGGGAAGACGATGTTTGTGGGCATCGAATTTGGAATTGGATCGTTTGATTTATGTATACTTTTTTAGAAATCGTCCACTGAAATGGGACGTGACATGAGAATTTATTTTCTTGGACCACGTTTCCTGAGAACTTTTCTCGTCCGTCTCATCGAATTTCGTGGGACGATTTTTCTTTATTTTTAGATCACTTTCTATAATCAATGCGGAAATATCGTCACGTAAAGTGAGAATAAAACGCGAACATTTCATGTTTCTCTGACCGTCGAGTATATATTTTTTAATTGTCCAAAATATGCTTCTACTATGGAGTTACTTAAGCGAGATGAATTTCCCAGCATTAGAGCACTCCAAAGTGGACTAAAAGGCAGATATTTTTCCAATATCAGGTCCCATAATTTCTCATTTAAAAATATATTTTCTTTTTGAAGTTTGCAATCCTCTAGTGGAACGTTTCGCACCATAAGTAAAAATCTTTGATAAAAAGGACTCGATTTATATAAAGCCGTTTCTTCTGTACAGCTGTTTTCTTCCGATTTTTCTGTATGAATGTGTTAAGACTGCAAGAGAAACAGCGGACAAATGAGTCTTAGTTGGTTTTCTGCCTCTTTCGTGGAAATATTCATGAAATGGGAATTCATTAACAGGCATATATTCAACACGAATGAATCAAACGTACATAGGTCGTGGAACTGTACAGCGGCTGCAGAGATATCCTTATAATATTTCTTTTGGAAATCATTTATGGCTAATCGATCGATATCTTTACATAACATTTTCATAAAATGCGCACAACATAAATGTACTGTAACCAGGTTTTTATGATTCGGTTTATCATGTGTATCAAGAATTTGATAACATATATTTAAATAATCCTTCAATGAACATCTATTTAATGCTCTGCAAATAGCATGAATGTTAGCGAACGAAAAATCAGTTAAAATTTTTGAAAATGCTGGCTAGAAGTGTTGTTCTTCACAGGCATACCTGAAATCACTCAAAAGTTTGAAAATGGAATTAGAATCGTGTACTGCCGAGATCATGGATAAAATCGGAAAAATTCTCTGTGACTCCTCAATTTTCACAACAGCCGTATAGAAATATATTCTTTTACATGAGGTGGTAGGTTTTCTGACCACGGAACCGGTTGCATAAAAAAAAATTGTTGGCAAGCCATTCACACTTTGTGCTTTTAGAACTTGAATCTGTTGAATGCTGTAGAGTTTAATACAGAATGGTAAGCTAATTTCTTTTATGAAATCAGGATGTTTTTGCTGTAAATTGATGACATCTATCAAATCATTTGTGCTTGTGTCGTTGCGAGAAAGATACTCAGACCTTATTTTTCTACATACGGCATCAGATTTTACTTGTTGCAAATTCTTTCCAACGGTGATCAGCTTCTGGCTGACATTTCTTAATGCTGTTTTCTTAAAACTAAGTGGTTTCACATGCTTCAAGTTTCTTTTCATAATAAGTCTTTCAACGCCCCGGACTTGCAGGGTCATATACTGAGGATGACAGAAATTTCGCGAACTACTGAATACTACCTGCCCACATTTGGACAAAAATATTTTGAATTTCTTGCATTGATTTTTATTTTGTTTACACATGCCCAATATTGTGAATTTCTCACGTTTTTTTGAAAACCATGAATCTTTGAAAACTATCAGACAACTGTTATTGATGTATTTTGTTATTCTGTTTCTCAAAACGGTGGGATAATACTCTTTTAGTAATTTATTTCCCTTACTTATAACTGCCAGAAGTCCTCTGTTAAGAGTGAAAGATCCTTCAAGAACATTGCATAACTTAAAATTTGATTTGGAAATACCGAAAACATCAACGTTCTCAGAATCTTTTGGTAAAATTGAAGTGACGGATTTTCCTGGAGAAGAAAGGTTTAGAATTTCTGTAGGAATATCCTCTGTTTTTTTACAGTCGAGTGAATGTTCACTACCCTGGTCAGGACATGCAAACGAAAATAAGTCTTCGGTTACATTCTCATAAGGTATACTTTTTCCAGTGATTTCTCCCTCAAAATAATTATCAACTTGGACAGAAGCGAACATCGGACTTAGACCTTCTCCATATGTTGATATTTTATCATCTAAAACATCAGGACTTATACCTTCTTCATGTGCTGATAATTTATCATACGTAAAAGCACAAGAGCTTTTTTTTATCGGATAAACTTTTATTTTTTACGAAAACTAGATTGCTTAGAAATTTAACGAGAACAAACGAACTGATAAAAACTCGACAGCGAAGCTGGAGAGTTTTTATAAGTTTCGTTTGTTCGAGTTTAAATTGCTTGAAAGCAATCTAGTTTGAGTTTACAAAATAGAAGTTTATCCGATCTTAAAAAAATGCTCGAGTGATTTTTAGCTAGATAAATTCACGAATCGAGATAATAAGCGCTTGACAGCATACAATTTTATGGTAGCCATATTGTTATGTTGCTAGGAAACGAGCCAGTACGGCTTGATTTCGAGCTGGAGAGTGTTTTATCGCTGTAAAAAACGATGCAGCTTTTTTATCGATGTCAAAGTGATATAAATGCGATGCTCAAATAGACATTTTATTGTAGGAGTGAATTTATCATCTGAAACATCAGGATTGATCTCATTCTCTTTTGAATGAATGTTATCTCCAATTTCACTAAATTCAGTACAGGATCGGGATTCAGAGAATTTGCGATTTCCATCATCTAATGTAATGGAAATAAGTCTCTTCCATCGACAATACAACTTAAAACGATTCTTTTCGCTGTTCTTAATATGTAGCTCTTCACACAATAACCTATACACAGACTGTTTTTGCCTGTTAGAAGTGCAGATGTTTTCCATGGATATATTCAAAGCCATTAGTGCTTGTTTCAACGAGCTCGTATCAGAACGCAAACTAGTACTTTTTTCCGTCTCATCAACGAAAAACAACCTAAAAGCTTTACTTTTCGTTATAATGTTGAAAACTACGCTAGGATATCCAAAGTTGGTCGATTTTAGAACGAATGCAATTTTTTTCGATAGCTCCCTATTAACTTTTTCATCCGTTGTAAGTGAATAATTGTCCTTCCTCAACTCTATATAAATTAAATGGAATGCTTGCTTTGTAGATAGCTTTTTTACGACCATTTTTGGATAGTTTGGTTTATAACAAATGAACGAAATATAATATGGAAATAAAACAAAAATAAAATCAACGAAAAATGTTCTTCAACTATTCAAAAAAAATAAGGATAATCCTGAAAGAAACGAAAAAGAAAATCAACCCAATCAAAATACGCTCCACTTCATCCAACAATAAATTGTGAATTGAAACTCTATCAGTAATAATACCGATGAAATAATTCAACAACAACAGAATACAGTAGTCCAAATGCAAATGCAATGAAAATATCTGTATATAAGGAACTAATACACAGAAAGTATCAATTTCTATCGAAACGACGTGCCGCGGTCCAAGCCAAATACATCGAGCGATATGAGTTACATAGTTCCCTAGATGCGGCGATTCATAAGGTAGAGGTATGAGTCGACGGAATATAGACGATACGTAAACGTATTATGAGCAAAGAGCTACTTAACGGAATTATTTCGGATATCGTCGTTGCGCCTTCAAAATGCGACATGTGACTTTTGATAAATTGTGCATTCATACACTTAGAGTGTTTTGCAGGAGCATATTTTCGATTTGTACTTGTCGCTTTTCGATCAAATCCAACTGGAACCGAATCTAGTGTGATTATCACATGGCAGCTTTTAACAAAATATCCAGCTTGCGCAGTTCTTAATCGAAATATACACTTAACGCATTTTGCACAATATATGCACAGGTCGCGTTTTGAAGGCGCAACGACGATATTTTCTTTTGTATTTTGGGAATCTGTGGATATGTTGATGAGAGCATAACAGGTTGAACCTAATAATAATGAAAATTGTTTACAGGATAATCTTGAGGTGATTAAGTAATGATAAGTTATTGAACAAGGCAATCAAGATCAAGCGGAGAACAATGGCTCCGTCGAGCACATTTGCTCAGGACGAGTTCTCTAAAGAACCGTTTTCAGTCGCCTCCAAAATAGAAGTAACTGCATTTCGAGAGTTATTGTGTTTAATTTACTCTACTCAAAATTGACATCCATTGGACGGAAAATCTCTCATCTTTGTCTCACTGTTTTATAAACAGTATATTTTGGGTTCTGTGCAAGGCCGTCTTAAACTATGCGGGGGTGCTTGTTCACACAATAATTTGGGACCTTTTGGAAAGTAAAAAATTATACATTTTTCTACCAGGGTAACTCTTGATCGGAATGAACTAGCTAGACAATTTTCAGAGTAGGTTTGGGATATAAATATCTCAGTTAAGTTTGTTATTCGGCAAAATGGTGGTTTCGGAGTAACGAAAAAAAAAATTCCCACTTTTTGCGCGTATGTTCTGGGGAACATCGCGTTATCAAATGTCTGTAATTTTCGATTTTTTTGCCGAAACTGATTGGGTTCGACATCCTGATGAAAAATTCGAGGTCAAATTTGATTCTGTCCAGCCGACCGATAACTTGGGAACGGAAAGAGATAGCGACTTGAAATTTTCAGGAGTGGTGGCGCATCCCAATACGACGGACAAAAGTTCGTTGATTGGCATAATCGGCCCAATATGGTTTCCGAGTAATAATTTTTGTTTTCAACCAATACAGAACCGATCGAATTTAAACTTGGTGAATGGTTGTCGAATTCAAACCTAAGGAAGCTTGTGAAATTTTGTGGGAATCATATCACTAAAAAGTTTTGAAAAAATTATTAAAAAATATTATTTATGTGACGATAACCTGAGAACGAAAAATGGGTTCAAGCCCTGTGGACAGGAGCTTTCTGGCGCTCTAGTTCAAACAGACAAATTATATCTGGTATTGGTTTCTCAGAGTTGGGAATTATATCAATGTATTCATATGATATCACTGCATCATAAAGGAAATTCAATTCAAATAATAGTTTATTAGATAAGTAATAATAAATTACCTTGTAATCGATCAAAAATTTCCTGATCTATGTTCACCAAACTACAGAATTATGCTTTCAATATTTACGTAATATTTTCAAACATTTTCGGGTGAGGTTCCCGTTTCATCGCTAAAATACGAGTATTTCAACCCCAATATTTTTGAAGTTACAATATTCCCTTCTGTCAAGTTGACATTATGAGAATTCATACATAGAATAATAATTATATCAATCTGTGAAATACGATTTACATTGAAAATGTAAAAAATCATATCTCCGAAAGTATTAGCTTGTTAGAGTTGAAAATAATATGAATGGATTCTTATGATAAAACTGCTTATTAAAAAAAATTTGATTTGGAATTTGTTTTGTAAAAAAAAATTTTTTTTTTTGTTACTCCGAAACCATCTGTATGATTTTGCCCAATAACGAACTTAGCCGAGATATTCATCCCCCAAACCTACTCTGAAAATTTCAACTCTCTAGCTCATTCCGTTCGAGAGTTATCGTGCTTACGGCTGTCAAGTTGACTTTATGACAATTCATACATAGTACATTCTATGTATATACATAGAATAATTATATCAATCTGTGAAATACGATTTACATTGAAATTTTGAAAAATCATATCTCCGAAAGTATTAGCTTGTTAGAGTTAAAAATGATATGAATGGATTCTTATGATAAAACTGCTCATTAAAAAAATTTAATTTGGAATTTGTTTTGTGGAAATTTTTTTTTTTATTACTCCGAAACCTTCTGTCCGATTTTGCCCAATTACGAACTTAGCCGAGATATTTATCCCCCAAACCTACTCTGAAAATTTCAACTCTCTAGCTCATTCGGTTCGAGAGTTATCGTGCCTACGGCCGGCTGCCGGACCGGCCGGACAGAATGAATTTCGACCACGGATTCTTGATCAGTGAGTCGAACCAAATCGTTTAAGACCATTTTCATCGAAATATTCCAAAATTACAGACATTTTTAGTTGGGCAAATTGATAAGCACTCAGTTCCGAGGAACTAGAGCGCCAAAAAGATAGCTAATTGAAATTTTCAGGTTAGGTCGCTTCTGAATAGGAGGGTTAATATTATTTTTGAGCTTATCTGTCTAACGGTTTCGAAGTTATTCCCACCTGGAATATTATCTCCACGATAACTCAAAATATATAGACTCGATCGAATTGAAGCTTGGTAACTAGTTTTAGAATATCGACATAAACACGTGTGTAAAATTTTGTGAGAAACGAACCCCTAAAAAATTTAAAAAAAAATACGAAAAAAAAAAATTGGTTTATGGTCCTGACTTCAAGTCAGTGCTCGAACCAATTTTTTTGAGTTATATTGAGCCAAATACAAGCCAAGTTTGATCTTTTATGAATTTTTTGTCTTAAATCGATCCTTACTAAGCTGATTAAATCAAAATCAAGTCAAATGTTAGGGACATTTCATACTTCAAAAAGAAAAGAGGCAAAGTTTGACTTGATTTTGTCTTAATTTGGTTAAACAAACATAATTTTGATTTAAATTTTAAGACAGAAGTAAATTTTATTTTCGACTCGGGTGCTAACTGTTACTGAGCCCGACAAAAATGTTTTTAGAATAAATGAGAGAGAAATTGTCTGTCCTTCGAGGCCCCCCTAAGGATGGGGCCCCTGGGCATGGGCCATGTGTGCCCTTATGGTAAAGACGGCATTGGTTCTGTGAGTACTCTTCCTGAAAATTTCATTCTGATACAAGACCGACTTCAGGTTGAAACGCACAAAAACCACATATAAGGGAGATTTTCACCCCCAAGTCCCCATTTTAAGAAATTTTGAGTCATATCAAAGGAATGGATATACGATAGCAGAACTTTCCTGAAAATTTCATTCTGATACAAGACCGACTTCAGGTGAAAACGCGCAAAAAACACATATAAGGGAGATTTTCACCCCCAAGTCCCCATTTTGAGAAATTTTGAGTCATACCAAAGGAATGGATATATGATAGCAGAAGTTTGCTGAAAATTTCATTCTGATACAAGACCGACTTCAGGTTGAAACGCACAAAAACCACATATAAGGGAGATTTTCACCCCCAAGTCCCCATTTTAAGAAATTTTGAGTCATATCAAAGGAATGGATATACGATAGCAGAACTTTCCTGAAAATTTCATTCTGATACAAGACCGACTTCAGGTTGAAAAGCACAAAAAACACATATAAGGGTGATTTTCACCCCCTAGTCCCCTTTTTAAGAAATTTTGAGTCATATCAAAGGAATGGATATACCATAGCAGAACTTTACTGAAAATTTCATTCTGATACAAGACCGACTTCAGGTTGAAAAGCACAAAAAACACATATAAGGGTGATTTTCACCCCCTAGTCCCCATTTAAAGAAATTTTGAGTAATATCAAAGGAATGGATATACGATAGCAGAACTTACCTGAAAATGTCATTCTGATACAAGAGCGACTTCAGGTGTAAAAGCGCAAAAAACACATATAAGGGAGATTTTCACCCCCTAGTCCCCATTTTAAGAAATTTTGAGTCATACCAAAGGAATGGATATACGATAGCAGAACTTTGCTGAAAATTTCATTCTGATACAAGACCGACTTCAGGTTGAAACGCACAAAAAACACATATAAGGGAGATTTTCACCCCCAAGTCCCCATTTTAAGAAATTTTGAGTCATATCAAAGGAATGGATATACGATAGCAGAACTTTCCTGAAAATTTCATTCTAATACAAGAGCGACTTCAGGTGTAAAAGCGCAAAAAACACATATAAGGGAGATTTTCACCCCCAAGTCCCCATTTTGAGAAATTTTGAGTCATACCAAAGGAATGGATATATGATAGCAGAACTTTGCTGAAAATTTCATTCTGATACAAGACCGACTTCAGGTTTAAACGCACAAATACCACATATAAGGGAGATTTTCACCCCCAAGTCCCCATTTTAAGAAATTTTGAGTCATATCAAAGGAATGGATATACGATAGCAGAACTTTCCTGAAAATTTCATTCTGATACAAGACCGACTTCATGTTGAAAAGCACAAAAAACACATATAAGGGTGATTTTCACCCCCTAGTCCCCTTTTTAAGAAGTTTTGAGTCATATCAAAGGAATAGATATACGATAGCAGAACTTTCCTGAAAATTTCATTCTGATACAAGACCGACTTCAGGTTGAAAAGCACAAAAAACACATATATGGGTGATTTTCACCCCGTAGTCCCCATTTAAAGAAACTTTGAGTCATATCAAAGGAATGGATATACGTTAGCAGAACTTTCCTGAAAATTTCATTCTGATACAAGACCGACTTCATGTTGAAAAGCACAAAAAACACATATAAGGGTGATTTTCACCCCCTAGTCCCCTTTTTAAGAAGTTTTGAGTCATATCAAAGGAATAGATATACGATAGCAGAACTTTCCTGAAAATTTCATTCTGATACAAGACCGACTTCAGGTTGAAAAGCACAAAAAACACATATATGGGTGATTTTCACCCCGTAGTCCCCATTTAAAGAAACTTTGAGTCATATCAAAGGAATGGATATACGTTAGCAGAACTTTCCTGAAAATTTCATTCTGATACAAGAGCGACTTCAGGTGTAAAAGCGCAAAAAACACATATAAGGGTGATTTTCACCCCCTAGTCCCCATTTTTAAAAATTTTGTGTCATATCAAAGGAATGGATATACCATAGCAGAACTTTCTTGAAATTTTCATTCTGATACAAGACCGTCTTCAGGTTGAAAAGCACAAAAATTACATATAAGGGTGATTTTCACCCCCAAGTCCCCATTTCAAGAAATATTGAGTCATATCAAAGGAATGGATATACGATAGTAGAACTTTCCTGAAAATATCATTCTGATACAAGACCGACTTCAGGTGAAAACGCGCAAAAAACACATATAAGGAAGAATTTCACCCCCAAGTCCCCATTTTAAGAAATTTTGAGTAATATCAAAGGAATGGATATACGATAGCAGAACTTTCCTGAAAATTTCATTCTGATACAAGAGCGACTTCAGGTGTAAAAGCGCAAAAAACACATATAAGGGTGATTTTCACCCCCTAGTCCCCATTTTAAGAAATTTTGAGTCATATCAAAGGAATGGATATACCATAGCAGAACTTTCCTGAAAATTTCATTCTGATACAATACCGACTTCAGGTGAAAACGCTCAAAAAACACATATATAATATATATAATTTCATTCTGATACAAGAGCGACTTCAGGTGAAAACGCGCAAAAAACACATATAAGGCAGATTTTCACCCCCAAGTCCCATTTTAAGAAATTTTGAGTCATATCAAAGGAATGGATATACGATAGCAGAACTTTCCTGAAAATTTCATTCTGATACAAGAGCGACTTCAGGTGTAAAAGCGCAAAAAACACATATAAGGGTGATTTTCACCCCCTAGTCCCCATTTTAAGAAATTTTGAGTCATATCAAAGGAATGGATATACCATAGCAGAACTTTCCTGAAAATTTCATTCTGATACAATACCGACTTCAGGTGAAAACGCTCAAAAAACACATATATAATATATATAATTTCATTCTGATACAAGAGCGACTTCAGGTTGAAAAGCACAAAAATCACATATAAGGGTGATTTTCACCCCCAAGTCCCCATTTTAAGAAATTTTGAGTCATATCAAAGGAATGGATATACGATAGCAGAACTTTCCTGAATATTTCATTCTGATACAAGACCGACTTCAGGTGAAAACGCTCAAAAAACACATATAAGGGAGATTTTCACCCCCAAGTCCCCATTTTAAGAAATTTTGAGTCATACGAAAGGAATGGATATACGATAGCAGAACTCCCCTGAAAATATCATTCTGATACAAGACCGACTTCAGGTGAAAACGCGCAAAAAACACATATAAGGAAGATTTTCACCCCCAACCTGAAAATTTCATTCTGATACAAGAGCGACTTCAGGTGTAAAAGCGAAAAAAAACACATATAAGGGTGATTTTCACCCCCTAGTCCCCATTTTAAGAAATTTTGAGTCATATCAAAGGAATGGATATACCATAGCAGAACTTTCCTGAAAATTTCATTCTGATACAAGACCGACTTCAGGTGAAAACGCTCAAAAAACACATATAAGGGTGATTTTCACCCCCAAGTCCCCATTTTAAGAAATTTTGAGTCATATCAAAGGAATGGATATACGATAGCAGAACTTTCCTGAATATTTCATTCTGATACAAGACCGACTTCAGGTGAAAACGCTCAAAAAACACATATAAGGGAGATTTTCACCCCCAAGTCCCCATTTTAAGAAATTTTGAGTCATACGAAAGGAATGGATATATGATAGCAGAAGTTTGCTGAAAATTTCATTCTGATACAAGACCGACTTCAGGTTGAAACGCACAAAAACCACATATGAGGGAGATTTTCACCCCCAAGTCCCCATTTTAAGAAATTTTGAGTCATATCAAAGGAATGGATATACGATAGCAGAACTCTCCTGAAAATTTCATTCTGATACAAGACCGACTTCAGGTGAAAAATTGCATTAAACACATATAAGGGAGATTTTCACCCCCAAGTCCCCATTTTAAGAAATTTTGAGTCATACCAAAGGAATGGATATACGATAGCAGAACTTTGCTGAAAATTTCATTCTGATACAAAACCGACTTCAGGTTGAAACGCACAAAAAACACATATAAGGGAGATTTTCAACCCCAAGTCCCCATTTTAAGAAATTTTGAGTCATATCAAAGGAATGGATATACGATAGCAGATTTTTCCTGAAAATTTCATTCTGATACAAGACCGACTTCAGGTGAAAACGGTGCAAAAAACACATATAAGGGAGATTTTCACCCCCCTGTCCCCATTTTAAGAAATTTTGAGTCATACCAAAGGAATGGATATATGATAGCAGAACTTTGCTGAAAATTTCATTCTGATACAAGACCGACTTCAGGTTGAAACGCACAAAAACCATATATAAGGGAGATTTTCACCCCCAAGTCCCCATTTTAAGAAATTTTGAGTCATATCAAAGGAATGGATACGATAGCAGAACTTTCCTGAAAATTTCATTCTGATACAAGACCGACTTCAGGTTGAAAAGCACAAAAAACACATATAAGGGTGATTTTCACCCCCTAGTCCCCTTTTTAAGAAATTTTGAGTCATATCAAAGGAATGGATATGCCATAGCAGAACTTTCCTGAAAATTTCATTCTGATACAAGACCGACTTCAGGTTGAAAAGCACAAAAAACACATATAAGGGTGATTTTCACCCCCTAGTCCCCATTTTAAGAAATTTTGAGTAATATCAAAGGAATGGATATACGATAGCAGAACTTTCCTGAAAATTTCAGAAAATTTCATTCTGATACAAGAGCGACTTCAGGTGTTAAACCGCGAAAAACACATATAAGGGAGATTTTCACCCCCAAGTCCCCATTTTAAGAAATTTTTAGTCATACCAAAGGAATGGATATACGATAGCAGAACTTTGCTGAAAATTTCATTCTGATACAAGACCGACTTCAGGTTGAAACGCACAAAAAACACATATAAGGGAGATTTTCACCCCCAAGTCCCCATTTTAAGAAATTTTGAGTCATATCAAAGGAATGGGTATACGATAGCAGAACTTTCCTGAAAATTTCATTCTGATACAAGACCGACTTCAGGTGAAAACGCGCAAAAAACACATATAAGGGAGATTTTCACCCCCAAGTCCCCATTTTAATAAATTTTGAGTCATACCAAAGGAATGGATATATGATAGCAGAACTTTGCTGAAAATTTCATTCTGATACAAGACCGACTTCTGGTTGAAACGCACAAAAAACACATATAAGGCAGATTTTCACCCCCAAGTCCCATTTTAAGAAATTTTTAGTCATATCAAAGGAATGGATATACGATAGCAGAACTTTCCTGAAAATTTCATTCTGATACAAGACCGACTTCAGGTTGAAAAGCACAAAAAACACATATAAGGGTGATTTTCACCCTCTAGTCCCCTTTTTAAGAAATTTTGAGTCATATCAAAGGAATGGATATACGATAGCAGAACTTTCCTGAAAATTTCATTCTGATACAAGACCGACTTCAGGTTGAAAAGCACAAAAAACACATATAAGGGTGATTTTCACCCCCTAGTCCCCATTTTAAGAAACTTTGAGTCATTTCAAAGGAATGGATATACGATAGCAGAACTTTCCTGAAAATTTCGATCTGATACAAGACCGACTTCAGGTTGAAATGCACAAAAAACACATATAAGGGTGATTTTCACCCCCAAATCCCCATTTTAAGAAATTTTGAGTCATATCAAAGGAATGGATATATGATAGCAGAACTTTCCTGAAAATTTCATTCTGATACATGACCGACTTCAGGTGAAAACGCGCAAAAAACACATATAAGGGAGATTTTCACCCCCAAGTCCCCATTTTAAGAAATTTTGAGTCATACCAAAGGAATGGATATACGATAGCAGAACTTTGCTGAAAATTTCATTCTTATACAAGACCGACTACAGGTTGAAACGCACAAAAAACGCATATAAGGGAGATTTTCACCCCCAAGTTTCCATTTTAAGAAATTTTGAGTCATACCAAAGGAATGGATATACGATAGCAGAACTTTCCTGAAAATTTCATTCTGATACAAGACCGACTTCAGGTTGAAAAGCAAAAAATACACATATAAGGGTGATTTTCACCCCCTAGTCTCCAATTTAAGAAATTTTGAGTCATATCAAAGGAATGGATATACGATAGCAGAACTTTCCTGAAAATTTCATTCTGATACAGTGATACAAGAGCGACTTCAGATGTAAAAGCGCAAAAAACACATATAAGGGTGATTTTCACCCCCTAGTCCCCATTTTAAGAGATTATCACAACAAGGTATATATGATTTTTTCTGGCAATTTTATTATGTTGCAAGGTCGAGTTGGGGTGGCATTATGCAGTATATTCGTAAGAACGAAGTTTACTTGCTCCTTCATGATCACGTTTGTAATTCACTTGAAGAGTTGACCACTGGACCACGAATGAAAATCACATTCAACATTCAATATTCCCTTCTACTTCCAAGAAATTTCCGACATACAGCAATGTGAGAGTGCACGCCAATGAGCCTTCGGGTGAACTCGGCGATTTCAGAGGATAACTTTTCAGGCTAACTTCACGCCGGTAATATTTTGAACGAAGCAAGACAGATATAGAGTCTGTGCAAATATTGTATGCCCCGAATAACGAGAAGTAAGACTCACTTCTCGTTATAATATTTGCACAGACTCTATATCTGTCTTCCTACGTTCAAAATATCACTTTTCCCTAACATTGGCAAAAAGTGGACATACAATATCTGTGCTTTAAGCCATCGATATTTTCTAATAAAATTGCACACAAAGGTGTCCTCACCTAGGTGCATAGTGTAAGGTATATTGGAATGGTTTAATGTATCTATGGATTGTTTATCATATTCGAAATGTACTATATTTCTGTTGATTGAATAAAATAAAAGAAAAGTTATTGTATATTTAATTTTTGTTGTGATCATTATAATTATGTTTTTGAAAATGAAATGCCCGAAAGGGACAACGTGAATTTCAAAATTGGCCCAAGGACCACGTAATGGACACTCCACCACGGAAACTACGTTTTTTCGCTCAATTTTCAGATGAATTTGAAAAAAAAAATCAAAATTTCACACATCGTTCACCCACATATTTAAACTCCACCGTACTTATACGTCCCTATTTAAATTAGTAGTCCATGTACATCAAGGGCGTAGTCAGGAATTAATTTGGGGGGGGGGGGGGTTTGAAATAGGAATTAATTTCGGGGGGGTTTTTGAAATAGGAATTAATTTCGGGGTGGGGGTTTTGGGGGTGTAGGAGTCACTTCTGCAGCAAAAAAAAATTTTTTTAAGAGAAAAATAACATTTCGGGGGGTGGGGGGTTTGAACCCCCAAACCCCCCCTCCTGGCTACGCCCTTGATGTACATATCATATTGTGCTAGCAATTATTGCAATAATCAGATAAAACACGTGTAGTAACCGAAATTGAAAGTAAACAAATTATGACTCACGTTGAAAACAACTCAAATAATTTGCCCAGATTTGGAAGTTCTAAATTGAAATTTTTCTAGGGGTCTGTTTTCAATGAAATTTGGCACGCCCCAACAGGTCACCAGATTGGTCACCATTTTAACGAATATTTTCGATTTATCCCGTTGGAACGGGAATTAGACTACACTTCGAAGAATTTTTAAGAAGACAGAAATGAATGAACTGATACTTAACTCATTGGAATTAAGAGAAATCTAACATTGCTGACATCGAGAGATATTAATCTCTCGATCCATTGGACTGTTGAAGACTCTTGAAAAGCGACATTTCACCAGCACCTGCTGATATCACATGACTGTGCCCATCACTGATTTTTTATCACCATATCAGTCTTCTGTGATACTATCTTGCCAAAGTTGTTTATTGAAGACATTTCATTTAAAAATTGTGGAAATATAGGTTTCAATCTTTTATTCTTTGATAATCTTTTTTGTAGCGGAACCATGGATCAAACTAATGATGCTGAGTTGGAAAGGATTGGTAAAATTGAGGATAAATATGGAATTATTAAAGTCAAAGCAGAAATTATGGATGGTGAAGAACAGCCTGTTAATAAGCAGGAGGAATATAATTCATCTAACAGGTAAGAGTTACTAATAGTTTTTGCCCATTCTAGTCCTTTATCATTCCGTCTAAATGTATTTCGCGAAAGGAAAAAAAAACAAGATTATGAAAAAGTCCATAAGGTAGGTTCGATGGTTTCATTTGAAATTTTCATTTTCCTATATTTATAAATCCAATCAGAGTTTTATTTATTCATTCTTCTTTTCCGAATTATGAATTTAACAATTTGTAACCATTTCTTATATACATGCTATTGGATGCACCTAGGTGTTACAACACCAATAATGTGCCTTAAAATTGCAGCTGTAAAATAGAGTAATTCAATTGAAATCATATACTCACAAACATAACCCAACACAGAATAGTTCTGTTGCTAAAACATCAAAGAGAGGCATTAGACGATACTCCTGAATGTTTACAGGACAATGTATGCTGTACGATGTTTCTTGAATATATTGAATTCGTTTATATTTCCTATATTTATGGGCAAAAAATTTTAAAATTTAGGAGCTACTAATTCCTGCCAAATGTCTGTAATCATCGAATTTTTGGTCGCGAAGGGTCTCAATCGATTGGTTTCGACTCACTGATCAAGAATTCGAGGACAAACTTGATTATATCCGACCGAACGTTGGCACGATTACACTCGAACGCACTGGGTTAGAGAGTTAAAATTTTCAGAGTAGGTTTGTAGTCCAAATACGCCGAGTGATTTCAGAGTTATAGCCATCTGGAATATTGTTTTCCTTATAACTCGAAAAATACTGATCTGATAGAATGAAGCGCGGTATTTAGTTGAAAAATTGGTACAAGCACTGACGCGAAGTCAGGAGCTTTTGCGCGAATGTTCTATCGTCTATTCATTTCTATTGGACACTCTACTACGAATTTAGCATCGATATATTCTGTTTTCTCAGCTCTTATAATATATGAATACATTTTCTTACCCTTTTAATGACATACTTCTGTAGAGAATCGGCTATGATCACACAATTTTTAATTTTGACATATGTACAACGAACTTAACTCTCCCATTCGGATGCGCAAGCTACCCTAAAAATTGCAAGTCCCTAGCTCCTTTCGTTCGAGAGTCGAGGCAACGCTCACCCATCCAGCTACTGAACTCACACAAGCCTGCTCGGATCTCCAACAATATAGATTTCTATTTAAAATATTTCGCGTTACATATTTTGATTTCAGTTTGAGATATTTCGAAAATTCCCAAACGTTTTTTCAGTGATTTGTATGACTTTTATATGATCAGAGAAATCAATTACCATCACAGGGCTATGAGGGAAAGTTTTTGAAATGGATGAATATTTCTCAACATAGTTTTTTAGGCTCAGATTTGTCGAATATCATCAGGTTACCGATCTTTCGATCATCTTTTGTCATCTGTTTCGAAATTATTGAGCTTTTCCACTTCATTCTTGAAATGGGACACATTAAATAATCATAAATATGTTTAATTTATTCCGAGATATAATTCATCTAGTATACCATTATAATCAACTGATCTTCTTGAATAGAGTTAAATTATTTGAGGCTTTTTTTCTCAAATTTCGTTTAACAGGAACGAGTGGTCGTACTGATGTTGTATGATCTATTTCTACAAATGTTGTTCTTCACTCTATTTTATGTTGAGAATGTTGATATTATTATTGTATATTTTATTTTTTTGTGATTTTATTATGATTTTTGAAAATGAAATGCCCGAAAGAGACAGCGTGGATTTCGAAATTGGCCCTAGGACCACGTAATGGACAGTCCACCTCGGAAACTACGTATTTCGCTCAACTTTCGCAGAAATATGAAAAAAAATCTAAATTCCACATATCGTTCACCCACTTATTTATTTGCTTCATTCCTTGAATAATTGATTCCTTTTCATCTAAACTTTTCTTCAAAATGTTGCTATTTTGAATTTATATAATGCAGCATTTCCTTTAAGCTGATTTATTATTTTCAGCAACAAATCAATGTTCGAAAATTCCGCCGATGCAGAAACTTCTATAACTTCTTCTTTCAGTATTGAGATTTTCGACATTCTCATAAAACGGCATAAAGGGTATCAAATCGTTACCACAACACTTTTTAACTCTGTTTCCACATCCTGGATGGAATATTGTCATGCATGATTTGCACTGTAGAGCACTTTTAGTAACATTTTTCTTACATGCATCACATTTTGATAATTCATAGCGCTACTGACGACGATCACTTATTACTCGACTCATATCGTACTCAAAATCGGACAAGAATCAACTAATAATCGGCTGGTTCTCAATTAAACTCGGACAATAATTAGAATTATTAGAGTGGACCCCGGTAGTCCTAAAAACGTTTTGCAATGCTAACGAATTTGTCGCATTATAGAGTACTGCCATAGTCTGGAATTATTTGAAGAAAATGGTTCAAGCACTGACGTGAAGTCAGGGGCTTTTGCGCGTATGTTCCATTGTCCATTCTTTGACTTTGCTTCTTTGCTTGAACTTTTTGAATTTTTTTTTTCGTAATTTTTTTAAAAATTTTCTAGCGGTACGGTTCTCACAAAATTTTACACACGTCTTTATGTCGATATTCTACAACTAGTGAGCAAGCTACAATTTCATCGGGTCTATATTTTTTGAGTCATCGAGGGAATAATATTCCAGATGGGTATAACTCCGAAACCGTTGGGCTTTTTATGGCCAACAGCGAACTTCACTCTCCCATTTAGATGCGCAACCTACCCTGAAAATTGCAAGTCCCTATCTCCTTTAGTTCGGGAGTTATCGAGGCAACGGTCACCCATCCAGCTACTGAACTCACACAAGGCTGCTCAGATCTCCAACAATATAAATCCGATCATGCTCAAACTTGGAACTTGGTAGTAGAGTTAGGTTCTGAAGGCTCTCGCAAAATATCTGCCATGTCGGATGAATAGTTTCTGATATATAAAATTTTTTTCAATGATTTTCTATGATTTTTTAAAAAATATCTAGTGATACGATCCTCACAAAATTTTGCAAGAATTTCCGTGTTGGCATTCTTCAACTAATAACCATATTTGAATTGGATCGGTTTACTATTTTTTGAGTTATTAAACAACCAAATTTCATATGACGATAACTCCAAAACCGTTAGACCGATTATGCTTATAAACAAACTCAAATGTCACATTCAGATGCACAACCTAACCTGAAAATGTCAAGTCGCTATCTCTTTCCGTTCTCAGGTTATCGAGAATTAAAAAATATTTTTTTAAATTTCCTTTTAAATTTTCTAGTGATACGATTCTCAAAAAATTTCACAAACGTGGTTAGGTTCATATTCTACAGCTATTCACCAAGTTTCAATTCGATCGGATTTATATTGGTTGAAAACAAAATTATTACTCGGAAACCATTGGGCCGATTATGCTCATTAACGAACTTGTCCGTCGTATTGCGATGCGCCACCTACCCTGAAAATTTCAAGTCGCTAGCTCACTCCGTTCTCAAGTTATCGTGGCAACGGCCGGACGGCCGGCCGGACGGACAGAATCAAATTTGACCTCAAATTCTTCATCAGGGAGTCGAACCCAATAGTTTGAGACCATTTTCGGCGAAAAATTCGAAAATTACAGACATTTGGGCAAAATGATAACGCGATGTTCCCCAGAACATACGCGCAAAAATTATCTTGCAATCCGACAAACTACAGATCAAAATACGTAATAAGATTCTATGTGAACTACAAATAACAAATACAAGTTGCTACATGTTTAATCAGGTACAGGGTGAACCATATTGGAAACTTTTGAAGGGAAAGTCCTATTTCTGTACTAGACGAAAACTGATGTCAGTGTCTGAGGGCCAATTTTCATGAGAAACTCATGGGTGAAAACCGCATGTCGTTATCTTTCACTGTTACATAGTAACAGGATGTTTTTCGAAAATGTGCATTTTCGAAATATTGTTGTAACTTTTCTTCAGTTAAGAATTTTCCATTTATGTAGAAACATAACTGTAGCTAGTTTTGACGTAGAATTCAATGAGGTTAATTAAATTTTCTGGAAACTGATATTTTATCTGATCTTGGCAAGAAAATATTTTTTCAGATGGCCCCGTATATTTTTGCATATTGATATTTTTCTAAAGAAATCAAATATCAACCTTTAGATAAGTAGGCTTTGGAGGATGCCATGATTAATTAAATAATGCAAATTAGAGTCAAACGTTTTTTCAAAAAGTAAATGCTCTCTTTACTTCGTAACTTTTGTTCAACTTTTGAATATTCAATGAAATTCGAAAATTGTGGAAAATATCAAGTATGCGATATTTTTTAAATATTAATTTCAAGCCCTATTTAATTAACCTCATTTGAATTCTACGTAAAAAGTAGCTACAATAAAATAATGTACATCTACAATATCAAAAGGTTTCTTTCTGGGTTTTATCTCCCAAACTCTGAAAAATATCCATAAAATAAAAATTAATTATTTTGTGATTTGCTTCTGCGTAAGAAACACAAGAATAACTATCAACCAAATAATTCTGAAGATTTTCGTTAAGAGTCTGACGAAGGAGTCTGATATAGACTCCGAAACGTTACGATATAGTTGTTTCTTCGTTGATGTCGTTTCGTTGTTGTTTGTTAGGCAACATGTTCGATTGATTGCTTCTGACAAATATCTTGTGTTTCTTACACAGAAGCAAATCACAGAATATTACATTTTTATTTTATAGATATTTTTCAGAGTTTGGGAGAGAAAACCCAGAAAGAAACCTTTTAATAATTACTATACGGTAGTAGTCGGTTATTCGAGGGGCGAGAGGGGATTAGAGGTGTAAACGGGAACGAGAAAAGACGAAATTTTCTCCGGGTATCCGTCTTTGACGAGAGAAAACGTGGGGAGTATTTAAAAATAAATCGTGAAATCGGGTGAAAACTCCGTTTTCCGCTAAAGGTGCAAATCGGTAACGATAGAAATCTCGCGAGGAGGCGACGCTCGGAAAGTTATTTCGTCGGGGGCCGGAAGACGAGATTCGTAGGTGGTTTGTAACGCAGCCCGATTTTTGATAAAACCTTCTCTTTTTCTGTAAAAAGATCGCAAACTTTGACATATTTTGAAAACCTCGGTGAAATGTGACATTTAGACCAGTTCGGCTTCGCTCGACCGACTTCGGGTCCTGCTATAGAAGATAAAACGTGGATGATTTACTTCGATCACAGATGATAGAAACTTCTGTCAGTTTGAATTTATCGACGTTTCCTCTGCGAATGAGTGGCGATAAATGTCAAATAAAATTAGAATTTTGGACGGCATTTGTCGAAAATCTTGAATCGTGAAGATACATTGCTAGAAATAAGAAGAAATATGATAGAGTCGCCGATTTCGAGTGATCGCATGGCAGAATTTTTGATAGTTGAGAAATAATGTATTCTACCAAATTCTAAGTTGAAATGACTGGTAGATACCTATCTTCGAGGAAAGATTTTTGATGAAAGGGGCCGGAGGTGGAGAACCTAAAATAAGGTAATTATCGATCTATATTTTCGATGATATTACCGATTTTCACTTGCAGGCATTTATATACGAATTCGAAATCCTATCGAATATATTCTAAGGAAACATTTTTTAGTTGTTGACAGTTGGTTGTATGAAGTATGATGGGATATCGACTGAATTTAATCTTTCTGTCGAATTTTGGAATCTTTTACGAAACGTGAGTATTTTCGAATGATATCGTTGTAGAAATCGTATCGTATTTCTGTACGAAATCTTTTCGCGATTCCTTCAACGTCATGGTTTTCAGTCCGAATGAGGGTCGAATTGTCAAATAGAATTCGAGCTTCCAACGGAATTGGTCAAAAATCCTGGAATCGTGGGGAGAGTTCCATAATTCTCTGATAGGCAAATTGGCCCAGTTGCCACCTCATGATAACAATTTAAGATGAACAGTATTTTCAACATTGTTAAATTGTTCCGAAAGGATAACCGCTGTTATACAGGCTGTTTTCCGAAACGGCTTCACAATAGCATCCGGTAGGTGAAATGGCTCGACCGATTTTGATGAAAGTTTGTGTGTGTATCTGAGTAGGTGTGTCAGGTCTGCTATATACCCCGGCAGGTGGTGCTGCAATCGGTCTATAGAAACTCAGAAATGGCTTGGCCGATTGTAATGAAACATTGTGTGCGTGTTTGAGTGTGTCTCAGGGTCACAATAGGTGGCACTGTATTCGGTTTATAGAAACTCAAGAACGGCTGCACCGATTTCGATGAAACTTGGTGTGTATATGTGAGTATGTGTCAGGTTGCAGTAGGTCTATAGAAATTCAGTTATGGCTCGGACGATTTCGAACTTTCAAGTTCGAAAAATGTAAATCTACTGGAAAAATGTAGATCTACCGGAAAAATGTAGATCTACTGGAAAAATGTGTATCTACTGGCTAGGTAGATCTGCGGGCCAACTAGTTTACTTTACTAACGCCAAGATCTCGGGTTCACAGAGAGATGTCAAAAAAGATTTTTTCCTCGAGGAGGTCGATATTTTCGATTTTTTCGTCGGTTATTAGAGGGGCGAGGGGGGATTCGAGTTGGAAACGGGAACGAGAAAAGACGAAATTTTCTCCGGGTATCCATCTTTGACGAGAAAAAACGTGGGGAGTATTTTTAAATAAATCGTAAATTCGGGCGAAAACGCCCTTTTCGTCTAGAGATGCAAATCGGTATGGGAGAGATCTGGCGATAATGCGACGCTCGAAAAGGTATTTCGTCGGGGTCCGAAAGACGAGATTCGTAGGTAGTCCGTAACGGATCTCGATTTTTGATAAAACGTTCTTTTTTTCCGTAAAAAGATCGCGAACTTTGACATATTTTGAAAACCTCGGTGAAATGTGACATTTAGACCGGTTCGGCTTCGCTCGACCGACTTCGGGTCCGCAATTAAGGCAAAATGTGGATGATTTGTTTCGGCCACAGATGATAGAAACTTCTGTCAGCTTGAATTAACGATGTTTTCTTTCCGAAAGAGTGGCGTTAAATGTCAAATAGAACTCGAATTTCGAACGGAATTTGTCGAAAATCTTGGATTTGCGAAGATAAATGTCTAGAAATATGAACGAGTCGCCATTTCGAGCGATCGCATGACAGAATTTGTGATATTCGAGAAATAATGTGTTCTACTAGCAAATTCTAAGTTGAAATGACTGGGTAGGTACCTACCTATCTTCGAGGAAATATTTTTGATGAAACGGGCCGGAAGAAGTGAAGAACGTAAAATAAGGTAGTTATCGATCTATGTTTTCGATGATATCACCGATTTATATAATATAGTATGCTATATGGCGATATTCTTCAGAAAGGTGAAAAGTACCAGAATCTTTCTGACGTTAATACTCATTATCCGCAAAATCCGAGATTTCGCGTACAGCCCCGCTGGCGTATAGGTCAGGAGGCTAGCTTTCTGGGTCAGAAACCCGGGGTCGAATCCCGGAACAGTCATACATTATTTTTAAATATTTTTCGATTGATATACACTGCAAAAATATTGATCTATACCTATAGCTATAGTAGTTCTGCTGTTTCAATACTAAATAATACTCACGTGAAGAATTGGAGTCATCGAAGAGGATTAAGGGAAACATTTTGAAAATATTGTTCGTGTGTTTTTTGGGATGTTAGGAGAGGGATTTGGCGGGAATCTCGAAGGGTTTTTTACGGAAAATGTCAACACCGAAACGGCATGAACGATTGTGATGGAACTTTGTGTGTGTGTTTCGGTATATCTCGAAGAGGTTAATATTCGCAATTGGATCCGGTAGGTGGCGTTAAAATCGATTTACAGAAACTCAGAAACGGCTATACCGATACAGATTAATCTGTGATACCGATTTTGATGAAGTGTTTCAGAGGCCTGGGGTTCACGATACGATCCTGTAGGTGGCACCACTATCGGTCTATTGGAACTCAAAAACGGATGGACCGATGTTAACAAAACTTTTAGAATGAGATTTAGTTGGCCTAAGGTTCACGATAGGATGCAGTAGGTGGCGCTGTAATCAATTTGTAGGAACATAAAAACGGCTGGACCAATGTTGATGAAACTTTGTGTATGTGTTTCGGTGGGTCTCTGGTTCAAAATAGCATCAGGAAGGGGGCGACCAATCGATTTATAGGAACTCGAAAACGGCTCAACCGATTTCAATGGATTTTTGTGTCTGTGTATGTCTCAGGTCCACAATATACGGTCAACAGAAACTGAGAAATGGCTGAACCGATTTTGATGAAACTTTGTGTTTTTGATTCGGCGCGTCTCTGATTCACAATAGCATACTGTAGGGGGCACCCCGATCGATTTATGGTTACTCAAAAACGGCTCGACCAATTTCGATGAAACTTTGTGTTGTGTTGTGTTGTGTATATCGTTGAAAATAAACCATTACTATACGGGGTGTTCTTTTTTTCACAGCACAATTTTACACGATTGAATTGATTCGTGCCACAAACAAACCGTTATCTAAATAGGAATCTGGGATGGATTCTTATAATGTATTTTTGAGAAATCTCTATACAGGGTGTTATTCAATTGTGATAAAAGAAATGCTTTCGGGACCTACATCGTTGAAAATAAACCATTACTATATAGGGTGTTCTTTTTCTATCGGCACAATATTACGTGATTGATTTGATTTTTGCCACACTCAAAGCTTTATTCAAATAGGAACCTTGGATGGATTCTTATAATATATTTTTCAGAAAACTCCATACAGGGTGTTATTCTTTTAACGTCAATCGCAACTTGCTGCTTTTCACGACAAATCGTACTATTGTATTCAATTGTGATAAATGATATACTTTCGGGACCTACATCGTTGGAAATAAACCATTACTATACAGGGTGTTCTTTTTCTACCGGCACAATATTACGCGTTTGATTTGATTTTTGCCACAAACAAAGCGTTATCTGAATAGGAATATTGGATGGATTCTCATAATATATTTTGCATAAATGTGTATACAGGGTGTTTCTCTTTTTTATAATTCCATTTTATTTATAATTTAAATTTTTTTATGGTTAAAATTTTTTTAATAATTTTTTTTTCTTCAATTTTGAAATTTTGAAAAAAATATTTTTTTATTATTATTTATTTTTTTTTTTCAATATTTTTCTCAATTTTTTTTTAATTTTTTTTTAATTTTTTTTTAATTTTTTTTTATTAAATTTTACCTATGAATAAAAACTACTGACTAATAGAAGCCTCCAACAATAGACTGCGGGCCACTAGTCCCAATACTAAAGTGAAGATGCGATTCATAGAATGGGATCAAAAAAAACTTTTTGAAAATGTTACTATAAACGTGACGATTTTTTTAATGTTAGGAGGGGGAAGGGGGGAAATTTCCGAGGGGTTTCGCGAGGAAAAAGACGGAAGTTTCGTAGAGTTTCGCGTTTTCGGAGCAAAAAGACGGGGGTGTATTTTAAAAAAAATCGCGAAAAGGCGAAAAAACGCCGATTTTGGCAAAAGGTGCAAAATGAAGGAAACGAGATCGGAGGACAGGTGTCGTTCGGAGCGACGGTATTTGCGGGAACGCGAAGAAGAGATTCGAAATTAGTCCGTAGCTGAGCCCTTTTTTCGATCCTCTCTTTCGTTTTCCCGGAAGAACGATAGGAAAATGTGTCTTTTCGCGAAAATCGACGAAATTCTGACGTGTCACGTATTTCTGTGGCGAATTTTAACGCGGCTCCTTCGAAGTCGACGATTTCGGTCAGAACGAGCGATTAGAAATGTGAAATCGAATTTGAATTTCGAACCGAATTAGTCGAAAACCTTCGAATAGTCTAGAAAAACCGCGAGAAATATGAACGTTTAACCGATTTCGATCGATCGCTTGACAGGATATTCTTCTGAAAATCAAAAGACGGAAATCATCCGAGTACTTAATATCTTTATATCGTACATAATCGGGGTCGACCCACGTAGACATCGTGGCCGAGCGGTATAAGGCATTGGGTTTATAGATCCCGAGCCTCGCGAAGCGGCGGGATCGAATCCTCGGAGCGTCCGAAATAGCTTACTCATTAATTTTTTCATTTTTACACAATGGAAAACTCAAAGGAGCATTCTCCAGTGAACGTATTGTGGGATTTTGATCTTTTCGTTAAGTCACGAAATCTATAATCAATTTTTGCATTAAAATTACTCAAAATATTCAAACATTAAGCTGAAAATTAACGGTCAAAATGAAAAACCGCTTCTATACAGGGTGTTTTAAGTAAAATGTCACCTCAACATAGTAAAACCGTTGCGAAAGGATCACCGATTCTCTACAGGGTGTTTTTCGAAAAATGTCAACTCCGAAACGGCATGAACGATTGTGGTGGAACTTTGTGTGTGTGTTTCGGTATATCTCGAAGAGGTTAATATTCGCTATTGGATCCGGTAGGTGGCGTTACAATCGATTTACAGGAACTCAGAAACGGCTATACCGATACAGATTAATCTGTGATACCGATTTTGATGAAGTGTTTCAGAGGCCTGGGGTTCACGATACGATCCGGTAGGTGGCACCACTATCGGTCTATTGGAACTCAAAAACGGATGGACCGATTTTAACAAAACTTTTAAAATGAGATTTAGTGGGCATGAGGTTCACGATAGGATGCAGTAGGTGGCGCAGTAATCAATTTGTAGGAACGCAAAAACGGCTGGACCAATGTTGATGAAACTTTGTGTATGTGTTTCGGTGGGTCTCTGGTTCAAAATAGCATCAGGAAGGGGCTGTTTAATCGATTTATAGGAATTCGAAAACGGCTCAACCGATTTCGATGAATTTTTGTGTCTGTGTAGGTCTCTGGTCCACAATATACGGCCAACAGAAACTGAGAAATGGCTGAACCGATTTTGATGAAACTTTGTGTTTTTGATTCGGCGCGTCTCTGATTCACAATAGCATACTGTAGGAGGCACCCCAATCGATTTATGGTTACTCAAAAACGGCTCGACCAATTTCGATGAAACTTTGTGTTGTGTTGTGTATATCGTTGAAAATAAACCATTACTATACGGGGTGTTTGTTTTTCACGGCACAATTTTACACGATTGAATTCATTCGTGTCACAAACAAACCGTTATCTAAATAGGAATCTTGGATGGATTCTTAGAATGTATTTTTGAGAAATCTCTATACACGGTGTTTTTCTTTTAACGTCAATCGCAACTTGCTGCTTTTCACGACAAATCGTACTTTTGTATTCAATTATGATAAAAGATAAACTTTCGGGACCTAAATCGTTGAAAATAAACCATTACTATACAGGATGTTCTTTTTCTATCGTCACAATATTACGCGATTGATTTGATTTGTGCCACAAACAAAGCGTTATTCAAATAGGAACCTTGGATGGATTCTTATAATATATTTTTCAGAAATCTTTATACAGGGTGTTTTTCTTTTAATCAATCAATCAATCACAACTTGCTGCTTTTCACGAAGAATCGTACTATTGTATTCAATTGTGATAAAAGAAATGCTTTCGGGACCAACATCGTTGAAAATAAACGATGGTTTGGTTGGGGGGTTAGGGGGAAATTTCCAGGGGTTTTATCGAGGAAAAAGACGGAAGGTTCGTAGGGTTTCGCGTTTTCGGAGAGAAAAGAAGAAAAAAAATCGCAAAAACGCCGATTTTGGCAAAAGATGCAAAATTGTGTGGAGGCATCCGGAGAAACGGTGGCGTTCGGAACGAAGGTATTTGCGGGAACGCGAAGACGAGATTCGAAATTAGTCCGTAACACTGCCCTTTTTTTGATCCTCTCTTTCGTTTTCCCGGAAGAACGATAGGAAAATGTGACTTTTCGTGAAAATCGACAAAATTCTGACGTTTCACGTATTTCTGTGGCGAATTTTAACGCGGCTCCTGCAAGGTCGACGATTTCGGTCCGAACGAGCCACGGTAAATGTCAAATCGAATTTGAATTTCGAACGGAATCACTCGAAAATCTTGGAATCGAATAGAAAAACCGTGAGAAATATGAACGAGTAACCGATTTCGATCGATCGCTTGACAGGATTGACGATATTCTGAAAATCGAAAGACGGAAATCGTCCCAGTACTATAAAATGTTTATCTGCCAGAAAATCGGAAACGACTCACGAAGCTGGCATGGCCGAGCGGTCTAAGGCGTTGGTAAATTGATTTATAGCTCCCGAGCCTCGCGGAGCGGCGGGATCGAATTTCCGAGCGTCCGAAATAGCTTTTTCTTAGTATTCTTTCATTTTTACCCAATATATATATATATTCTTTTTACCCAATGAAAAACTAAGAGGAGCGTACTCCAGTAAACGTATCTTGGGATTTGGATCTTTTCGGTAAGTTACGAAATCTATAATGAATATCCGTCCGCTCGGACGGATTTTTGCATTAAAATTACTCAAAATATTCAAACATTAAGCGGAAAATTAACTATACAGGGTGTTTAAAGTAAAATGTCACCCCTGCAGATCTATCGTAAGGAGAATTCTCAACACTGTAAAACCGTTACGAAATGATAACCGCTGCTATACGGGGTGTTTTTAAAAAAATGTCAAATCCGAAACCGCTGTATTCGGTTTATAGAAACTCAAGAACGGCTGAACCGATTGCGATGAAACTTTGTGTTTGTATGTGAGTATGTGTCAGGTCCGCAATATACCCCGGTAGGTGGCGCTGCTATCGGTCTGTAGAAACTCAGAAATGCCTCGACCGATTTTGATGAAACATTGTGTACGTGTTTGAGTGGCTCTCAGTGTCACAATAGAAACCCGTTAGGTGGTGCTGCATTCGGTTTATAACAACTCAAGAACGACTGGACCGATTTCGATGGAACTTTGTGCGTGTATCTGTCAAAGTTTGTTACGTTCAGATTTTTGTTTGAGACTATGTACTTTATTTTTGTTGATTGACCCTTGTATATGCTTCGTTTGTTTTCCGAATTTGTTAATGCGAGCGAAATTGTGGAAAACACAGATGAAAAAAAGTGTTTGTACGTTCGAGCGCCGCATCTGTCTTATCGAAGAGGACGGGAAACCAGTTTTGAAGTAGCAGCGGCCGAAAGATTATTGTTGGAAATTCGAATCTCTACGATAAAATTGCCTAAGAAAGTTACGATTTCGATATTTTGGGAAATAGGAATTTGTGGATTTGAGTAACCTCTATATGAGGATTTGAGGTGTTTTATCTTCGTGTTTCAACATTGAAACTTCTTCATTGGATTTATTGGAGCAAGATTTCTGATGGTTCTTTCGTCACGATATTACCGAGGACCCCCTGGAATAATTCAAGGGTGAACATTCGATAGTTGCAGTCATTTTGGACCCGAGGCTGTTGAAGCCGGTGCCTTGTAGAATTCGAGATTTTAAGGACTGTTGCGGAGGGCTGTAGTCAAATATTCTCCCTGGTGCTGTCAGACCCGGTCCCGGAAGAATCTACACCGTTTGGAACATTAAGGTCGTAGAAATTTTATAGTTCGGTATCATACCTTCTTGCACGAAATAATCATCCCGGTTCAAGTTGACATTTATTTGATTTTCGTTGTTCAGCTTTCTAACATCACCGATTCCATATTATCGATTAAACAAAATTGTGTTGGATCCGATTTGAGGTCCCTTGAACATTTTAGCGGACTTATTTAAATTCTATTGATATATATGAGATTCTAAACTACTGTTCTGCATTCCTAACCTGTACACTGCTCGGGATATATTTTATGTCGATTAAGTACCTAAATATTTGATTCTCTTTGGTGTATTCGTTTCAATCATTTCAGAATATTGTGCAAAATTGTATGGTCAATAAACATATACGAGGGTCAGCTAATTTTGTCTTTACCTTCTCAGCCTTCGGCTTTGGCTTTCGTAATTTGGTCTCAGCTGAGAAGAGTGAGTTGTGCTTATTTAATTAAAATTACGTGGCGCCCTTTAATATTCATTTAGTTAATAATAATCCTTTATTTTATTTTGTTATGAACCACTCCTACGCCGCTGAGCTGCCGGCATTGACACTCACTCTGTAGTGGGTATCAAAATTGTACGTAAAGGCCTGGTTTCGCTAGTGCGTCGGCTGCATGCAGTGACTGCAGAAAGTTGCTGCACCGTCTTTCGAATAGACTGCTACTTCGGAACTACGAAGAAGTGGTTTCGCTTCGGCGTCCGACGCAACAGCACTGCAACAGCCAAACGGCTGACTGCTTGGGGTACCAGTCTGTGCGACGTCGCTGCAGCGAAAACAAGAGAAAATTAGTGTCGATAAATTCAAAAGGGACGAAGAGATTAATCTCATTGAATTAGTTTCGCAAAATAAATGCATATATGATGCATCTCATGATAATTATTAAACTAATAATGTTAAAGATCTTCTTTTTTTAGTGCCGTGCAGATTCCTGCGTAGGCGTTCATCCTCATCTATTCCCATCATATGTTTCTATTGAATGCAGCATTCTGCAATGTTTGGAAGTCCTTTATCCCCGTGCATTGAAGGATATTTCTAAGCCATGATAACTTTCTTCTGTCCATTCCTCTTCTTCCTCCCTCAATTTTACTCTGGAGAATGAGACGTTGAAAGTGGTAGCGTTCTCCACGCAGTATGTGTCCGAGGTATGTTAAAGATAACATATGGAAAATGATCGCGACAGAAATGGAGAGAAAACAGTTGAAATGAAGTTATATTTTAAAAAAATTTTATTTCCTATGCTAATATGAACAGTTTTGTACAATTTTATATTCCTAATTTCGAGCTCTACGTTCTTGTTGGAGTTTTTCTTAATCATCTAGAAGATGTCTCGTTATGAGGTTGTTGAACATACCTTCCTCATCCCTGTTTTTATACATTAAATGCACAGGTCACCATTTTTAATTTTTTTGCTTCAGATATTTCAAAATCAATTCATTCTCTGCTCTTCTTCCAAAATATGAAGCGCAAGTACATACTCCATTGCTATTCAATTTTCACTAACGACTAACAGAACACAAATAATAATGCCGGCTGCAGTAGTTCGCTGCACCTAATGAAACCACTCCGACGACGCAGCGGACGCAAGCATTCGCTGCACGCAGTCACTGCATGAATCCGACGCACTAGCGAAACCAGGCCTTAACAAGATTGGCACCCAATACGTGGGGCATCCGAAAATTTCCTGACCTGAAGTTTTAGTTGAATATTAAGTTGGCGATTTAGTCGAACTGTTATATTGTTGAATTTTGATTGATTTTTGCTTCTATTCAAGTTGTGCATTTTGGTTGGATATATTTCTGATAACATTTTACTTTCAGCTGATATTGTATTGGTGTTTTTTTCACATTTTTACTGTATTTGATTGATTTTAGTTTGAATTTTGTCAATTTTGGTGGGGATGGCGAACAGTTCTTATTATAAATTGAATATTAATAGGTTATCTAAAGATGAGTTAACCTATGAACTTGCTGTAAGAGGTATTTAGAAAGCTGAACCGGTTGAGCAGATGCGGAAATGTTTGAGGAATTTGATACGTTTTGAAAAGAAGGGTCAACCCTTAAGTTATCCTCCATACTCTTTGGATGTTGATAATGAAATTGATATTATTTCTGGGAAAATTATTGAAATTGGGGACGCAATCAAAGCTTTCGACGGTGATAGAGAATCTTCGGATTACGATAAAATATATATATATATATATAAATTTGTTGGGTCGATCTAATATAATGCAGTCAGTTGATAGTGATAAAATAAATAAACGTGGTGAACTACTCACAGATATTTTCAAGTTATTGCAAGAATTAAATAGCAAGGCTAACTCTAAAGATTCCGATGATTCTTGCTCATCTTCGGATAGTTCAGGCGTAAATTTTGGTCAACCTGCGATTACCTCTAGTCCTAGTAACATGAATAAGTCTAAACGATTTAATTCTGATCGCGATAAAGTTGGCTCTGTACCCATTTTGAAATGGGGATTGCAGTTTTCGGGTGAAAAAAATGATCTGACCGTGAATGCATTCATTGAAAGGGTTGAGGAATTGTGTTTGGCCAGAAATGTTAGTCGACGACAGCTCTTCAATTCGGCGGTAGATTTGTTTGCTGGAAGGTGTCTTTATTGGTTTAGGCTCATTAGGAAGAGTATTAATAGTTGGGAAGAACTTAAAATTAAACTTAGAGAAGAATTTCTGCCCTTCGATTATGAAGATAGGTTACTTGCGGAGATTCGTCGAAGGACTCAGGGTGAGGATGAGAGTATAGGACTGTATTTGTCAATCATGGATAGCATGATGTCTCGTCTCACGGTTCCATTGTCGGCTTCGGTCAGATTGGGTATTCTGAAGAGAAATCTGGCACCCTTTTATCAGGAAAAACTTAGCCTCTTGGATGTGAATTCGGAAAGCGAATTATTAGAGCTGTGTAAAAGGATTGAAAGAAGTAAATGTTTCGTGGAATCTTATCGACCACCAGCTCGTCGTAGGGATGATGTGGAACCGGACGCTGCTTACGTAAATAGTGTCTCCTGTTTGAGCGTAGAGAATCGTTGTTCTACTTTTTCAGCTTCTGGAATTCGTCAGAAATGCAGGAATTGTGACGGACTTGGTCATTTGGCCAAAAATTGTAAAGCTGCTAGGCGAAAGCACTGTTTCAGATGCGGAACTCCTGGGGTGACTAAATTCAATTGCACCAATTGTAAACGTTCGGGAAACGATCAAGCTCACCGGTAATTGGTCGCCTAACTGGTGGGTTTTCGCAAGAGGCGATTCCAGATAACCGATGTTCGATTGACAACCAAAATTAAATAGTCCTAGACTATATACTCAGCCATCACAGGGACGATCGTAGACCTTACCTGAATGTTGAAATTTTTGGCACTAAATACATGGGGTTGTTAGATTCTGGTGCTAATAGAACACTTATGGATTTGAAATTGTTCGGTACCCTGGAAAAATTGGGGGTTCACATAGATAGGACTTCTACTGTTAAGTGTACGGTGGCTAATGGCCAAGAATGTGATACTTTGGGCACTGTTCAAATACCTGTATGCTTGGAGGGTAGGGTGAGACTGATTGATGTTCTTGTAATGCCTGATCTGCAGCATTCCTTGATACTGGGTTTGGATTTCTGGCGAGAAATGCGAATTATTCCTAATCTGAATAACGACGAATGGGAATTCATGGAAGATAAGAAGGCAGAATGTCAATTGTCATCATTAGTTGGTGCGGCAGATCTGAGTCCAGAGCAGTCAGACAGACTTCAGCATCTTATAGAGGATACCTTCTATAGAAATGGGTGATGGTATCGGATGTACTAATGTGGTGACATATATAATAGAGACTGATGCCCCTCCGATCAAGCAGAGGAGTTACCGAGTCAATCCTATCATGCAGAATCTTATTGACAAGGAGATCGATTATATGTTAAAGGGAGGAATTATTGAGAGGTCAGATAGTCCTTGGTCTAGCCCAGTTCTGATGATACCCAAGAAAGACGGTACTTACAGATTTTGTGTAGATTTTCGTCAGCTCAATAAGGTTACTAAAAGGGACGGTTACCCATTACCATTCATGAATTCAATACTGGACAGACTTAGCAACTCAAAGTATTTGACATCTCTCGACGTAAAGAGCGCTTACTGGTAGATCGAGGTCGAAGAGAATAGTCGTCAATACACCGCTTTTTCTATCCCTGGTCGCGGACATTTTCAGTTTAAAAGAATGCCCTTTGGCCTTCATAACGCTCCAGCGAAGTGGCAATGTCTAGTTGACAGAGTTTTCGGCCCAGAGTTGGAACCCTACGTTTTCATTTATTTGGATGATGTTATAATATCGACTCCTGACTTTGAAACGCACATGAGGGTACTTGAGGACGTTTTCAATCGTTTAATGGCTGCAGGTCTTACTCTCAGTAGGGATAAGTGTAAATTTTGTTTGATGGAACTACGATATCTTGGCATGGTTGTAAATCGAGATGGTATCAATGTAGATCCTGAGAAGGTAAGCGCGATTGTTAATTTAAAGTCTCCAACCAGTGTAAAGGAGGTGAGATCTCTGTTGGGAATGGTTGGATGGTATAGACGGTTCCTTCCTGATTTGTCGACCCTAATAGCGCCTATTTCAGCATTGTTGAAGAAGCGTGCTCCTTTCATCTGGTCAGGAAATTGTGAAAGTTCATTCCGCGAAATTAAGAACTTGTTGATATCTGCTCCTGTGCTCTGCAGTCCTAACTTTGATTTGCCATTCTTGCTTCAGACAGATGCGTCGGCTTATGGTCTGGGGGGAGTTTTGACACAACTTCATCCGGATGGAGAGAGAGTGGTGTGCTACGTTAGTAGAAGTTTATCACGTCAGGAAAGGGCTTACTCTACGACCGAGCGAGAGTGTCTAGCAGTAATATGGGCTATGGAAAAGCTCCGTCCTTACTTAGAAGGTACAAGATTCAAGGTCATTACTGACCACTATAGTCTATTGTGGTTGAATAATATGAAGGATGTGACGGGAAGGCTGGTACGGTGGGCACTGAGAATGCAGGCTTGAGATTTTGATATTATACATCGAAAAGGTAAAGAGATGGTTATACTTGATTTATTGTCAAGATCGGTTCCTATAGTGGACGAGGTAAATATTTCTCCTGCTGGTGCTGATTTCACAGATAGGTGGTATAAAAAAATGTTAAAGTTGGTGGAAGGTAATCCTTTGAGGTATCCTAAATTTCGCATACAATCGGATAAATTATACAAACATGTTTCATCGACTTTTGCTCCTTTTGGAAATGAAGAATCTGATTGGAAGGAAGTAGTGCCTAAAAAACAACGTTGGCAAATTATCAAGAACTTGCATGATGTTCCCACTTCTGGACATACCGGGACACTGAAAACCTATCATCGTGTGAGACAGCAGTATTACAGGCCCAAAATGCGTCACGATATGTCAATACAAGAGCGAACCGCCAAAAAGGTTATGGATATATGTCTAGACGTCCCATGCCCAACAAACCGTGGCAAGTCATTTCGTTGGATCTTCAGGGTCCCTTTCCAAGATCATCGCAGGGTTTCTCTTACATCTTGGTGGTGTTCGATGAATTTTCTAAGTTCCCGATGACCTTTCCTCTTCGTAGCGCTACGGCAAAGTGTATAGTCAAACTGGTGGAAGATTATGTGTTTCTCTTATTTGGGGCTCCGGCCGCGATCGTTGTTGATAATGGTAGTCAACTGAGGGGTAAGATTTTCACAAAATTCTGTGAAGAATATGGTGTCGAGGTATGGTTCAATGCATTGTACCACCCACAGGCAAATCCTACTGAAAGGATCAATCGCACGGTTAAGACAATGCTAGCTTCGTTCGTTAGGGATAATCATCGAAGTTGGTGTTCCTACCTTCCAAAAATCACATGCGCAATTCGTACATCCGTGCAAGAAACGACCAGACACCATATTTTATCAATTTTGGTAGAGAACATGTAATTAATGGCCGAAATCACAAATTTTTGTAGAGTCCGAATTGTTCAGAGGATAAAGATCTTGTGCGAGTAAAAGCGTTTCAGGAGCTTTATGAGGTTGTGAAGAAACGTTTGGAGAAGTCGTTTCTCCGCAGTAAGGGGCGTTATGATCTTCGCAAGCGCCCTATCGAATACAATGTTTCTGATATGGTATGGCTCTATGGCTGAAAAATTATGTGCTTTCAGATGCTTCGAAATATTTTTCATCTAAACTGGCTCCGAAATTTGTTGGACCCTACAAGATTAAGAAGAAAGTCTTCTTTAACTTACGAGTTGGTAGATGACCGGGGGGCATCTAAGGGTGTATGGCATGTGAAGGATCTCAAACCTTATACACATGAAAGTTTCAGTGAATGAAACTTTCTTCCGGTTGAAGGGGGAGTTGTTACGTTCAGATTTTTGTTTGAGACTATGTACTTTATTTTTGTTGATTGACCCTTGTATATGCTTCGTTTGTTTTCCGAATTTGTTAATGCGAGCGAAATTGTGGAAATACACAGATGAAAAAAGTGTTTGTACGTTCGAGCGCCGCATCTGGCGTATCGAAGAGGACGGGAAATCAGTTTTGAAGTAGCAGCGGCCGAAAGATTATTGTTGGAAATTCGAATCTCTACGATAAAATTGCCTAAGAAAGTTACGATTTCGATATTTTGGGAAATAGGAATTTGTGGATTTGAGTAACCTCTATATGAGGATTTGAGGTGTTTTATCTTCGTGTTTCAACATTGAAACTTCTTCATTGGATTTATTGGAGCAAGATTTCTGATGGTTCTTTCGTCACGATCTTACCGAGGACCCCCTGGAATAATTCAAGGGTGAACATTCGATAGTTGCAGTCATTTTGGACCCGAGGCTGTTGAAGCCGGTGCCTTGTAGAATTCGAGATTTTAAGGACTGTTGCGGAGGGCTGACGTCAAATATTCTCCCTGGTGCTGTCAGACCCGGAAGAATCTACACCGTTTGGAACATTAAGGTCGTAGAAATTTTATTGTTCGGTATCATACCTTCTTGCACGAAATAATCATCCCGGTTCAAGTTGACATTTATTTGATTTTCGTTGTTCAGCTTTCTAACATCACCGATTGCATATTATCGATTAAACAAAATTGTGTTGGATCCGACTTGGAGTCCCTTGAACATTTTAGCGGACTTATTTAAATTCTATTGATATATATGAGATTCTAAACTACTGTTCTGCATTCCTAACCTGTACACTGCTCGGGATATATTTTATGTTGATTAAGTACCTAAATATTTGATTCTCTTTGGTGTATTCGTTTCAATCATTTCAGAATATTGTGCAAAATTGTATGGTCAATAAACATATACGAGGGTCAGCTAATTTTGTCTTTACCTTCTCAGCCTTCGGCTTTGGCTTTCGTAATTTGGTCTCAGCTGAGAAGAGTGAGTTGTGCTTATTTAATTAAAATTACGTGGCGCCCTTTAATATTCATTTAGTTAATAATAATCCTTTATTTTATTTTGTTATGAACCACTCCTACGCCGCTGAGCTGCCGGCATTGACACTCACTCTGTAGTGGGTATCAAAATTGTACGTAACAAGTTCCAGATCCACAATATTCCCCGGTAGGTGACACTATAATCGGTTTACAGGAACTCAAAAATGACTATACCGTTTTTGATGAATCTTTGTGATTGTATTTCGGAAGGCACAAAGATACGATTCTGTATGTAACGCTATATTCGGTTTTTAGCAATTCAAAAACTCCTGACATATTTCGATGGTACTTTCGGGTGTGAATGATTTTCAGAATCACAACAGGACCCGTTAGATGGCATTGAACTACCGGTTCAATTGATCTACCGATTCAATTTAACTACCGATTATATTGATCTACCAAAAAATTTAGATCTACTGGAAAAATGCAGATCTACCGGAAAAATGTGGATCTACCGAAAAAATGTAGATCTACTGGAAAAATGTAGATCTACCGAAAAAATGTAGATCTACCGGAAAAATGCAGATCTACCGGAACAATGTAGATCTACCGTAAAAATGTAGATCTCCCAGAAAAATGTGGATCTATTGCTAGGTAGATCTGCTGGCTCATCTGAATCCCAAAATATGGACTGCTGGCCACTAGTTACATCTACAATAATCTACATCCTGCAACTATGTAACGGTGATAGAGAACGACAAGCGGTTTCCCCCCCCCCCCCCGAAATGTAATTTTTCTCTTAAAAAAAATTTTTTTGCTGCAGAAAGTGACCCTTATACCCCCAAAACCCCCCACCCCGAAATTAATTCCTGGCTACGCCCTTGCTATTGACACAGATTAACCAGATGCGCCACTCCCAGTATTTATGAATGAACTCAGCGGACGCGTAATGTTGACCATGGAATTCTCGGCACCCCCAAATAGTTCCTAGCTCCTAACTATTTGGGGGTGCCAATAAAATCGCAGATATAGGATCTCGTGACCTCTCGGCCAATCGCAACTATGGTAGAGGCAGAACGATGTTCATTCATAAATTTATAACAACAAACGTAAAGGTTAGCTAAAATACTCAGTTTATGTTCGAAAATTTGTAACTCAAGTGGGATTAATTTAATCAATTTTATAAAGTGTAATGAAGAGGTTCAAGATGCAGTCGAGCTCGAAAACTAGTGTGTCAACGGAATTTTTTCCTGCACTTCTGATACTTAACGATCCTGAAAGTGTGATATATTAGTCATAATTAATGAAATCGTCCTATTCAAGGGATGAAGAGTGGAAGCTACACACTAATTATGATCTTTCAATACATATTTCTATTGCTAATTTTTTTTTGTATCACGTGTGTGCTGTTAGTCATTCAGGTCAAGTCAAATAAGTGAATAATTATTTATTACGTTTAACCTGAAAGTGTGGTTCTTTACTTGATATTAAGATGTAAATCATCTATTGAAAAAAAATATATTAGTCAAATTAAATGATTTGAACAGTTCTTTCTTCGCAAAGAAATCATGTATTCACTCGCAACTACTTTTGTAGAATATTAAATTAAAACAGACTATTTGGTTTTGTTTTATTTGCAAATGTACATCATGTTGTGTATTCTAAATTAAAATGTCCTTTACATAATAATAAATGGTATATTGTTACCTGATAACATAGTTCTGATTACATTTATCTGTGACCAAAATATCAAATTTCCTCTGAATCCATGATTGTACTGTAAACGTTTCTTTGTTCAATAAATGAATTCTATCCTTGAAATATTCTACTTCTATTTTCAATCCTCATGAACTATGAATCAGAAATAAAATTTAAAGAGGAACAAAATATTGTTACGAAAACAAAACAAAATTAGAATCCATATATCAGATACCAGGGGCATACATTGAGTCCTATCTCCTCCATTTTGCCGATACAATCAAAAATAATTTCCTCAGATTTGTCGCACTACAAACTGTATTAAAAAAGTGGCCGCTTCCAGTTATCATGTATTTCTCCAGCCATTAGGACTAATTCATTTTTTTCATAAGCCTGAAATAAAATTACTTAAAAAAAATTCTGTGTAACAATAAATAATGGTTTCAGATACTGGCCAATAATATGTAATCCTACTATTTTATAATCTTTCAGATAATAGTACAAATTAGCTTTAAGCAATACTTCATCCATTGAAAGAACACATATGCTATCAACGTTGTTTTTTCCTTGCAATCTCTAGTTGAGACTCCAGAAAACAATCATTTAAACCAGTCTTTTCTTTAAATGTTTTCCGTCATTTCTTCTTAGAGTTGTCACTGAAGGGAAATGATAAGTTGTAATCATGTTTCCATTGACTTTTTGTCCAGAATAATATAATGAAAGGGCATGTTGAATTAATTCAGTTGTTTATCTCGTATATCTTGACTATATTTCCCAAATTGTTTGGTAGATAGACAGAGTGATGATGTGAATGAGTGTGTTGACAAATTTTATGAAGTATTAGACGGAATTATTGAAAGATATGTGCCAAAGCGGACTGTGAGGGATAGGGGTTTTCCTATTTGGTATAGCAAAAACACAATTAAAATTATAAAAGAAAAAAATAAAACTCACAGGATGTTGAAGAGGTTTAAAAACCCTTTCCATATTTCTGTTTTTTCAGAGCTGCGGAGACAATCAAAGATGTCTATTCGAGCTGATTATCAAAATTATATTTCCTCGACAGAATCTAGTATCTTGCATAACCCAAAAAATTTCTGGTCTTACGTTAGTGAATTAAGGAAAAATGATAGTGTGCAAACACCGATGAGGCATGAAGATCGGACCTTTGATGATTGTCAATCGATAGCTGATTCTTTCAGTAGTTACTTTTCAAGTGTCTTTGAAGACAGGGACAAACCAATTCTATACAAAAGGAGGCAATGTTTTCAATCAGTGAGCATCGGTTATATAGAAGTTGCGGATATAGAAAACAAAATAAATAGAATCGACGTAAAAAAAGGCCCAGGTCCAGACGGAGTTCCTTCGTTTTTCATTAAATCTTGTGGATTGGCCCTGGTAACTCCGCTACATATAATTTTTAATAAGTCTCTTAGAAACGGAGTTTTTCCTTCAAGATGGAAGGTTGCTAAGGTAGTTCCTGTCTTCAAAACTGGTAATAAAAATGAGATTTCTAATTTTAGGCCTGTGTCCATTTTGTGTCATTTTGGTAAGATATTTGAATCGATTGTAACGGATACCCTTTTTTCTCTGGTGAGCTCAAGAATTACTCCTCGACAACACGGATTTTTCAGGGGCAGATCAGTTATAACTAATCTGTCCCCTTATATTGACTTTTTGTGTCGATGTTTTGATAGGGGGGTTCAGGCAGATGCCGTTTATACAGACTTTGCAAAAGCATTTGATAAAGTTCACCATAAGACGTTGTTGCTAGTGCTGAATGACTTTGGATTTAATGGATGTTTGATGAACTGGGTAGAATCTTATCTCTCCAATAGAACGCAGTATGTGGTTGTGAATGGTTTCTCTTCGACCCCATATGTTATAACATCGGGAGTACCCCAGGGATCTCACCTCGGTCCCATTTTGTTCAGTATATACATCAATGATATCTCTGAATGTTTTTTGAGTACACACCATGAGTTGTATGCGGACGATCTCAAGGTATATAGGGAGATTAAATCCACTCTGGACGCCTTTTCATTTCAGGAGGACCTCAACAGATTGTCCGAATTTTGCTCCTCTAGATACCTGACTTTGAATGTAACAAAATGTAAGCACATCACTTTTACTAAGAACATAAATAAGATCATCACGACTTTCAATATAAATAATGAATTAGTGGAAAAAGTATTAATTGTAAGGGATCTGGGTATTTTGATGGATGCAGAGTTGTCTTTTGCTCCTCACATAGACCATATCGTCACCAGGGCGTTCAAAATGCTGGGATTCATAAATAGAATTGGAAAAAACTTTAAAGATCCGAATACTCTCAAAATTCTGTATTACTCACTCGTGAGAAGCAGTTTGGAGTATGGTGTTCAAGTATGGTCCCCTTATTACTATAAATATATTGATCGGATAGAAGGAGTTCAGAGAAAGTTTTTTAAACATCTTAATTATCGATTTGACAGAGATGCCACAGAACGCAGTTATATGTGGGTTTTAAGTGAGCACAGGCTGCTGACATTGGAACATAGGAGGGTGCTCTTCGATGGAATATTTCTGTATCGTGTTGTAAACAATTGCTTCAATTCTTCTCTGATAAATTATCTATATTTCAATGTGCCGCGGTACGAGGTCCGTCGGGGGGCGCTCTTTTGTGTTCCTAAGGCACGGGTTAATGTATATTTCAACTCAGTCTTTGTTAGAATCGTTCGATTTTACAATTGGCACATCAATGATGTAGATATCTTCAATAATAGTCAATCCTCTTTCAAATCAAAATTAATTAAATATTTAGTATCCCGCCAGAAATTGGAATTGTAAGAAAATTTTTATTTCTTTCAATGGTTTGTAAAAATGTGAATTTATTTTTCAGTTCGAATTATTTGATATGTCTATATTTCTTCTTTTCTATCTTAGGTTTAGGTAATAAAAATAATGTACTTGCACTAATGTAATATACATATGTCAATTAATATTGTAGTGACACCCTATAATAGGGCAATTTGCCTGTTGGGAGTCCAATTAAACAAATAAATAAATAAAAATAAAAAATAATCATCCATAATGCATATGCGCAATCCTTCGAAACAGTATTCCAGCTTTAATTTTGCAAGATATAATTCTTCATTCACAGGACTGAAAATTAAAAATCTAGGAGATACTGTTTACAAAATTTCCTTCACCAAGTTACCCAGCTTAATTTTTCTTGGTGTCCTTAGCGGTTTGGGTTACTACACAAAGTGGATACTACAAATTCTGTCATTTAAATACAACAGCACCGAATCTTTCCTCATTATTGCTTCATCACTGTAGCTAATTTCTACTGGAGTATTCGTTCTAAATTATCTGGTTTTGGAAACCTGAAAAATCTAATACTCTTGGAAGAGCTCCCAAGATAACGACGACTAACCCAATTTTTAACGGAGGACTTTGTTCAAAGTTGTCGATCTCCCTTATTCGTACAATGCTTCATGCAAAAATTAAAGTACTAAAATAAACTTTCGCCAACAATATCTGAGTTTGTACGTGCTAGAATGCTAGAAATAAATTAAATTTTATTATTTGACAGTTGGTGTAGTTGAGGTTAAAGTTGGTTCTGAATTTCAAAGAGCGAGAACGCAGTTCATTTCTCTCTGTCATTTTACTACGTCTTCATCGGTAATAAATCTGAAGGTCAAACCTTTGTGCTTCCCGCCAAATGTCGAATGCACTATCTGGTTAATCTGTGCTATTGAACTCCGCCAAGAATTATAACTATCGACCGGCTGGATCTCAATTGAACTCGGATAAGAATGTCGTTTTCCGCTCGTTGGGCCTTTTAGACCCTCGGTAGCAGCTGAGCAACCACGTGGTCAAAATCTCGCTAGTACGGACGGTAGAGGTTCAAACTCGTCTTCTGATTGGTGGTACCTGCAATCATGTCCGTCTAGAAGAGGAAATCGAAAGATTTCCAATTTCGTCGGATATTATGCGACTTTTTTGCCATCTGTTTACGGACGCAAAAACAGTGATATAACGGTAGATAAGATGGTCGAAAACTTCTGCGAATGTTTTTCCATATAGGTGCTCGCTGAAAATATCGAATTCGACGTTTTTCAGACGGAAAATAAATATGAATATAGATTATGAGATTTATGAGTACAGGGCTCGTCCGGAAATTACTGAACTTCGTTACAACACTAAACGAAAATCAACAATTTTCGTATTTCTGAATAGCTATCAACAAAACATAATTCTGAAGATAATCAACGAAGGGAAAAACACTGCCCCAGGTAATGACTGTATCACAAAGAACATGTTCAAGCAACTAAAAGAAGAAATACACCTTTATATAATAAAAATATATGAATTCTGCTTGAGATTGGGTCATTATCATGATGCATGGAAGATTGGCACCATTATTACCATACCAAAAAAAGGGACTGAACATTTACAATCCAATATCTGACCTATAACGTTACTGTCTAATTTAGGGAAGAACTTGGAAAAAATTATTCTTAACCAATTAACAGAAGCATTTGGTCAAAAAAGTAATAGTAAGAAGTATCGAAAATTTTCCAACTGTGCATTGAAGGATTAGATAAAACCGAGGGGGGGTCCAACTGTTTCGAATTTTTTCCAAATGCTTCGAAATGTTTTCCAAATGCTTTTAAGTGTTTCCAACTGCTTGGAAATTTTTTCAACTGCTCTGAAAACTCCGTTCAACATTTGGGGGGGGACCACACCCCCGGCCCCCTTAGGCCCGTCCCTGGTAATGCGTATTGGTTATTCCGTCCGTAGAACTGCCCATTTGCAAGAAACCCAGAAGAAAAAGCTTCATAACTTGTTTTCCGAAATTCAAACTGAACTATTTCTATTGTTAAAAGAAAATAGCATACTGCTTACTTATACGGGGTGACCCACCACAGACGTGGAGCTCGTTTTGAGGGAGTAAATGAAGATATTTTGAGAATATTTTATTGTGATGTATGTAACGTGTTCAAAAGCACAATTTGAAATTACATATTTTCATATATACAGACGGTTCGAAAACAAAGATGTAAACCAAAGTTACATTTTATTAAATGTAACAGCCTGTATTTGACCTAAAATGGAATGGCAAGCTTGAATTATGATGAGTTTCTTCAGATTACTTGAAAATTGAAAATATGGAGTGTTTTTGCGCGCGTGTTCCGCAAGGAACAGTGTAACCTGTTTAATTTCTGGTTAGCTGGAAAATCAGCCTGTAGCTAACGGTTGGCTGAACCGCTATTTATTACGCCTTAGGTTACAAAATTAATTTTTTAAAGTGCCTTTCCCTGTACCCTCGGGGAACAGCACTGCTAGCTCAATGGAGAAGGGGAGGTTCGGTTTTCAAAATGCAAATTGAGAAATATGAGTTGTATCCAATGAATATGAGCTATTACAAATTACATCAATAAAAAGATCACCAGTGAAAATGAATGAATAATTATCGATAATTACAATGAAGAGTAGGCCGCTCGATTTTGGTTCATATGACAATTGTTTCCTTATAATTAATAAATTGGCGAATGATGTTTCACTGCCTACAATCCAAATAGTCCAAATTAAACTTTCACCTTAAACACTATATGTTCGTAAAATAAACTAGTAAGATACAGCTCACCAAATCGCTTGAATCCTATTCTTCAAATGTAGCAGGTGCAAATCTTAATATATATATTTCTTGTGTGCGTGTGTATGTGACTGAACTCCTCCTAAACGACTGGACCGATTTTGATGAAATTTTTTGTGTGTGTTCGTGGAGATTCGAGAATGGTTTAGATTTACAATTTGGTCTACTGGAAAATGTTTTTTCAATTAATTTCTTATTTATAAGGAGTTGTTGATTTTGGAATGTTTTACATTAGATCCGGCGGACGGCGCTATCATCGCATTCAATATTATTCTATTTTAATTTTAGTTTGTCCCGACAGATAGTGCTACGATCAATTTGAATTGGAGTTGGCGTTAGGGTTGGAGTTGTCGTTGGCGTTGAGGTTTGCATTGACGTTGGAGTTGGAGTTCACGTTGGAGTTGGAGTTCGAGTTGGAGTTGGAGTTCGAGTTGGAGTTGGAGTTCGAGTTGGAGTTGGAGTTCGAGTTGGAGTTCGAGTTCGAGTTCGAGTTGGAGTTGGAGTTGGAGTTGGAGTTCGAGTTGGAGGGCAGTACGAAGTCTGCCGGGCCAGCTATGGAAATATATATTTATGTATGTTGTCCATAAAAAATGTATTCTCTGGATTAGCGAGCCTAAAATAATATCGAATGCAGTGAGTAAATGAGGATGATATTGTATAATCCGATTATTTAATTGTATATGCTTCAGTTACCTGAGATGTCATGCGGCTCTAAGGAAGTTGTTGAATATTGTTGTGAATATTAAAATCCCTTTTCAGGAATGCTCAATCCAATCCTGAGCGATACTTGATACCTCAATTATATCCCGTAATTCAACGGTATGCAGTCATACAGAAAATACTCGTTTTCTTCAAATATTGGAATTATCCAAATTGATTTATATAACGCAATTAGCATTCGTAGTATCAATTTTCACACAACTAAGCTTGTCTATCTTTCAACGCAGAATGAAATTAACCTGTTTCGCTTCTTATCATCGCTTCAAACGATTCACCTATGAGATGCTTGTAATTTTTTGCGCGCGTGTTCCGCAAGGAACAGCGTGCTATCATTTCGTCACAATGTCTGTATTTTTCGAATTATTTTCGAAAATTGTCTCAAACGATTGGGTTCGACTCCCTGATGAAGAATTCGAGGTCAAATTCAATTCTGTCCGTCCGGTCCGGCCGGTCGGCCGGTCCGGCCGTTAGCACGATAACTCTCAAACGGAACGACTTAGAGCGTTGAAATTTGCAGGGTAGTTTCGTAGCGTAAATATCTCGGACAAGTTCGTTAACGGGCGAAATCGACCGAGCGGTTTCGGAGTTAAGGCCGTTTTTAGTAAAAACGTTTTTTATGAATATTTCCGGAACCGATCACTCGATGTTTTTGAAATTTGGCATCAGATTGTAGAATCATGACCTTTATATGCCTGCGAAGTTTTGTGTTGAACGGACGGCCCCAAAGTGGCAAAAAAATTTTTTGAAAATTTGAAAATTTTGTTTTCACGATAACTCGAAAAATACTGATCTGATTAAATTGAAACTCAGTAGTTAGATGCAAAAGACATGAAAAAAATAAAAAAATTACTACTATTTTGCGGAATACTTTGCTTTTAATGCCGAAACATATGTTTTTGAGGTTCATGCTGCCCTTTCCGGGCATTTTCCGTATTGCGCATGCGCAGATGAGAAGTCCTTTAACTGCTGTAGTTTTCGTCAGAAAGGATTGGGGTTTTGGGGTGGCGGATGCTATTCCTCCATAGAATTCAGATCCATGATGAGGGTCTGCGCATGCGTAGATTAAAGATGCGATATCTTCCGAACCACTAGTGTTGGAGAATCGGAGTTTTTTGTAAGGTGTGTTATTTTGAGAGGACTTTTAGCCGCCAGTAGATTGCGCATGCGCAGAAGAGAAGTGACTGTTTTTGGGTTGGATGGGTTATGTTGGGAGTGCTGAGTCGATATTATGAGGTTTTAAAAGAATATTCATAGCAATTCAGTGCAAGGACAAGTCAGTTTGGGGGATGTAGCGTTGTTTCCGAGTTAAAGTGTCCGTACCGTGTCCCTGGGGCTAATTTCGAAATTGATATTACTCCTTACGGGCATTTTTCGTTATGCGCATGAGCAGACCATCAGTGATTTAACTGGTGGTGTTTTCGTCAGAGAGGATTAGGGTTTTGGGGTGGCGGATGCTATTCCTCTATAGAATCCCCTGTTGAGGGTCTGCGCTTGCGTGGATTAAAGATGTGATATCTCCTGAACCACTAGTGTTGGAGAATCGGAGTTTTTTGTAAGGTGTGTTATTTTGAGAGGACTTTTAGCCGCGAGTAGATTGCGCATGCGCAGAAGAGAAGTGACTGTTTTTGGGTTGGATGGGTTATGTTGGGAGTGCCGAGTCGATATTATGAGGTTTTGAAAGAATATATAACAACATACGACTGTTCCTAAGTCGCAGTGGTTAAATTCGGAGCTACTAGAACTCAGGGATCCGCGGTCTAGCTCCAGTGGAGATGGGAGTGGGTTTCTAAAAAGGGAACCTAGTAAATGGGGGCCAGGTAAATTTAAGTCTCCCAGATACCCCAGCGTAATGTAATAATTCCTAAATTCACCAAAAGAATATGCACGCTAAAAACAAACAATTTATTCCAGTAGCTTACAACCCAGGTCTTTAGCTTCAATAAAGTAAAACTACTGTGAAACCCTGAATAAGGGTGGCGCAAATTGTACGTAGATAATATTATTATTTGATTCAAATACGCGTTGCTTGAGCTCAGGCGCATCCACGTTTCTTATCTATGATCATATATGACTACCACAAATCTTTCCCCAATTTCCGCTTTACAACAACAATAATAATCTATATAATTGATGATAATAAGTTCACGTTATATATATATAGCAGGTATAAGATATGTTTCGAGATATGTTTCCTATAACTTGCGTGCTGATTATCCTTATTCCTGAACGTAGTACTGCGTTGATGGTCTCGCAATACTGTCCTCTTTCTCTCTGTGCTCGTAGTCTGCAACCCTCGATTGAATGTCCCACAGCGTTGCTTACTGACCACCTTGTATATACTCGGGATCTGCAACCCTGCGTTGGCTGTCTCACAGCGTTACTTATGGACCACCTTGTATATACTCGAATGCCTCAGTGCTACTCCTCCTGACGTAAAAATCCCTCTCTTCCTGACACAAAAAAAATCGTGCTGGCACAAAAACCCTGATGACAGAAAATAAATCATCAGTGACTTCTCTCGGATAAGAAACAAATGAATTTTCCCAACACATAATAATTTCGGTTATCAGAATATTAATCAGACCAATTATTCGTTGTTATACAATAGTTATAGAATTCGTACATACCCTGATGTTCGGGGTTGTCCTGCACACGTTTGCTTCGAAACCAAATCTGGCCGTGCCTCCACCAAATAATTCTTCAGGCACACAGCGATGTTCTGGATATAGAAATATAATTACGACCTGAATTGTTTCCACTAGAAATGACGAGAATAAAACATCCAACACATACCTGACCAAGCCGCCAAGATCGTTCACGTGTCCAACTCGGATTTGCAAAAGGCTTCTATACCCTCTTTCGAGACAAGTGACGGTTATCTGTTATCCTTCCCAATCAAACCAATATAACTCTCACTCTTAATCCGATTTTCGAAACTATATCCAATTAAGAAGATTCCAATAATTCTACCAGAGTTCCGAAAATACGTTCAACCTATGCTTCCTTCGTTGAAAATTCACAAAATGGACGACTTCACCTGACCGACGCACTCACTAAATTTCAGACTGTCATAATGCAACAATACTGCCAACAGTCATTCGGCCCTTCGAATACAACAATTATTTAGCGTCGATTGGTACCACTGAGACCCAACCTCAAATTCAATATCAACACGAACGATAACCTTATCGCACGCCGAAGGTAAACAAACGAATGTTACAAAATCCCCCCTTGCCTGAAAAAATTTACCTTGTAAATTTCACTTATGGATTAAAATACTTAGCAGGAAAAAAAAATCAAAGAGTTCGGGTCACTGAGCGTGGACAGGTACCAAGAGCAACCACTAATAAACTACACCTCTTCCATTCCAATTCCAGCCATTACAATTTCAGTTCATACTCCATCATACACATCAACACTCATTCCTTTCATTCATCGATTCTCACCAGTTAGCCCCACGACTGGCAACATCCGGTCCCAAGGGCCTAACCCTTGTGGAGGGACTCGCCGGCCCTGAGCCACACCACAGCCAGAAGCTGCCCAGACAAGGCAAGATACGACGAGGTCATCACAGACGAGCAGGAACCCCCCACACTAGCGGCAAGGTTAGCCGGTCACCATCCCAAGCCTGGCAAGTGGTTCCCCCAAAGAACGAGTGCCGTACCGTCGCATCCCTGTCATCGAAGACAGCCAAGTCAGACCCCCCTAGCTCCCGGTATAGTCCAGGACGCCTGTGCTAACCCAGATGTGCATCAGGTCTATAGGTGGTGAGTTTCGGGTTTCAGCCTCCATCAACCATAGCCTATAGCCTTCATTCGCCCACACGCAAGCAACCCGGTACCACCCCAAAACCTATTCAGGGATGACCGCCAGCAATGATCCGCGAATGTAGAAATCAGCATGGGACCGGCCACACAAAAAAAATATAATTTAAGGCCAGAAAATGGTAAGGAAATGGTCGCTTACCAGTTGAACAGTGCGTGGGGCTAGATGTTCAGCTCCCACCTCATCTGCTCAACAATAAAGAATTTTGAATATAAAAAAAAATTAAAGTCGATCCCACTCTGAAAACTCACTCGGGATCACGCAGACGACCACCCACAAAATAGTCAAGGTAGCACCCAAGCGCTCGCTCTTTCACTCGCGATCAATCGGCAATCAAAAACAAAAACAAAACTGGCAACCAATCAAAAAAATTCACCCGATTCACAAATATATCTGATTCACTAAATGCCAATCATTCTCCAAAAATTTCCTATTTCAAAATAAACATATCCTATTTATCCTTCCGGCAATTCACAGGCCTTCAGATCTTTGATATGCCATACTCCCCTCATATTATCTTTGTCATCTTTAAGTTCGTACATCCAAGGCGAGACTCTACGACTATCTCTAAATGGCCCTATATAACGAGGAGTAAGTTTCCCCACCAGATTTTTCGAGGCATCCGATAATACAAAGTTTTTACGCCATACTAGTTCATTCGGTAGAAATTCTACATACCGACGCCTTAAATTATAGTCGTGAACCGCCTTATTGTTGGCCTTTTCTAACCTTTTCTTAATATCATCCCAAACTCGCTGAAAGGCAATATTTCGAGTTTTGAAATCTATGTGTTCCGAGCTATCTCTTAAATCATGGTCATAATCCTCTCCAGAACCTTTGAAAGATCTCCCGAAATTAGCGAAAAATGGGGTTACCTTCATCGTTTCATGTTTCGCGGTTCGAATTGCACAAGTAATTTCGGTTAGATGTTTATCCCAATCCTTATGATTGTCCGACACATACATTCTAATCATATTTTTCAAGGAACGATTCATACGTTCGGTTGGGTTAGACCTGGGATGATAAAGGGCACAGAATTTTTTCTTCACCTTATATTCCTCAAGAAACTGTCTGAATTTATTTCCCGAAAATTGTACGCCATTGTCGGCTATAATTATTCTCGGAACCCCAAACATTAGGAAAACTGAACTCTCCAAAACCTTAATTACATTCACGGCCGTCGCCTTTTTCAACGGACCAATTATTGGGAATTTAGTCAAATAATCGGTGATCACTAATATAAACGTGAAGCCATTCTTCGACCTAGGATATGGTCCCATAAGATCTATAGAAATCATTTCCCATGGTAAGTTTGGTTTAGGGTGAGATGCCATTTTATCAGCCGGTGTCTGGTTTGGAACTTTATGAGCACCACATATAGCGCATTTCCTCACATACTTAGCGATGTCCTGTTTCATTTTAGGCCAGTAATACTTCTCCCGAACACGATTATACGTCTTGTATACACCGGGGTGACCAGCTAATGGTGGGTCATGAGAACTAGAAATCGCCCTCCTACGTTCCGATTTGGGTAATACTATTTTCCATTCGTCAGATTCCGAAGCTAAATCCGAATAATCGCTTTTTACGTATTTAAATAAAGTTCCACCATCCACTGAAATCCTCCACTGGGGATATTTCGCAGGTTTACTTGAAACTTTACTGAACATTTCTTTATACCACCTATCAGTTACCTCGATTTCTTTATCCACCTGTATCGTATCTATCATAGGAACGGCTCTAGATAACATATCCGGTACAACATGTTCGTTTCCCTTTCTATGCACAATCTTAAAATCATATTGTTGGAGTTTAACGCTCCATCTCGCCAATCTACCCGCAGGATTCTTCAGATTCTGAATCCAAATTAACGAATGATGGTCCGTAATAACCGTGAATGGGATACCCTCAATATATGGCCTAAGCTTTTCAATTGCCCATACTACTGCCAAACATTCCCTTTCCGTAGTAGAGTAGTTTCGTTCGGGTTTCGTCAAAGACTTACTCATATATGCTATAACCTTTTCTCCCCCATCGGGTTCAGGTTGTGATAATACCGCGGCTATTCCAAAGCCGGAAGCGTCAGTTTGAATTTGGAACGGTTGCTCGTAATTCGGACAACTCAACACCGGAGCAGAAACCAAACACTGCTTTATTTTCCGAAAGGCCTCCTCGCATTCGGGATTCCATCTAAATTTTACATTCTTCTGGAGCAAAAAGGTGAGAGGTGAAATGAGGTCACTAAAATTTGGGACAAAACGTCTATACCAAGATAGAGTACCCACGACTCTACGAACTTCTTTGACATTGGTAGGTGTTGGTAATGAAAGCATAGCATTAATTTTTTCGGGGTCTACATGTAAGCCGTACCTATCAATCACATATCCCAGATATTTAAGTTGTGGCTTGCAAAATTCGCATTTCTCCCTACTTAAAGTGAACCCTGCTTTCCTAACACGACGAAATATTTCCCCCAATATTTCCAAGTGATGTTGGAAAGTTTCTGAAATGATCACTATATCGTCTAAGTATACGAATACGTAAGGTTCAAGATCAGCTCCGATCACTCCATCCATGATGCGTTGGAATTTTGATCCACTAGTCACTAACCCGAATGGCAGTCTCGTAAACTGGAACAAACCACGATTTGGGACAGTGAAGGCGGTGTATTGTCTCGATGACTCTGAAAGGGGTACCTGCCAATATGCGCTTTTGATATCTATTGTCGAACAATATTTCGCATTTCTTAATTTATCTAATGTATCGGATACCATCGGGAGAGGGTAACTATCCTTCCTCGTCACAGAATTTACTTTCCTGAAATCAACGCAAAACCTGTATCCCGCCTTTTTCCTGACCAATACAATCGGTGATGCCCATGGACTTTCCGACTTTTCAACTACTCCCAATTTCAACATTTCTTCCAATTCCCGGTCTATATGTTGTTGCATTACCGGAGACACCCTATAGTATCGCTGCTTTATCGGTTCACAATCCGGATCGATCTTAATATCCACACAACCGAACTGATAACATCCTAATCCTTCCCCCATAGACCTAAAATTTTCCTCAACTATCGATTCTAGGATTTCTCTCTGTTTTTGATTCAAAATCTCCTCACCTTGTACTACATCAACACAATTAACGTCCATATCATTCTTACAGAATTGCCACTCGTTAAACGATGGAATCAGCCCTATCAAATTCCAGTAATCCCAACCCAAAATTAAAGTCTGTGGGAGTTCTGGTATTATTAACATTTCTACGAGTACCACTTTATTTTTAAACTTTACCGGTAGGTCACAACTTCCCAGAACGGTACATAAATTTCCGTTCGCCACTCTACAGAACTTGGTATTGGAGGTTCGGAGAGATATTCCCATATTCTTAATAATATTCCATCCCGGTTTTCCCATTATTGATCTGCAAGAACCAGAGTCCAGTAAACCCAAGAAACATTTTCCCAAAATTTCCACCTTAAGATGGGGTCTATTATCCCCTTCCGCCTGGCTTGCTAAATAACTCAATACTGGTATGAATGATGGTTGAGTATTTTCCTCTTTATAGTTATCAACGGTGTTACATGAAGAATATGGGTCGCCAAAAACATCGTCACTGTTGCGACAGGTCAGTGACGACTCCCCCCGTTTCCCGAAGGATTGCGTCCACGACCAGAATTACAAGATGGGCAAGTTTTAGTAGTGAACCCTTCCCTTGAACAACGGTAACATTTTAAAATTTTCGGCTTGAGACAACCCCTAATTTTATGGCCTGCCATGCCACAGTTATAACATTTTACGTTTGCGAATCCACCATAAGTGGTTGGCTCTGTCCGCACGATAGGGTCGGTGCCATTGTTGGTGGAAGTCGAAGGCAATGTATCGATATAGGCTAAATCTGGTTCTAAACAACCCTTTCTAGAAGGTACTGAATATGACTCTACCAACCGCTTCTGATCTTCAATCTGCCGACAAGCTGATTTTAACTCAGACCATGTATTGATTTTACTTAGGTTGACCCGATCTAAATAATAGGGATGCAAATTCTTCCTAACGATTTTTACTTTGTCTTTTTCTTTGACAGTATGAGACAACCGATCAAACATAGATGACATTATTGACATAAAACTTATAATATCCTCATTAGGACCTTGTTTTTGCGCGTATGTTCTGGGGAACATACGCGTTATAGTTTTGCCCAAATGTGAAATTTAATTCTGTGGTGCCGTCCGGCCGTCCGGCCGTTGCCACGATAACTTGAGAACGGAGAGAGCTAGCGACTTGAAATTTTCAGAATAGGTGGCGCATCCAAATACGACGGACAAGTTCGTTAATGGGTATAATCGGCCCAATGGTTTCCGAGTAATAATTTTGTTTTCAACCAAAATGAATCCGATCTAATTCAAACTTGGTGAATAGTTGTAGAATATAGACCTAAGCACGTTCGTGAAATTTTGTGAGAATCGTATAGCTAGAAAATTATTAAAAAATTATTGAAAAATATTTTTGTTGTCACGATAACCTGAGAACGGAAAGAGATAGCGGCTTGAAAATTTGAGGTTTGGTTGTGCATCAGAATGCGACATTTGAGTTCGTTTATGAGCATAATCGTCCAAAAGGTTTTAGAGTTATAGCGATCTGAAATTTTCTGAAATTTGGTTGTTTTTTGTTCCTCATTAACTCGAAGAATACAAAACCGATTGAATTCAAGCATTGTTATTAGTTGTAGAATGCCAAAGCGAAAATTCTTCCAGAATTTCGTGAGGATGGTATAACTAGAAAATTTAAAAAAAAATAATTAAAAATAATTGTAAAAAATTCCATATATCATAAACTATTCGTCCGGCATGGCTGAAATTTTGGAAGAGCCTTCAGAACCTAAGTCTACTGCAGAATTCCAAGTTTGAACACGATCGGATCTATATTGTTGGAGAACCGCGCAGCCTTTTGTGAGTTCGGTAGGAGATGCGAATCGTCGTATGATGTTGTCTATGGTCGTATTTTTGCGAGAACCTTCAGTTCAAAAATAAAAATATGAATGTCATGATGACATATCTTTTACGCGTATGTTATGGGAAAATCGTATTATGTATTTCATCACAAATCTATGGGAGATGATAGCCCTACATCGCATGCGCCCCGTTTTAACCTCAACATCGAATCTGATCTGAATGTGATCAAAACACAAATACAAAACGTAAACAAAATATTCTCAATCCACGAAGTACGAACGAGTATTCCTTCTGTTGAAAATAATCGAGATTACCTTGTATTTGAAGATTGGAGGAATCTAGAAATATTGTTTACGTATGTGAAAGAAATTCCAAATTATGGAGAACTGTGGAAAAGTTGTTCAGAAAGAAGATATCTGGTATATGTCCTTCAGGATTTCTGGCTAAAAATCAGCAGTAAGTAATAGAAGTGAATTGAATGAATTACTTTACTCAGAGAAATCCAAGTCTTAATATTTTCTTTCAGGTTGAAATGAATTAAGGTCCAGTTGACGTAGAGCAAAAAAGTAATGCTTTTCGACAAATAGAATGCTGAAAATAGTTACTCTTGGAGTTACTGCAGATAGAATTCTTAAAAACATGGTATATGGAACTTAGTCGATTGAATATTTGTGAAGATTAAGTATACCTCATGAGAAAATTTAATATTGATAAGAGGCAACCAAGATGACATGAACACTAATGGCGTATTCCATTGGTAGAACTCGTGCGCACTGAGTGCATGAATCGTATTCCATTGGGGAATTTCGTCAAGCATTTTGACACATTTTGACGTCCAGTGGTCCAGTGTACCTATATAATAGGAATCTTAACAAAACATTTTAATTTTTCTAATTGCAGAATATTTTAAAATATGGGAGTAGAAGGTGATGCAATATAACATGTGTGTAGGTATGTGCGATTGGCTCAGTGGTAGAGTAATTGACTTGGGAGCGGAAGCCCCAAGTTCAATTCAGAGGCTAGGAAAGAAATTTTCTAGTCACGGTAATCGCCACCATTCGCTGTTGGGTCAAAAATTAACAGTGCTGTGCCTAAGGTGGCGTAAGGACACAGTGACAAAGCCTACACAGAACACAACTGCTTCTCCTAACTCAGGGCAAGCTCTTAGAGCTTATGAGGGGTCTCCTTGTGGAAGACCCAGGAGGATCAGTATAATAATAATAATATATTATGTATATTGTTTTCCCGTGGAACTTCAGGTATATGTTTCTTAAATGCTTGTTGCTTAGCATGCTTAACAATGAATACCTCTGAAGAACAGATTTTACTAATATTATAATAGAATGGCTTGATAATTCAACGCTAACTTTGAAAATGATGTATCCTAGTGTTGCGGAGGAAAATCCAAGTATATTTTACAACGAGAAGTAGTATATAAGGAAATGGAGAAAGTCAGTTATCATATTTTAATAATAATCTATATACAAGTATTTATCCTCCCTGCAATGTTTCACGAATCCTCCATGATTATGTGGGCAGCAGTGGTCCAAACTCGAAAAAATGCATTGCATGCTGCTTGATGTAGAATTGAATTTTCAAAATGAATGTTATTCTTGATCTCTCTTGAAGTAAATAATCGAATATGTTAATAGAGTTTTATTCGAAATTATTTCCTTTGTTTGTATTACGGCTTCAGTGAGGTATACAATTTTTTTGTTCACTGAGGGCTGATATATTTTACGACCTGTAAACTATCAAGTAGCCTTACCGAAAGGAAAGTAATCTGTAAATGTTCACTTTAAAGGGGATCAGTAAATTCAACGAGCACATAGTTGACGAATACTTTACGGAGAGGTTGAATAAATCGGCCCTTAGTAGATAGTATAAAACAATATATAGATTGGTATCTAAATAAATGAATCTTATTTTCACAATAACTCTTTTCCCCTAACCCATGAAAACAAATTTTCACAGACAATTTACATGAATCATTAGCTTCAAACGTTCATTATCTTGAAATACAAATGAATAAGTGGAAATTTAATTTTAATATTTCAATATTGAATGGAATATTTAGAGTTTATCTATAATTTCAGATATCTCATCTCATCAACGAGTGACAAAAGTATTGAAATTGATTATGCATTAAACGATGTGTTCAAATGTCAAATTATTACCATATTCCATATCGACAGACATTCTTGTAATGATTATGAAGAATTAAAAAGGTTTTTTTATTAAATATTTAAAACTGTAATTAGTTCTTTGAAATACCATTGAATGAAGAAATTCTTGTAAGTTAACAAAATATCTTTATTTGAACAATAAAAATGCATCATTTTATTAAAATGATAGTTTGACTATCCAATAATTGCTTATTTTCTTTATAATATTTTTGCTGTAAGTCAGTATAGCTTAGAACTTTCAAAGTAACGTCCAACAATATTAATTTAAATGATATTATAAATAAAAAAACAATATACCTACTTCAACAATGTTTCTTGAATTATAGACTTTACAGAATATCTATTTTTGATTTCATCCCATAATTTATCATCATAGTATTGGTGAACTTTTCCATTAGTGTCATCATTATTGTAGGCAAAGAAAACACACTAAAATGTAATATAGTTATATTCTTTCGGCTATCAATTTCGGCATTTTTGCCATCATCAGGCCAGCTGAAATACAATCAAGCATACATTGAAAAAACAGTGCAACAAAAACATGATGTCAAATCTGAGTATAATTTCTCTCAGATCGAATAGTAGAGTTCAAACCGGGCTCTATCGTGTCACCCCGTGGGACCTCCATTGCTAAAATGTATAGACCACTGGGTATCATTCTCCATACCCTTAAAATGCAAATTCAACTGGTCGTCAAAAAATCGTCGTGTGCAGGAAGGGGTGGGGGGCATTTTTCCAAAAATTGACAATTTTTTTTTTCTGTTTATGGTCATCTATATTAGGTGACTATCACTCATACAAAATTCTTTTGAAATGTACGATTCAGAAATATTTTTTATTAATTGTCAAAATAGTCGGATACAATGCTCTTAAATGGAATTCCTTAAGATATAACCGCTTGCCCTGAACACCCATATTAACTATTATGTTCCACTCGGTTTTACTCGAGATCTGTTAGGATTATCGAAAAAGTGCTTTATATGAAAGGTCTGCTCCGAAAACCAACGATTCAGATGCTTCTTTCAAAATTATAATAGGCAGAACAGTTTCCTCACAAAATAAGAAATTGTCTTATTACCTCTCATTAACCGAAACCGAACCTGGAGACGCTAGTAAGGCGCAATTTCTAGCGTTAGTCCATGTTAGTGGCGACCTTATGGATTTGAGCTTTGATCTATGCACATAAGGTTCGTTATATCTATCCGACCAAATTTACAGTACTATTCCTGCGTACCTTCAGAACGCACATTTTGAAGATATTGTTTAAATTCCTCAATTTTTTATATGTATTAGAATTTTTACGTATAATTCATATATATTTGATTTAATTTTGTTAATTCGTTAATAAATATGCAAATATATGAGTTCAAACTTATATTCATTACTTCATAAATCAATTTTATGACGTAATATTAACACATTTTTGAAATCATCGCTCATTCTCATTAGTAGTAACAAGATTTCCTGAATCCTAGACCAAAAATCTGGAAAAGAATTAAGAAGGTATATAGTTGGTATCTATGATATTTAGGGTCTAAAAATGTCTTACATGTCATGATTCATATAATTCAACTATCACTATCAGATGAAGAATCATCAAGGGAAGGAAAATTTGAAAAATTTTAAGTACTAGTATTTGCACATGTTTTTTGGGCCATACATTTGCAGGAGCCAATACACGGAATTTGTTTTCTTTTACAGGAACACATCGATCCTGTGCAATCTGAAATGAGAATATCCATTTCATAAAGAATATTTACGGATCTGATATTCGATATAATATTTACCTTTCCTACAACTGCAGTTGCTAAGGATAGATGTTTCCTTAGGTAGGATTGGCATCGTCGTTAATTTTGGCAGAAGTTTTCCATTTTCTACATACCACCCACTAAATATAGGATCCGGTAGAGATGGTCTTGGTACATTACTATTGATCCAAATTTTTGTCTGGTAATGGACTCGAAGGCTGTGTTGTCTCAAACTATCCAATTTTGGAGGTAATTTACTTATGGATCTTGAAGAAGCTATAGTATTCCCCTGAGCCTTTTGATACATTTCACATTTTCGTTTGTCGTATGCAGATGGATTACAAATTCAACAATATCATTGAATACTTCTTCTCTCAAAATCTTGAAGGTTCACTCTGCAGTATCTGCCCAGAATCTTCATCAATTTTCATTCTTTTCTTACCTTCTTCGACATTTTGACCGAATGAAGATGCAAAGATGAGCGAAATGTGACTAACTTCATACCAATAATGTTGTAACTCAAGAACCATTCATCCATTCTAGTACTATTTTCAGTTAATCCCACTATTCCTATTGCAGCTTTGAAGTTTTTGTTGATATGCTCTAGCGCCTGATCTACATAGAGTTGGTTAAAATTCCCAATCAAAAATTTAATGACAAAATTCCTATTTTTGAATTCATCATGTACTTCCGGTGCCATGTTTGAAAGTATTCAATGATATTGTTGAATTAGTAATCTGTCTGTATACGACAAACGAAAATGTGAAATGTATCAACAGGCTCAGGGGAATATTATAGCTTCTTCAAGATCCATAAGTAAATTACCTCCAACATTGGATAGTTTGAGACAACACAGCCTTCGAGTCCATTACCAAACAAATATTTGGATCAATAGTAATGTACCATGACCATCTTTACCGGATCCTATATTTAGTGGGTGGTATGTAGAAAATGGAAAACTTCTGCCAAAATTAACGACGATGCCAATCCTACCTAAGGAAACATCTATCCTTAGCAACTGCAGTTGTAGGAAAGGTAAATATTATATCGAATATCAGATCCGTGAATATTCTTTATGAAATGGACATTCTCATTTCAGATTGCACAGGCTCAATATGTTCCTGTAAAAGAAAACAAATTCCGTGTATGGCTCCTGCAAATGTATGGCCCAAAAAACATGTGCAAATAATAGTACTTAAAATTTTTCAAATTTTCCTTTCCTTGATGATTCTTCATCTGATAGTGATAGTTGAATTAGATGAATCATGACATGTAAGAAATATTTAGACACTCACGAAGCCTCGATTAGCTTAATTGTGGATTTAATTCGATGGTTGTATCAAAAATGAACCGGAAATGACATAGAATCGCACTAATTCGGCTAGTGATGTGAAATACTCGAGTTTTTAAGTTAGGGACAAATATCCTGGGAAAATGTCCGAAACTTTCCCCCAAGGTCGAGCATTTTGAGTATTTAAGTATTTACGGACATTGCTGAAAAATATACCAATCGTTACATGTTAAGTTAAAATATCAGGACAATTTGAGGCATTTTAAGAAATTTTTCTAGGTCAATTGGAAATAACAAATAACTTATCATTGAATGAGTTATTATCGTGTTATTTTATTGTGTATAAGAGATAAAAGACAGGAGCCAGGTTCTGAATTAAGAATTAGTATTAGAAAAATCGATTTAATTAGACTGTTAAATAATAAAAATAAACTTGTTAAAAAAAAACTTTGTATAATATCCCAATTGGCTCACAGATCGTTAAGAATCTTCGATCCAAGTAGAAAAGAATAAACTGCTTAAAACAAAACTCTGTATAATGGCATCACAAATCGTTAAGCATCTTCGATCCAAAACTAGAAAAAAATTAACTTCTTAAAAAAATTTTGTATAATTGGCATCTCAGATCGTTAAGCATCTTCGATCCAAGTAGAAAAGAAGAATAAATATCGGACAAAAATGAAAATTGTCTAGCAATTTTTAAGTAGAAAAGAAATTTATGATATTTATCCAGACATTTTCGATAATGTCGATAAATACTAAAAAACTTCAAATGTCGACTGTTTTTAGAAGTAATGATTATTTTCGGACATTTTTTAGTATTTATCAGAGGAGTATTTAAGACATTTTCCACACTACTCACAACACTAAATTCGGCAATTAAGAGCTGTCAAAGCTTCGTGAAACCCACCGTTAGTATCATAGATACCAACTATATACCTTCTTAATTCTTTTCCAGATTTTTGGTCTAGGATTCAGGAAATCTTGGAACTACTAATGAGAATGAGCGATGATTTAAAAAATGTGTTAATATTAGGTCACAAAATTGATTTATGAAGTAATGAATATAAGTTTGAACTCGCATATTTGAATATTTATTAACGAATTAACAAAATTAAATCAACTATCTATGAATTATACGTCAAAATTCTCATACATATAAAAAATTAAGGAATTTAAACAATATCTTCAAAATGTGCGTTCTGAATGCACTCAGGAATAGTACTGTAAAGTTGGTCGGATAGATATAACGAACCTTATGTGCATAAATCAAAGCTCAAATCCATAAGGTCGCCACTAACATGGACTAACGCTAGAAATTGCGCCTTACTAGCGTCTCCAGGTTCGGTTTCGGTTAATGGGAGTTAATAACACAATTTCTTATTTTGTGAGGAAACAGTTCTGGCTATTGTAATTTTGAAAGAATCATCTGAATCGTTGGTTTTCGGAGCAGACCTTTCATATGAAGCATTTTTTCGATAATCCTAACAGATCTCGAGTAAAACCGAGCGGAACATAATAGTTAATATGGGTGTTCAGGGCAAGCGGTTATATCTTAAGGAATTCCATTTAAGAGCATTGTATCCGACTTTTTTGACAATTAATAAAAAATATTTCTGAATCGTATATTGCAACAGAAGTTTGTGTGAGTGATATTCACCTTATATAGATGACCATGAACAGAAAAAAATTTTTTGTCAATTTTTGGAAAAATGCCCCCCACCCCTTCCTGCACACGACGATTTTTTGACGACCAGTTGAATTTGCATTGTAAGGGTATGGAGAATGATACCCAGTGGTCTATACATTTTAGCAATGAAGGTCCCACGAAAATCTGTTTTAGAGCTCTTTTCATGCTTTGTGAACTCTACTAGAAACACTTACCGTCTTATCAAGAAACAACAACGTCAATAAGAAACATCATTTAAAAAGTTTTTCACAAATGTAAGGTCAGGTAATATAATAAAATAATTACAGAGAATTATCGCTCTTAACCAACATAAATTCAACTGACAAGCAGGCGGGAACATCAAGTGAAAGACATTACATTTTATCATCATAATCTGATGGTTGCCAATCTTCTCTTAACTTAGTAATCAGATCATCCCATGTAGCCGTAGATTTCCTAACTTCCCTGAACCAATGCAATGCTACCCCCGTGAAAAGATCTATTCCACTACCAAGTAATTGCGATTTTGAAATACCTCGGGCTAATCTCAATTCTTCAACCCTCTCTAAAAATGCGCTTACTGATAGACTCTTTTTATCGCCTGAAAACTTTAAATTCCATTTTTCGACTGGAATTGACTTCATTACCGATATAATAACCGTAGAATTTCCCCTTGGAGGAGACGAATGTCGCATGAAGGGAGAAAAATGTATATCTCTGTTAGGCTCGTCACTATCATCATCAGTCGCATTATCACTACTCTCATCTAACGTATCGGGTGCTGATGCTTTAAGTTTCAAAAATTTTGTTATATATGCTGTCTTTAAATTGTCTGCTTTCCTGCCGAATTCGCTCTTACAACTTACTTCATCCTCCTTAACAGGGACACTTCTATCTATCCTACCTATCAAATGTACCAAATCAGTTGTGAATTTATTCGCTATATTTGGTGAATTTAAATCTAAGGTTTCAAATTCGTTTACTAAGCGTTCTAACATGTTGGAAATTGCAACTTTATCATCCTGAAATGAAAAAGGATGCTCTGGGTATATGTAACTAACCTTCTTCTTCTCCTGCTTAATTAACAAAGCCAAGTTACTGCGCATATGCTCAACTGTACCCGCTGACATACCCCGAATAACCAATTCATATATCAACTGATTTTTATCCAACCTATTGACGATCAATTTAAATTCTCCCATTTTGCGAATCAAATAACCACCTTTCAACTAACCTGTACAATTATTCGATACAATCAAACCTATATAAAAAATTACGTCAATTTTGCACAATGTGAAGCACGATACAGCAAGTTCTCAAAAAAATATCTAGAAAACCACTATTTACATCAACTTTGGTGTAAATTTGTCTAACCCAACTTCTCAAATTCAAAAATCACGTTGGGCGCCAATTTATAACGACATAATTCACCAAAAGAATATGCACGCTAAAAACAAACAATTTATTCCAGTAGCTTACAACCCAGGTCTTTAGCTTCAATAAAGTAAAACTACTGTGAAACCCTGAATAAGGGTGGCGCAAATTGTACGTAGATAATATTATTATTTGATTCAAATACGCGTTGCTTGAGCTCAGGCGCATCCACGTTTCTTATCTATGATCATATATGACTACCACAAATCTTTCCCCAATTTCCGCTTTACAACAACAATAATAATCTATATAATTGATGATAATAAGTTCACGTTATATATATATAGCAGGTATAAGATATGTTTCGAGATATGTTTCCTATAACTTGCGTGCTGATTATCCTTATTCCTGAACGTAGTACTGCGTTGATGGTCTCGCAATACTGTCCTCTTTCTCTCTGTGCTCGTAGTCTGCAACCCTCGATTGAATGTCCCACAGCGTTGCTTACTGACCACCTTGTATATACTCGGGATCTGCAACCCTGCGTTGGCTGTCTCACAGCGTTACTTATGGACCACCTTGTATATACTCGAATGCCTCAGTGCTACTCCTCCTGTGGTAAAAAATATTCATGACAATTCAGTGCAAGGACAAGTCAGTTTGGGGGATGTAGCGTTGTTTCAGAGTTAAAGTGTCCGTACCGTGGCCCTGGGGCTAATTTCGAAATTGATGTAACCCCTTACGGGCATTTTTCGTTGTGCGCATGAGCAGACCATCAGTGATTTAACTGCTGGTGCTTTCGTCAGAGAGGATTGGGGTTTTGGGGTGGCGGATGCTATTCCGCTATAGAATCCCCTGGTGAGGGTCTGCGCATGCGTGGATTCAAGAAGCGATATCTCCTGAACCACTAGTGTTGGAGAATCGGAGTTTTTTGTGAGGTGTGTAATTTTGGGAGGACTTGCAGCCACGAGTATACTGCGCTTGCGCAGATGAGAAGTGAATGGTTTTGGGTTGTTTGGGTTATGTTGGGAGTAATGAGCCGATATTGTGAGATTTTAAAAGAATATTCATGTTAATTCAGTGCACGGACACAAGTCAGTTTGGGGGAAATAGCGTTGTTTCCGAATTGAAATGTCTGTATGGTGGCCCTGAGGCGAATTTATAAATAACTATATTCGGTAGATCTATATTAAAATACGTTCGGATTTGGAGAAGATGCAATTGCGTCCCTAACGTAGGACCCACAACCGCATTTTTTTCCGATCTACGGTAAAGCTAACAGCCAAACTGTATTGATAGCTATATTTGTTGAAGGAACTTGAAAAAAAAAAAAAAAAGCACTGACGTGAAGTCAGTACTCTTTGGCGCGCGTGTTCACGGTGGCTAATTTCAATTGAATGATGAGTACTTCAAGCTCGGTGGATAGAGCGAGCCGAAGATCTACCCAAAGGATAGTGTACTTCATTCACTGTCAGTTCAAAAATTAACAGTGCTGTATCTAAGCTGCCATCAGGATAGAGTAACAAAGTTGGAAAAGAACACAAGTGACTCTCCTTAGTCGCACAAGCTCCTAGAAGATTTGGGAGGGTCAGTATAATCCTAATCATGTTTATAGCACGCGCGCAAAAGCAGATTGACTCAACAATGAAAGAAAAAGTGTAAAAAGTCAATCTGCTTTGGCGCGCGTGCTTTAAACATGATTAGGATTATACTGACCCTCCCAAATCTTCTAGGAGCTTGTGCGACTAAGGAGAGTCACTTGTGTTCTTTTCCAACTTTGTTACTCTATCCTGATGGCAGCTTAGATACAGCACTGTTAATTTTTGAACCGACAGTGAATGGTGTACACTATCCTTTGGGTAGATCTTCGGCTCGCTCTATCCACTGAGCTTGAAGTACTCATCATTCAATTGAAATTAGCCACCGTGAACACGCGCGCCAAAGAGTACTGACTTCACGTCAGTGCTTTTTTTTTTAGTTAAGCGCGAAATTTGAATGTTACAACAGCGTGCTATCATTTCGTCACAATGTCTGTATTTTTCGAATATTTTTGCGAAAATGGTCTCAAACGATTGGGTTCGACTCCCTGATGAAGGATTCGAGGTCAAATTCAATTCTGTCCGTCCGGCCCGGTCGGCCGTTAGCACGATAACTCTCGAACGGAGCAAGTTAGAGCGTTGAAATTTGCAGGGCACGTTTGGAGCGTAAATATCTCGGACAAGTTCGTTAAGGGCAAAATCCATCGAGCCGTTTCGGAGTTACGGCCATTTTTAGTTAAATCGTTTTTCGAGAATATTTCCGAAACCGATCGCTCGATCTATCTGAAATTCAGCATCATATTGTATAATCATGACGTTTATATGCCTGCGAAGTCTCATATTGATCGGATGGCTGTAAACTAGAAAAAAAAAAGTTAAATATTTGAAAATGAAATTGAAATTTTGTTTTCCCTATAACTCGAAAAAAACTGATCCGATTGAGTTGAAGCTCGGTAGTTATATGCGAAGTACCAACGAAAATACGTTTGCAAAATTTCGTGGAGGTAGCATGAGTAGAAAAAATTAAAAATTTTTTTAAATATTAGCGGATTATTTTGCTGGAAATTCCGAAACCAAAAATCGGAATGAGTTCAGTTTTGGCACTTCGGTGACCAATAATGACCTCTTGGGGTGTGCAAAATTTCACTGCGGACAGACCACTAGGAGCCTCAAAAAAAAATTTATAATTTTGAACTTCCAAACTGGACGAATTATATTTCATTTCGAACTCCTACATGGAATCTACAACATCTGGTGATTTCGTTCCGACGTATTTTTTGCGCGTTTATCTGAATGAATGCAATATGTACGAGGGCAACTGATTAAAATATGGACTACATAATTACTAGCATGGCAATTGAATTAATGCTTAAACGATGTGTGGAATTTTGAATTGGTTTTTCAAAATTTGTCTGAACGGTTAACGACTGGGGGTGTAACTGCCTCTTTTGGGTATTTTTTGTTATTCGCATAAGCAGAAATAATTTAACTGCTCGAGTTTTCTTCTGAGAAGATTGGGGTTTTGGGGTGGAGGATGCTATTCCTCCATGCCGGTCTGCGCATGCGTGGATTCAAGATGCGATATCTCCTGAACCACTAGTGTTGGAGAATAGCAGTTTTTTGTGACTGACAGGATGGCCATGAAGTGGCAAAAAAAATGTCAAAAATTTTTTAATTTTGTTTCCACTATAACTCGTAAAATACTGATCTGATTGAATAGAAACTCAGTAGTTAGATGCAAAAGACTAAAGCGAACACTTTAACAAAATTTCGTGATGATCACGTGAGATGAAAAATTCAAAAAGTTACTCTATTTTGCTTGAAATTCCGAAACCTATTTATTTGAAATTCATGCTGCCTCTTTCGGGCATTTTTCGTTATGCGCATGCGCAGATGAGAAGTCATTTAACTGCTGTAGTTTTCGTCAGAGAGGATTGGGGTTTTGGGGTGGCGGATGCTATTACTCCATAGAATCCCCTGGAGAGGGTCTGCGCATGCGTGGATTGAAGATGCGATATCTCCTGAACCACTAGTGTTGGATAATCGGAGTTTTTTGTAAGGTGTGTGATTTTGGGAGGACTTTCAGCTGCAAGTAGATTGCGCATGCGCAGAAGAGAAGTGACTGTTTTTGGGTTGTACGGGTTATGTCGGGAGTGCTGAGCCAATATTGTGAGGTTTGAAAAGAATATTCATGGCAATTGAGTGCACGGACAAGTCAGTTTGGGGGAGGTAGCGTTGTTTCCGAATTGAAGTGTTCGTACCGTGGCCCTGGGGCTAATTTTGAAATCGATGTTACCCCTTACGGGCATTTTTCGTTATGCGCATGAGCAGACCATCAGTGATTTAACTGCTGGTGTTTTCGTCAGAGAGGAATGGGATTTTGGGGTGGCGGATACTATTCCTCCATAGAATCCACGGGTGAGGGTCTGCGCATGCGTGGATTCAAGATGCAATAACTCCTGAACCACTAGTGTTGGAGAATCGGAGTTTTTTGTAAGGTGTGTGATTTTGTGAAGACTTGCAGCCGCAAGTAGATTGCGCATGCGCAGAAGAGAAGTGACTGTTTTTGGGTTGTATGGGTTATGTTGGGAGTGCTGAGCTGATATTGTGAGGTTTTTAAAGAATATTCATGGCAATTCAGTGCAAGGACAAGTCAGTTTGGGGGATGTAGCGTTGTTTTCGAGTTAAAGTGTCCGTACCGTGTCCCTGGGGCTAATTTCGAAATTGATATTACTCCTTACGGGCATTTTTCGTTGTGCGCATGAGCAGACCATCAGTGATTTAACTGCTGGTGCTTTCGCCAGAGAGTATCGGAGTTTTAGGGTGGCGGATGCTATTCCTCTATAGAATCCCCTGATGAGGGTCTGCGCATGCGTGGAATCAAGAAGCAATATCTCCTGAATAACTAGTGTTGGAGAATCGGAGTTTTTTGTGAGGTGTGTAATTTTGGGAGGACTTGCAGCCACGAGTATATTGCGCATGCACAGACGAGAAGTGAATGGTTTTGGGTTGTTTGGGTTATGTTGGGACTAATGAGCCGATATTGTGAGGTTTTAAAAGAATATTCATGTCAATTCAGTGCACGGACACAAGTCAGTTTGGGGGAAATAGCATTGTTTCCGAGTTGAAATGTCTATATGGTGACCCTGAGGTGAATTTATAAATAACTATATTAGGTAGATATATATTAAAATACGTTCGGATGTGGAGAAGAGGCAATTGCGTTCCGCAATTTTTTTCGATCTACGGTAAAGCTAACAGCCAAACTGTATTGATAGCTATATTTGTTAAAGGAACTTGAAAAAAAAAAAAAGCACTGACGTGAAGTCAGTACTCTTTGGCGCGCGTGTTCACGGTGGCTAATTTGAATTGAATGATGAGTACTTCAAGCTCAGTGGATAGAGCGAGCCGAAGATCTACCCAAAGGATAGTGGACACCATTCACTGTCGGTACAAAAATTAACAGTGATGTTTTTAAGCTGCCATCAGGATAGAGTAACAAAGTTGGAAAAGAACACAACTGACGCTCCTTAGTCGCACAAGCTCCTAGAAGATTTGGGAGGGTCAGTATAATCCTAATCATGTTTATAGCACGCGCGCAAAATCAGATTTACTTAACAATGAAAGAAAAAGTGTAAAAAGTCAATCTGCTTTGGCTCGCGTGCTATAAACATGATTAGGATTATACTGACCCTCCCAAATCTTCTAGGAGCTTGTGCGACTAAGGAGAGTCAGTTGTGTTCTTTTCCAACTTTGTTACTCTATCCTGATGGCAGCTTAAATACATCACTGTTAATTTTTGTACCGACAGTGAATGGTGTCCACTATCCTTTGGGTAGATCTTCGGCTCGCTCTATCCACTGAGCTTGAAGTACTCATCATTCAATTCAAATTAGCCACCGTGAACACGCGCGACAAAGAGTACTGACTTCATGTCAGTGCAATATAACAGTATTTTTTCGATTAGACATATTGGCTACTCCTAAACAGAAAATGAACTCTGGAATATAAAGAGTGATCATAATTCATTTTCAAACTTCATCTACAAATAATCGTCGAAAATTGCTGCGAAACTATTAGGTTTGGGTGTGGGAAAACCTTCGAATAGCTTCGAAATTAATTTTTACGTTAAACGAGATATAGAACTACCGGATGTGCCATTTGGAATGAAAAAGTTTTTCACCATTATTTGTAGTTGATGTTTCAAAATTAATTATGATCAGTCTGTATATTCCAGAGGTAATTTTTTTCTGTATAGGAGTAGCCAATATGTCTACTCGAAAAATTTCTATATGTATCCCTGCGTAACTTTTTTCTTGATTAATTGCTATTCAAAAGAACTCCATATTTTCAATTGTTCGCCATTTTCTCGTAAATGGTGCTTCTAAGGTATGAAGTGATCTGATGAAACTCATCTTAATTTGAGCTTGCCATTCCATTTTGAGGCGAAATAGAGGGTGTTACATTTGAAAAAATGTAACTTTGACCTATATCTTTGTTTCCGTATGTAGGAAAAATAATTTTAAATTGTGCTTTTGAACACCCTACATACATTACAAAAAAATATTCCCAAGTATCTTCAATTACTCCCTCAAAACGAGCTCCGCGTGTGTGGTAGGCCACCCGGAATATTTACGTTGCTAAATTCAATAGAAATAAAAGCTTTTCAAAATGCCGCTCGACAGTGAGAAACATCTCAAATTAGTACCACATGGTTTGTTTTATGACATACTTCAGTCCTGCATTGGGATAATGCAAAAGAAAATAAATAATTTATGTGTTCAAATACTACTAATGCAATATTATGATAAATATTATTTTTTGCCGGCTACACACATTGTGCCGAAAACTATTAATAATAATAATAAAAAATATGGAGTTTATTGGTTCGAAAACTCCAATTAACTCTGAAAAACACTGTGGAGTTATTCATGATAACTGTGTACAGCTATTTCAACTTAAAATTCACTTGATAAAACTAAACAAAATACTCAAACTTATCTACTTCTAATCCTAAAGAATACAAATCAATAATAATTTTTATTTTTCCTTTCTATGTCCTTGTCGGTGGTATTTCTCTTCATCGGGTCTAGATCGTCTTCATCGGTTGTTATTTCTCTTATTCGGGGGGTTTATGGAACATTTTATTTTTTATTTTTGGCAACATTTTTTGCATTCGGGTGATTTAAGTCTAGTCTCAAACACACATTTAATATCCTCAAATAGAATTGATAATCTTATGGACTGTTGATCGATCCTCTTTAATAAGCCACTTTTTAATTTCTTTTTTGAATTTATTTTCGTTACTTATTTCTCTGATTATGGTTGGTACAATTGGGTAAATTCTAGATGCTATATACGTACAGCAACGTTGGCCAATTTTTTTTTCTGCTTTTTTTCTTTCATAATTATCCTGTTTTGCTCTAGTATTATGTTTGTGTTCTTTCAGTATGATCGATATTTTATTTTGGTAAACATTCATTATGATTTTTTGGGCATATATTTGTCTCACATCAAGTACCTTGGAAATTTCATATATTCTACAACTCGAAAATGTCATTCTTTTTCCATAAATCACTTTCAAAATACATTTTTGTAGAATATCTAGGCTCCTCTTGTGAACGTCCAAAATACCTCCCCATCCTATTATCCCATATGACAATTGCGATTTTACCAATGCGTTGTACAGTATATGTAGGTATTTTTCAGAACCTATGCTTTTTTTTATGTACCTGAATTTATAAAGGATACCTCTTAGTTTTCTTGTTAGATAGGACATATGCATATCCCATTTGAGGTGTTCGTCAATAAAGACACCGAGATATCTAGCCGATTTCGTTGCTGGGATGTGCAATTGATCATCAATTTGAAGTTCTTCCAATCCTGGTTGTCCTAACTTGTTTGAAGAAAACGTTAAAAATTTGGTCTTTTGACAGTTCAAGGTAAGTTTATTCAATTGAAACCATTTCATCAATAACCCTAAATCCTGTGCTGCCTTCTGTTTTAGATCTTCCCACGTTTTATCTTCATAGAGGACTATGGTATCATCTGCGAAACCTATATTTTCACCGGTACTGTTCAATTCGAGTAAGCCGTTTATATATATATTGAACAATAGGGGTCCGAGAACAGTGCCCTGTGGTATGCCATACGTAAGTCGCCTTTTTTTACTGTACTTTCCGTTTAAAGTTACAACCTGATTTCGATCCGATAAGTAACTCCGAATGAGACTGCATATCTTCCCACGGAATCCAAAATTTGTGAGTTTATCAAGTAATCTTTCATGGCTTACGGTGTCGAATGCTTTAGCCAAATCGATCACAACTGCCAAAGATGGAATGCTTTTATCAATATTGTTATAAATGATATCTGTTACTTTTTTAATCGCATCCTCCGTTGACATGCCCTTGCGAAATCCAAATTGATTCTTTGATAATAATTGATGTTTTACAGTAAATGCATCCATGCGGACTTGGATCAGCTTTTCTATGATCTTGGTGATGTTTGATATTAAAGTAATCGGCCTATAGTTGACCATCTGAGATCTATCACCTCCCTTATAATGGCTTCACTAGTCCCAATTTTAGTACGTCCGGGAAAGAGCCCCTTTCGAAACAGTTATTTATAATATATGTAAGGGGTTTTGATATTTCTTCTTTTATGTTTTTCAGTGTTTCCGATCGTATTCCATCGTTACCTGCCGATTTCCCCGATTTGAGACTGCTTATAGTCTTTTCTATTTCGACTGAATCCGTCGGAAACAGAAAGAAGGAGTTCTCCTTTTGAACATTTTCTTCCTCGAAGTCCTCCGTTTCCGCCAGCTCACTAGCATAGATTTCACCAACTGTGCTGAAATAGTCATTGAAGAGGTCACACATTTCTTGAGCATCTTCGATTTTTGAGTCATCCGTGTTTTTAATATATTTTATGTTAGTTTCTATTTTAGATGTATTTGTTATATTGTTTACACAGTCCCATAAAGCTTTCGACTCACTCTGATTCTTTTGTATGCACTTCTGTAAGTATTTCTCCTTGGCTTCATATATAAGCTTTCGTATGCGATTTTTATATTTAGAATATTCTGTTTTCAATTGAATATTATTGGGTTCATTTCTGGTTTTAATGTACATTTCCTGTTTTTTGTTTATTTCATCTAATATTGATCGAGTAATCCATTCTTTCCTGATCTGTTCCTTTTTTTTAATGCTAACTGTCGTGGTACTATCATCTATATATCGTTTCATAATCTCTATGAAGTTCTCCGTTATTTTATTTGTGTCATCGAAATCATAAACGCGTTTCCAACTCTCATCCCTCAAATAGTTTTTCAATTTGTTGTAGTCAATGTATTTCTTTATATTCTTTTTTTTAGCGATCTTTTCATTCATTTTCAGGTTAGTGTACAACAGTGTTGGATAATGATCCGTGATCAAGTTTTGCAAGATAATTCCACTTACAATCAAGTTTTCCGGATCCAAGCCTTTCACGAAAAAATGGTCCAGGCATGATCGGCTATCTGGACGTGTGTACTTATTGATTAACGATGTAAAACCAAATGAGCAAAGTATATTTTTATATTCTTCTATATTGTAATCATGCGACAATAGATTTATATTCATATCACATGTTATAATATGTTTGATACAGTTTTTTTCCTGCTCTAGATAATTTAACATTTCTTCATTAAACTCCGAGATGGGATAATGTGGCGACTTATACAGAGCGGTGAGTTTGAGGGCTTTTCCTTGATAATTAATGTCTAATTCCAGTGCCTCGATTTCTCCAAGTTTAACAATCGAGTGTTGAAAATCAATACTCTCCCTTATATAAACTACAGTTCCGTCATTTTTGTTATATTTACCCTCGTTGTAAATTTGGTGGTATCCACTCAAACTGAACAATTTCGGGTCTTCTAACTGAAAAGTCTCAGTTAACACGATAATGTCCAAATCAGCCAGTGTACTCTGTAAGAACAATTCAAACTCGTTAAAATTTTTTTGCATGCTTCGAATATTCATTTGCATAATTTTAAATTCTTTATGTACATCCAAAGAATCAAGGTCTTTGATATTATCTACAACAATAGTATTATAATCTTCATTTTGATAGTACTTTATGAAATTATCCATGTCAACTTCCCCAAATGATTGACAATTCATCAACATCCACTGAAATTCCCCCTTTTTTTCCCGTTATTTCTCTTACACATACATTTTATTACGATTATTAATATTTTTTTTTTCAATCCCTTTCGTTGCTTTAATCCTTTATAGCTTGCCGTTCTTATCCGTTGCAGACTTTAGCCTAAGTGTCCTGCCACCAATATTTACTTTTGGTGACTTTTTTTTTGTGTACTTTTTTTTGGTTGCTACTGCTACGTGGGGTGTTGCTAATCTTACTTCTTGGGTGTTTTCTTTCGTGGTCGATGAACCAGGCAGAAGGAACGCTGCTGAACTATCAGGATTTCCAGTTGTAGGTGTATTCGGGGTACTGTTCGGCCTAATCTCCTCTTCTGAACTTTCCAGGTCTTCCAAATAGTATATGTTCTCTCCCACTACTAGTCTATTTCCTATTATGTAGGATTTTTCTGTCGAATTTGCTCTAGCTTTGTGCAGAAATTGCCTAAGTCTACCGTTATCCAGGCGTTGCTGAGGTGTTAAATCGTTTGAAATCGATATAGCCGTACCTTTTAGGTTTTTAACGTGTTTGAATATGAGATTTTTTGTTTGGTATGAAATCAGTTCTACTTTGATTGGGCTGTTTTTTTTATTTCCTAGAGTATAGTAGTCACTGATCTCAGATGTTTCGACTCTTATGTTCAATAGGCGGTTTAATTCTCTGCAAAGAAACTCGGCAGTTAACTCTGACTCCCTCTGTATTCCAAATATTAAGAAATTCTTTTTATTGCACCAGCGCTCCGTCCTCTCCAACCTATCCTTCAAATCCGTATTTTCTCTCTCCAGAGCTTCGTTCCTAAGCTTCAATGCCTGGATTTCTAAAAGCAACCTTGTCTCCGATGCGGATATGCAATTTTTAACTTCTCTCTTACTATCGCGGATCTCCTCCAAGAGTTGCTTCAGTGTAATCTCCTCCGTTCCATCGCTCAGCATGATCAGATTTTTGTCAAATACAAGTATATTGTAAAATGCGTAATGTCTGAAATTTTAAATTCAGAATATAGAAAATTAAGAAATTAGGACAAACAGTTGTCACGGAAACGATACAATTCCTCCTATTATTATTTTTTTCCGCTTGCGATCTTAGTGTGTTTCAATATCGAACTCTATCATGTAGTGATCTATCAGGAAAAAACAAACAGAGGACACACGCTTCACTCCACTGTGGCCGATCAGGGAGACTTTAACTATGACAAAGACAGGGAGGCCAGGGTTAAATGAGGTAGTGCAACACAGGCAGAGAGAGGAGAATCACTACATAAAACATAGATCGCGATGTTTATGAATCACAACAACAAGAGAGTGATGTGTTATGTGCTGACCCAGTGAATCTGCCGGAGTACCGGACAGGAGGTTCAGGAGAGCGCCGCAATCTGCAATATCAAACGCCAGAAAGAGGTAGGGGACAGATAAGGAATCAACTCGTATCATCGGCGCGATTCGAATGTTTGCATCGTAGAAGGATGCGATTTTCACCCCTAAGGAAACAAACAATGGAAAAACAATGAAAACTAATATCGTCCAAAACTTTCGAAAATCAACGAGAATCGAAAAATCGCTTACGTGTCTGGCACAGAAACAGCTTTCAGAAATGCTAATTCACAACTTTTCAACAAACTCGACTATATATCTCATAAAATTCAAAATTTACTTGCTAACTCAGAACAGACGTGTGCACGTAACGTAGACGTTCGAGTATATTGAGTATATTGAATATTGAATTTACGGCAAGAGGGTATTGAATTTACGGCAACATGTACAAGGGTACATGGTGTTATTCCATGTTATCCCGTCCTGATTATCTGCGTGCTTTGAACTTATCCGATCAGGCGGTCAAATTCCTTCACATTTTATGAAAATTCTTTCGGAAATATTCCAACTCCATTGAAATTTTCCAAACTGCTTCGAAATGTTTCCAACTGTGTTGAAAATTTGCCAACTCCTTCGAAATTTTTCCAACTGTTATGAAAAATTGCCAACTCCGTTCAACATTGGGGTGGATCACCCCCCTCCCCCCAATGTTGAAAGGAGTTGGCATCCCCCCCCCCTTAGGCCTGTGCCTGAATGAAGCTACTTCAGGCTCAGGTTGATAAGACTACTATATGGTTCAACAAATGGAGACTTAGACCGAATACAAACAAGAGCAATCAGATCATCTGCAAGCACCGGATTACAAATCTATCCCCATCTATTTCTCTCTGCGGTCAAACAATCTCCCCAGGAGCTCACCTCGGAACTACAGTGGACGAAAAATTAAATTTTAACCTGCATGCAGCCACCATCAAATCATCATGCAAGCTATTTCCGTTCACTAACATACAAACAAAGAGGTATAGACCACATTAGTTAGGTTAGGCGGGAAATTTGAATTACGATCCATGAAGGTACCCAATACTTGGTGTCTCTGTACCAACATTCTCTTTTAAATAGGGTGGTTTCATCTGAAAGTTGAAATTCCATGTTGAAAAATTTGAATATGGATCTCCCGCCAAGAGAATGATTATAACCTAACTAATGTGGTCTATTACGACGATAACAGCAGGCTACATATACAAGTCGATATGCCGACCGTTGCTCGAGTATGGAGGAGTAATACTAGCTAACAGCAGAAAATCACCAACCGAGAAATTAAAAGTGGCAGAGACATCAGCCCTTAGGAGAATTACTAAGATGAGACATCCCACCAACTCACAACACAACCCGCCTAACACACTTCTCTATGCATCCACCAATGTCCAACCATTTGAAGTCAGAAGGAATCAGTTCTCCTAAAGAAATTCCAGTCCAAGCCGGAAAACACAAGTAATATAGATCCTTACTGTATTCGGAGATCAATGACAAGAACCTGGGTCAGGTTTCAATTTCAACCTTGTGGGAGATGATTGGATCAACAGGGAGTAAACGGGAGCACGCATGACGTGTAGCTTACACTACTTTATACTATACTTCATATACACGTGAAATTTGAGATGGAAACTTGTGTCAATGGCTGAAGGACTTCGGTCGATGGCCCTTTGTAAATTTGCTTACAATCAATTTTTTCTCTCTCTCCTCTCTAATTCTGAAGATTTTCGTTTATCGTTTGACGAAGGAGTCTACTACAGACTCTGTTAAGAAATAGTTGTATTATCGTTGATGTTGCTTCGTTATTGTTTGTTAGGCATATTGTTCGATAGACTGCTTCTGACAAATATCTTGCTTACGCGAAGCAATTCACAAAATAATAAATTTTTCATTTTAAAAATATTCTTCAGAGTTTTGGAGAGAAAACCCAGAAAGGAGACATTTAATAATGATTATACTTTCTCAGTTTTTTACCTTCGGTGACAGAAATCATGGAATATCCCTCGAATCGCTTAATGACAATTTTAGATATTATATTACTATAAGAATGTCTATCTTGAATAAGGAGTATACACATCTCACCTCATTGACAATATATTAAAGATATATTTCACTCTTTCTACTCTTGAAGAACCCCATGTCGGTGATTATATGATCAATAATTAATTATTGGATATGTCCTGATTATTCATGCCTTTATATTGTGTTTTAGCCTGAGGAATAGAATGAAGTTTCTTGAAATGTTGCTTGTAAATAAGTTTTAATAAATTAGTTTCTTGGGACTATTATTACTTTCTTTGAATATTTTGCAACGATAACATCCACATCTATACGGATGAATTAATATCATAAGATTATAGGGTTTGAAAAATTACTTTTTATTGAGATAAAAATGATAAAATTGATAGGTTTAAACACATCTTTGTCTTTTCCAGTTATTTTAAACCACCGGAAGAGAAGAGTTATGAAACCCATGATGTGAAAGATGAAGATTTGGATATTACTGAAAATTTTATAGATGAGCATAGACACAAAGTGGAAAGTGAATATAGTGCACATATATCTGATCAAATTGATGAAATTATCGTTCAGAAACTGGAAGAGTGTCACCAACCAGAACTCATTGACTCTATTGAATTGAACTCTGAGCAAGATGAGTATAATTTAAGTGAATTTTCTTCAACTAAAAAACGTAATCTCACAAATAATATGGATTCCCTGCATTCAAATTTGAAGGAACATAAATGTCACTTATGTGAATATTCTGCAAATCACAAACCTAGCCTTAAAAATCATATAGATTCTGTACATTTAAATCTGAAAGAACATAAATGTCACTTGTGTGACTATTCTTCAAATCAAAAACGTACCTTAAAAACTCATATAGATTGTATACATTTAAAATTGAAGGAATATAAATGTCACTTCTGTGATTATTCTGCAAATCGAAAAAATTACCTCAAAAATCATATAGATTTTGTGCATTTAAATTTGAAGGAACATAAATGTGACTTGTGTGAATATTCTACAAATCACAAACGTAGGCTGAAAACTCATATAGATTCTGTACATTTAAAATTGAAGGAACATAAATGTCACTTGTGTGAATATGCTGCATATGAAAAAAGTAAACTCACAAGTCATATAGATTCTGTACATTTAAATTTGAAGAAACATAGATGCCACTTATGTGAATATTCTGCAAATCGAAATATTTACCTCAAAAATCATATAGCTTCTGTGCATTTAAATTTGAAGGAACATGAATGTAACTTGTGTGAATATTCTACAAATCGTAAACTTGATCTCAGAACTCATATAGATTCTGTGCATTTAAAATTGAAGGAACATAGATGTCACTTATGTGAATACTCTGCAAATAAAAAAGTTTGTCTCAAAAATCATATAGATTCTGTGCATTTAAATTTGAGGGCACATAAATGTCACTTGTGTGAATATTCTACAAATGACAAACGTAGCCTAAAGACTCATATAGATTATGTACATTTAAATTTGAAGGAACATAAATGTCACTTGTGTGAATATTCTGCAAATCGAAGAATTTACCTAAAAAATCATATAGATTCTGTGCATTTAAATTTGAAGGAACATTAATGCCACTTGTGTAATATTCTACAAATCGTGAAATTGATCTCAGACTCATATAGTTTCTGTACATTTAAAATTGAAGGAACATAGATGTCACTGATGTGAATATTCTGCAAATAAAAAAGTTCGTCTCAAAAATCATATTGATTGCATTCAAATTTGAAGGAACATAAATGTCACTTGTATGAATATTCTACAAATCGTGAACGATCTCAGAACTCATATAGGTTGTGTAATATAATATTGAAGAGTAGGTAGAGAATGTATGTGCAAGGGTACAAACCGGTGTTGGTGACCTTGACCATATATGAAAGTTACCTCTGGTCAAGGTCACCAAAACCGGTTTTGTACCCTTGCACATACATTCTCTATCATCCCCACTCCCAATAATTTTAATTACTTTCATTGTTCCCCAACCAAATTACTACCACTAAAACTGGTGACCAAGGACATTACCCCCTCCCTTTCATATTTCCAGGTCAAGGACACTCCCCCACTCCTATCCCCACTATCAATTCAAGGACATTCCCCTCACGCCTATCCTCAATTTTTAGATCATTAGACGTATCCATAAATCTGAAATGAAAGGTACGCATCTTGAATTCGAAGACGTAAATATATCTCAGTTATAGTTAAGTCGTAGTTAAGTTAAAAATTAGATAGTTTTGGTGTGATTTCATAGTTTCAGTCCAGTGCAATTTTTAAGTGGTGCTAGAAAAAATGGCGTTCATTGCAGATTTCCAAGGCTTTCAGTTTTCAGTATATACTACATCCGGGAAATCTGCATAATAAATATTGCGACTGAAGAGGTTTATCATAAACGGGTAAAATTTCCGTTCGACGTTGAAACCGCATCTTCAGATCTTCGGCACCATTTGTCGTGTTATCCGGATGAAGACATTCATTTTGTGTGTTTAGCGAACTTTTTGAAAGACATTTTGTGTAGGCAAAAATCGATTGTGTATGTAATGGATAGCGTTAAAAATCATATAGATTCTGTACATTTAAATCTGAAAGAACATAAATGTCACTTGTGTGACTATTCTTCAAATCAAAAACGTACCTTAAAAACTCATATAGATTGTGTACATTTAAAATTGAAGGAATATAAATGTCACTTCTGTGATTATTCTGCAAATCGAAAAAATTACCTCAAAAATCATATAGATTTTGTGCATTTAAATTTGAAGGAACATAAATGTGACTTGTGTGAATATTCTACAAATCACAAACGTAGGCTGAAAACTCATATAGATTCTGTACATTTAAAATTGAAGGAACATAAATGTCACTTGTGTGAATATGCTGCATATGAAAAAAGTAAACTCACAAGTCATATAGATTCTGTACATTTAAATTTGAGAAACATAGATGCCACTTATGTGAATATTCTGCAAATCGAAATATTTACCTCAAAAATCATATAGCTTCTGTGCATTTAAATTTGAAGGAACATGAATGTAACTTGTGTGAATATTCTACAAATCGTAAACTTGATCTCAGAACTCATATAGATTCTGTGCATTTAAAATTGAAGGAACATAGATGTCACTTATGTGAATACTCTGCAAATAAAAAAGTTTGTCTCAAAAATCATATAGATTCTGTGCATTTAAATTTGAGGGCACATAAATGTCACTTGTGTGAATATTCTACAAATGACAAACGTAGCCTAAAGACTCATATAGATTATGTACATTTAGATTTGAAGGAACATAAATGTAACTTGTGTGAATATTCTGCAAATCGAAGAATTTACCTAAAAAATCATATAGATTCTGTGCATTTTAATTTGAAGGAACATTAATGCCACTTGTGTAATATTCTACAAATCGTGAAATTGATCTCAGACTCATATAGTTTCTGTACATTTAAAATTGAAGGAACATAGATGTCACTGATGTGAATATTCTGCAAATAAAAAAGTTCGTCTCAAAAATCATATTGATTGCATTCAAATTTGAAGGAACATAAATGTCACTTGTATGAATATTCTACAAATCGTGAACGATCTCAGAACTCATATAGGTTGTGTAATATAATATTGAAGAGTAGGTAGAGAATGTATGTGCAAGGGTACAAACCGGTGTTGGTGACCTTGACCATATATGAAAGTTACCTCTGGTCAAGGTCACCAAAACCGGTTTTGTACCCTTGCACATACATTCTCTATCATCCCCACTCCCAATAATTTTAATTACTTTCATTGTTCCCCAACCAAATTACTACCACTAAAACTGGTGACCAAGGACATTACCCCCTCCCTTTCATATTTCCAGGTCAAGGACACTCCCCCACTCCTATCCCCACTATCAATTCAAGGACATTCCCCTCACGCCTATCCTCAATTTTTAGATCATTAGACGTATCCATAAATCTGAAATGAAAGGTACGCATCTTGAATTCGAAGACGTAAATATATCTCAGTTATAGTTAAGTCGTAGTTAAGTTAAAAATTAGATAGTTTTGGTGTGATTTCATAGTTTCAGTCCAGTGCAATTTTTAAGTGGTGCTAGAAAAAATGGCGTTCATTGCAGATTTCCAAGGCTTTCAGTTTTCAGTATATACTACATCCGGGAAATCTGCATAATAAATATTGCGACTGAAGAGGTTTATCATAAACGGGTAAAATTTCCGTTCGACGTTGAAACCGCATCTTCAGATTTTCGGCACCATTTGTCGTGTTATCCGGATGAAGACATTCATTTTGTGTGTTTAGCGAACTTTTTGAAAGACATTTTGTGTAGGCAAAAATCGATTGTGTATGTAATGGATAGCGAAAAAGGACGTTTCTTCCAAGATCGAATGCGGCATGTGAATGGTGAATATTTTTTAAGGTGGTTGGACTCAAACAGTATACTCCATTCACTTTTATAAAGTCTCCCGGTTGGCCATGATTTAGGTCTATCACGTTTTTGTAATTAAAACAAAGGCAGGTTGGCACTTCTGAAACATCGTCAATGTCAAAACAATTCTCTGAGACGTTGCCAATTTCTACTCTCAACAATCAACATAATGTTCCATCTTAGACAATATATTATCACAGATCATTATCTTCGACTAATAAAGAATTCTTCGCTTTGAAATTGAAAATGTCGAAAGCAGTTTTGAATAAGAAGCAGAGATCAGGAAGTGCTATACAGAACTGAAATCTGCAATAGGAAAACTTCAGTCTGTCTTAGGACATGTTGAACTCTCGAATGGAATTACTTAGTTTCCTATCCTATCACTATATTTTATTAAGGTTTAACAGGTTTCATAGTACTACCACATTTTGAAACTGGTGGTATTAAAGTCGTGCAACAAGGTATTTAAATGTCTTCCGTAGTCTTATTCAGCCCTATTCTGTAACTCGGATAGAAATGAACGCATCGGATCGTAATCTGACAAATCGGAATGTTTCTCTTCTATCGCGTCCAATTTTGGTATTCTATAACCAATGTAGAAGACGCTGCAGAATCGGAATTCTTATTTCTATTCGACGCTCTTGGAAGTAGCCGGCAACGTTGCATGTGCACGCAAATCTCACCCTTAATAACCACTGACATTTATCAGTTTGTTTATTTTGGGTAACTTAACCTAGCAAATTTCATAAAGATCTGGAGTTTACTTTCCTGAATTTCAGTAGAAAACGATAACACGCTGTTTCTGGCGGGGCGAGCGCGTAAAAAGAAAAGAAAAGGAGGTTTTTTTCAATAAAAAGCGAAGTGAATGTATTTTCAATTTATCCCGTGGAATTTAAAAACAGAGATAAATTACAATTCTCCAATAGCTTCAAATGATTCGGCAGTCGTCAGAATCGGTTGTTCTAAGTGAGAACTGACTTCATTTATGAAATCGACAGCAATTGTTTAAGGTAAACGGTAAAGCTTCCTAAATATTTCTTCTGGGATTTCAAAAGGATTACTAACTGGCATCCCTAAGTTCACGACGTTCCATTCTGAACATTTTCTGTTCGATTATTCTTCAATCACCGAACGTAATTCATAGATGATATCCATGTTTATCACACTGATTAATCGACACTACTTGTTTTAAAATTGTTCCTTCTTCAGGCGAGACACCTATTAAACTTTTCCGTATTTACAAACGATAAATTGAATTCGTCCATTTCATATGTCAACATACGGCGACGGCGCATGCTCCCGCTCATGGTTCCGATCTCGTAAAGCGATTCCGATATGGTTTAGGCGGTAGAGAGCAATTCTATTCGATTTCGATTTCAGATCTCGATAATAGAATTCGAGTTGAGTTACAGAATACCAATTTGAAGCGATTCCGATTTGACCGGTGTATTTCTATTCGATGCATACCATCTCTATTCGATTTGAAGTTACAGAATAGGGCTGATTTATTGAGAATTTCGAAAAGTGGGGATTCCATAGATACGTATGTTCGTTTAGAAGTTCTCCTGCTGCGTTATTCAGGTACTTTTTGGCGCTCTAGTTCCTTGGAACTGAGTGCTTATCAATTTGCCCAAATGTCTGTAATTTTCGAATATTTCGATGAAAATGGTCTTAAACGATTTGGTTCGACTCACTGATCAAGAATCCGTGGTCGAAATTCATTCTGTCCGGCCGGCCGGCCGTAGGCACGATAACTCTCGAACGGAATGAGCTAGAGAGTTGAAATTTTTAGAGTAGGTTTGGGGGATGAATATCTCGGCTAAGTTCGTTACTGGGCAAAATCGGACAGAAGGTTTCGGAGTAATAAAAAAAAAAATTTTTTTTACAAAACAAATTCCAAATTAAATTTTTTTCAATAAGCAGTTTTATCATAAGAATCCATTCATATCATTCTTAACTCTAACAAGCTAATACTTTCGGAGATATGATTTTTCAAAATTTCAATGTGAATCGTATTTCACAGATTGATATAATTATTCTATGTATATTCTATGTATGAATTGTCATAAAGTCAACTTGACAGAAGGGAATATTGTAACTTCAAGAATATTGGGGTTGAAATACTCGTATTTTAGCGATGCAACGGGGACCTCACCCGAAAATGTTTGAAAATATTACGTAAATATTGAAAGCATAATTCTGTAGTTCGAGAGAGGAGAAAATTTGGTGAACGTAGATCAGGAAATTTTTGATCGATTACAAGCTAATTTATTATTACTTATCTTCTTTTATACATGTTTTATGGAATACCTATTATTTGTAGGTACTTTAAACCTGTTTTGGGCAATTGTCATACGAAACTTGTTTTTTTGGCGCTCTAGTTCCTCGGAACAGAGTGCTTATCAACTTGCCCTAAGTGTCTGTAATTTTGGAATTTTTGGCTGAAAATGGTCTCAAATGATTTGGTTCGACTCACTGATCAAGAATCCGAGTGCGAAATCGATTCTGTCCGGCCGGCCGACCGGCCATAGGCACGATAACTCTCGAACGAAAGGAGTTAGCGGATTGAAAATTGCAAGGTGGTTTTGGAGCGTAAATATCTCGGACAAGTTCGTTAATGGGCGAAAACCATCAAGGGGTTTCGGAGTTATGGCCGATTTTAGTAAAAATATTTTTTATGAATATTTCCGAAACCGATCACTCGATCTATCTGAAATTTAGCACCAAATTGCAGAATCATGACCTTTATACGCATGTGAAGTTTTGTATTGACAATATTACCGCAAAGTGTCAACAAAAAAATTTGAAAATGTGATGCAGTTCTCATTCTCATGATTGCTCATTTAATCTTGATAAATAAACTATTATTTGAATTGAATATCCTTTATGATGCAGTTCTATCATATGAATACATTGATATAATTCCCAACTCTCAACTCTGAGAAACCAATACCAGATATAATTTGTCTGTTTGAACTAGAGCGCCAGAAAGCTCCTGTCCACAGGGCTTGAACCCATTTTATTATTTTTTCAAATGAACTATCACAAAGTAGCGGACTACTGTTTCCATTATTTTTCATTAAAACACTTGATTCTTGATTTCCGTACAAGAAAATAGCATAACTGAATCTTCCAACCAGTTTATATACGTGAAATATTTCCATAATAACAACAGATGAAAAATGTTCTTCAACAGTCCGCAGGCCTTTGAAATAGTTGAATTCACATAATATCTTCTCAAATTCATTATTTTTCCCAAGAAAATTAATATTGTGAAAAATACGTAATTCCTACGACTTATATGTAGAGAGGATAACGTTGCGTAGTTATCTGACAGGAAAATGAGCATAACCTAACATTGTTAAAATATACACAGTGAAATGTGTCAAATATCATGGCCAACCGGGAGACTTTATAAAAGTGAATGGAGTATACCCAAAAATGGAATAATTGAAGTGTCGATTCACTCTAGGCCCCATATACTCGACTTTCATAGACATGAGTATTCTCATGCGAGAGCTCCTACACGAAATCTCATCTCACTTCTCGCTCACTATTTAGTAGTAGAGAAACACATTTCAACCGACCATTCTCATACGGAGTTTGCGCAGAGTCACTGTCACGTCAATCACGTGCTAAATGTCGCACGAGAGATCTCCATCAACATTTCGAGAATAGGGGCCCAGAAGGAACTGATTCCTTCCATTGCAATTTACACATGAGAAATGGACTACGGTGTGCGCGAGAGAACACTTTTTCAATTTATAATTGGTTCATGTTTAGGTTTAATTAGTAGTTTTTTAGTTATTTATATATAGAGTTAAGTAGTTTTGCGTTAATAGTGTAAGAAATGTAAATAATTTTGTAAATATTCTTTCAATAAAAATATTATATGAAAATTCACAATCTAATGAGTTTCTATATCCAAACTATCACTTGGTTACTAATTCAAGGACAACATACGCCCACCAGCCCCCACTATTAATTCGAGGGTATTGGTCTTGTGGATATATGTGGGTGATTCTGTTCTAACTGTGATTTTTTTGATTAAAAATTTTAAGAATTTGGAATAATACTTTTTCAATTTTTTTTATGCATGTTACGGTTTAAAAATTCATATTATTGACATTCAAGTTTTCTAGTCAGTAATGTACAGTTTCCTTATTATAATTTCACGTTATAGCACATATCCAGTGTCCGAAATAGTGGATCCCATTCATTCAGTCAATATTCAATTAAGTAGCTCAGAATTAGCCTAATCGATGTCGTTGTAGTCAATTGAGAAATCTACATACCGACCAGGTAATGGACACATCCATTATAGCAGGGGGGAGTCTGCTTGTACAAACATTCCGGTCGATAATGAAATCGTTTTTTCAACATGAACATCGGACTAGCCCATTTTCTTTTATTGTAAAACTAGTTTTTTCCACTAACTTCAACTTCATAGTGAATTTCGATGTGAAAATCGTCCCTTTCTTAGCTGAACCGTTGTGCTAACTAGTCGAATGTTGAGAAGCTTAATCGAGTAATTATTATAGAAAAGTTTTATTGGACAGAACTTGTATAATTCGATTAAGTCAGGCGTCATACGTTCAATCGGATTGCCTAATCTCGGTTCATTTAAAAAATCCTCCAACGAGGGTAAGTTAGTCTCAGTTAGTAGAAATTCACAAAACTAATTTCCGTTTATTCAGATTTTTTTTAGTATAGACAATTGGTTAATTTTTTTTATAAGGAAGACTTTCATCTTTGATATAAGCCTGGTTCGTTAATTTTTGGATAAACCATTGATACTGAATTAATTTCACAACTCCTGGCCTTAATTTGAATATTCTATTGGATCAACTAAATTGGTTACTGGATACTGAAAAAACAACCACCAGACCAACCTCATGAGTCATTTCTGGAATACAAGGACTCCTATTTGGACGACCAGAGTCTAGAGATAAGTAACTTCATTCTTATTGTAATTCCCAACGTCATATTTTTGTAATTTTCAATTTGTTCATTTTCTAATTGTAATTTTCTCATTCAGCTGCTTCCGTTAAATTTTCTAACATTTCTTTATATAATTGGTGATGATGATCAAACCCTAGTGGTCAGACTGAACAGTAATTTCTAAAGTATTTTTTATATGTAATATTGTAATAGGAATTCTGAGTTTTGTATTATTCACATTGTAAATTTATATTACTATATTCGGTCCTGTGTAGGCACGAACACCTAATAAACCCTGAGATCTGAACCAAACGTTCATTATTCTTTTATATAAAATTTATCCTTTAGTTTCTCTTGCATTTGGTCATTTTCAATATTTTCAATTAGACAATTTCGCATCAATAGTTCCATTTTCACTTCAATTTCAATTATCAGTCATTTTCAGTTTTACAATAATTTCTTTCAATTTCTCATTTCATTTAATTTCCACAGCAGTTTCACTTAAGCGTTGTCAAACGTTACATTTGGCGCCACAACTTGGTTTGAAGTTTTGACCACATCAATTGTAAAGGAGAGGGTCATCAGCTCAATTGAAGGAATTTGAACAGCAGCTACTTCTGACATTGGCAGTATACGTCGTTGGGAATGGAAGAATTGGACTTGTCTCTACTTAGTTAAGTGGGTGAGACTCTTGATTTTCTGATTGCTCTATTTGGACCATTAAAGTATTGTTATTGTGTATTTTGAATATTGAGAGGAGACAATTATTGTGATCTAGCCCAGAATTAGTCTTTACATTATTGAACTTTGTGAGTCTGAGTCATTATGGCAGCACCAGTACTTAAAATTGATCCTGATCGATTACTCAAAGAGGAAATCGAGTATGAAATTTCTGTTAGGGGATTAAAACCTGAAGGTACATTGTCGGATTTAGTTAAACTTTTGCGTGAAACTTTAAAGTTAGAATCTCAAGGTAGAGTATTTAAAGAAGTATATAATTTCGATGATGAATCTGAGTTAGTTAATTGTCAAGCAAAATGTGATGAAGTTAAAGCTTTGTTTCAAGAACCTTTTACTTCATCAATGCAAAGGAAAATTAGAAGTAAATTGGCTCATTTATTAGGTCGAGTCGAGAGAATAACACCTTCTGACACTGATAAAACTTTACTTGAGTCAAGAACAAATATATTTACAGATGTATTAAAGTTAGTTTCTGAATATGAAAATAAAATATTACCAATTTCTCAACCTACACAGCAAATACCAGTCGAGGTAGCTATTGAAAATAGTTTGGTCAATCAAAGTACTCCTGTAGCAGTTTCAACACCTAAAAATGTTAGTACTCAATTACCAAATACATCTGCAGGTAGTCTTCAAAACATAGTTAACTTGGATCCGAAAATGTCATTTAAAAGTTTTGATATAAAGTACTCTGGTAGAAGTGATTCTTTGAGTTTAAATGCGTTCTTTGAAAAACTAGATGATATCATGGAATCTAGACAGCTTTCTAAGGACTTCGTTTTCCGTTGTGCTTCGGAATTGTTCGAAGGTGAAGCATTGGTATACTATAGATCCATCAAGCATAACATCAACAATTGGGATGATTTAGTTAAACTATTTAGGGAGGAATTTTTTAGACACGGTGATCAAAAAATTTTTGCACAGATCAAAGGTAGAACACAAGGCGAAACAGAATCTATTGCTATATATGTTGCTTACATGCAAAACCTTTTCAACAGACTGTCGTTTTCAGTCGATGAAAAATCTAGGTTAGAAATGATTCGTGTAAGAATAAAGCCTGAGTATCAAATTCATTTTGGTTTATTAGACAATATTGATTCCTTGGATATGTTGATTAAATTAGGAAGAAAACTGGAAGATACAAAGCATACCATTAGTAACTTTTTGCCACCTGTAATGCATAAAAATGCAATTGAAGTCGATTTAGAATATAAACAGAGAACTTCTAAAAAGTTGGATAATGTAGTTTTAGACAAACAAGTTTATTTTGAGACACCTTCAACTAGTGATCATGAAGTAAATACAGATCGTTATGAATCCTCGAGTAGAGAAAAATCACGTTCACGTAACAGATCAAACTCTAGAAATAGATCCAACTCTAGACACAGATCAAATTCGAGACATAGATCAAATTCGAGAAATCGGAAAAATTCGAAAAGTAAATGTAATTCATTTGAACCTTCAAATCTTGTTTACTCGGAAATGCAGTCAAATAGAAATAGAGATTTTGGTCAGTCAGTATCTCACAATAGAAATAATAGTAATCGGCCTAGTAATAGTAATTTTCAAAGCAATTATAATAGTAGAAGTAATTACAGTAGACCAGTGTACAATTCAAATTCAAATTTTGACAATAGAAATCGTAATTCTGATGTTAGTAATTTACCAATTATTTGTTTTAAATGCAAAGGACCAAATCATTTTGCTAAACATTGTGTAGATAAAACAATGAGATGCTTCAATTGTGGTACAGTAGGATTTACGAAAAATACGTGTCCTAAGTGTAATTTAAACTCGAATCGAAGTTAAGTGTGAACCGAGCTTCAACTTCAAGAGTTTCATCGGTTATTAGTAGAATTGATAGTGATATTAGTGATATCGTTTTGGATAATAGTATTGGTATTGTTGATGGTGGAAATAGTTCTGATGTTAATAATAGTTTCAGTTTAGATAGTTTAGAGTTTACTTGTACAAATTCAGAAATAGAAAATTTTAACAATAAACACAAACCAGTGTTAGATTATATTTTACAATTTGCTTCTGAGGGCGAATGTCCCTACATTTCAGTGAAAATTTATGATAGAGAATATAGAGGTTTATTAGATTCTGGAGCAAATCAAATTTTTATTAGTACAAATACATTTGATCAATTACATAATTTAGGAATTAGGCTAATTGAAGGTGACATTACATCTTGCACCTTGGCAAATGGTGACAAACTCGATTGTATTGGTTATGTGACTATTCCAATTAATTTAAGTGATAGGGTTCATATTTTCACTTGTTTTGTTTTACCGAATTTACGCCATAGCATAGTATTAGGTACTGTGTTTTGGATTAAAATGGGTATAATTCCAGATCTACGTAAAGGTCTTTGGCATTTTAGTGATGAAGTAGTAACACCAACGGGTAATAATTTAAACTCTTTGCATACAACTGAAGATCTGTCAGTTAATGAACAAGCACAGTTAGATTCAATAGTAGATTCATATTTTCAGTCAGTCAAAGATATTAAATTGGGTTGCACAAATTTAGTTGAACACGAGATAATAGTTAACAGCAATGAACCAATCAAATCCAAATATTATCCAGTTAGCCCATATATGCAAGTCAAAATCAATCAAGAAGTAGATAGGATGTTAGATCTCGATGTAATAGAACCATCTAACAGCGGTTGGAGTTCACCAATATTAATGGTGCCTAAAAAGAATAACACTTATCGTTTTTGTGTAGATTTTAGGAAGCTCAATGCAGTAACACAGAAATCTGCATGGCCTCTTCCTCACATCTCTACGATTCTAGATAGCTTAGGTAACGCGAAATATTTAACTTCGCTAGACATCAAAGATGCGTATTGGCAAATCAAGTTAACTGATAATAGTAAACAATACACAGCTTTTACTATTCCTGGTAAAGGACTGTTCCAGTTTAAACGTTTAGCTTTCGGGTTGACTAATGCACCTGGTTCTTTTCAAAGGTTAGTAGATTTTTTATTTGGACCTGAGTATGCAAATTATGTATTTAGATATTTAGACGATATAATTATTGCAACGCCAGATTTTCAAACTCATATGGAAGTGTTAAAGTCAGTTTTGAAAAAGTTGGAAGATTCAAATTTGGTTTTAAACAAAGAAAAATGTACTTTTTGTCGTTCAGAGCTCAAATTTTTAGGATATATCGTTAACAGGAAAGGTTTAGCTGTAGATCCAGAAAAAGTCAGTGCAATCGTAGATATGCCCAGACCTACGAAACCTAAAGAGGTTAAGCGCATAATTGGTATGATAACCTGGTATAGGAAATTCGTTCCAGACTTGTCAACAATATTAGAACCTATTAATAAATTAACTCGAAAAAATTGTAAGTTCATTTGGACTAGCGAGTGTGAACAATCGTTTAACAAAATTAAAGATCTTTTAATTAGTGCACCAATATTGTCTTGTTGTAATTTTAACTACGAATTCATCTTGGAATGTGATGCAAGCGGATATGGATTAGGTTGCGTATTATCACAGATATATGACGGTAAACAACACGTTATTTGTTATCTATCTAGAAGTCTTACGAGATCCGAACGAAATTTTTCGACCACAGAGTTAGAATGTTTAAGTGTTCTCTGGTCGATAGAAAAATTAAGATGTTATCTAGAAGGAGCACCACATTTTTCAGTTATTACAGACCACCATAGTCTTGTTTGGTTGCACAATTTGAAAAATCCACACGGTAGACTAGGTAGATGGGTTCTCAAATTACAGATGTATAATTTTACAATTACCCATAGAGCAGGTAAAAGTCATTATGTACCCGATTGTTTATCTAGAGCTATTCCTCACGAGCTTCAAATTTCAGATATTTTAATTGATAATATTAGAGATACATGGTATGATAAACTCAAAATTGAAGTAGCAAACAAACCATTACATTATCCGAAATTTCGTATTTCTGATGATGGCTTACTATATAAAAACACCGGTAGATCTTGTTCTGATTCATCATCTTGGAAACAAATAGTTCCTAAAAATCAACGATTAAGAATATTAAACAAATTTCATGATAATCCGATTACAGGCGCACATTTCGGAGTATTTAAGACTTATCACAAAATCTCAGATAAATATTTTTGGCCTGGTATAAGGCATGATGTTAATAAGTATGTGAATAAGTGCAAAATCTGTGCAGCAACCAAGCCTGAACAGAAAGCAAAATCGGGGGAAATGGGGGAAAAACCGAATATTGACAAATGTTGGCAATATATAGCCATAGATTTAATAGGTCCCTTTCCCAGGAGTTCAAAGGGTTATCAACACGTCTTAGTAGTATGTGACTATTTCAGCAAGTTCACATTGACATTTCCACTCAGACAAGCTACAACTTCAGCCATTAATCGAGTTTTGGAAGAACAGGTATTTCTTTTGTTTGGAGTTCCTGAAATTCTAAAATGCGATAATGGTCCTCAATTTAAGAGTAAAGAGTTTGCAAAGTTGCTTAAAGATTATAATATAAAAACATTTTACAATCCAGTTTATCACCCAGAACCTAATTTTACTGAAAGAACTAATAGAGTTATTAAGACAATGATTTCTAGTTATATAGGGGATAATCACAAGCAGTGGGACAAATATCTACCCCACTTGACTTGCGCGTATAGAACAGCCAAACACGAAGTCATTCAGAAGACACCGTATTCAGTGAATTTTGGGGTTGAAATGATGCTTGATGGGCAGGACTATAAGTTAGAAAAGGATAGGTTAAATATAGTCGCCAATGATTCACCCGATAACACTGTCGCAAACGAATCTTCTGAGAGACAGCGTAAATTTGGAGAACTTAGAGTATTCGTCAAAAAACGCCTTAAAGACTCACATGAAAAAGTAAAACATAATTATAACTTACGACACCGACCAGAAAAATTCATGGTTGATGATTATGTTTGGGTGAAGTCGCATGTATTGTCCTCCAGTCTCAAAGATTTTAGTGCCAAACTTGGCAGCAGGTTTTGCGGTCCGTTTAGAGTAGGAAGAAGGTTGGGGGTCAGTACCTATGAAATCTTTGACGATTCTGGTAGCTCAAAAGGAATTTGGCATGTTTCTCAGTTGAAACCAGACAAAACTTTAGTTAATGATTAAGTTATTGATAAAAAAAAAATTTTTCCCTTGATTTCATTCTTTGATTTTTTTTTAATTTCATTTTTTCATTGTAGATTTCAGTTTTATTGTATTTCATTCATTTGGGGTTCAATTTCTTGATTTTTGTGATTGGTTTGGTGAGTTTTGAAAAAAAATCTGCAATTTTTTTTTCTAGGGAGGGGAAGAGTTGTTACGGTTTAAAAATTCATATTATTGACATTCAAGTTTTCTAGTCAGTAATGTACAGTTTCCTTATTATAATTTCACGTTATAGCACATATCCAGTGTCCGAAATAGTGGATCCCATTCATTCAGTCAATATTCAATTAAGTAGCTCAGAATTAGCCTAATCGATGTCGTTGTAGTCAATTGAGAAATCTACATACCGACCAGGTAATGGACACATCCATTATAGCAGGGGGGAGTCTGCTTGTACAAACATTCCGGTCGATAATGAAATCGTTTTTTCAACATGAACATCGGACTAGCCCATTTTCTTTTATTGTAAAACTAGTTTTTTCCACTAACTTCAACTTCATAGTGAATTTCGATGTGAAAATCGTCCCTTTCTTAGCTGAACCGTTGTGCTAACTAGTCGAATGTTGAGAAGCTTAATCGAGTAATTATTATAGAAAAGTTTTATTGGACAGAACTTGTATAATTCGATTAAGTCAGGCGTCATACGTTCAATCGGATTGCCTAATCTCGGTTCATTTAAAAAATCCTCCAACGAGGGTAAGTTAGTCTCAGTTAGTAGAAATTCACAAAACTAATTTCCGTTTATTCAGATTTTTTTTAGTATAGACAATTGGTTAATTTTTTTTATAAGGAAGACTTTCATCTTTGATATAAGCCTGGTTCGTTAATTTTTGGATAAACCATTGATACTGAATTAATTTCACAACTCCTGGCCTTAATTTGAATATTCTATTGGATCAACTAAATTGGTTACTGGATACTGAAAAAACAACCACCAGACCAACCTCATGAGTCATTTCTGGAATACAAGGACTCCTATTTGGACGACCAGAGTCTAGAGATAAGTAACTTCATTCTTATTGTAATTCCCAACGTCATATTTTTGTAATTTTCAATTTGTTCATTTTCTAATTGTAATTTTCTCATTCAGCTGCTTCCGTTAAATTTTCTAACATTTCTTTATATAATTGGTGATGATGATCAAACCCTAGTGGTCAGACTGAACAGTAATTTCTAAAGTATTTTTTATATGTAATATTGTAATAGGAATTCTGAGTTTTGTATTATTCACATTGTAAATTTATATTACTATATTCGGTCCTGTGTAGGCACGAACACCTAATAAACCCTGAGATCTGAACCAAACGTTCATTATTCTTTTATATAAAATTTATCCTTTAGTTTCTCTTGCATTTGGTCATTTTCAATATTTTCAATTAGACAATTTCGCATCAATAGTTCCATTTTCACTTCAATTTCAATTATCAGTCATTTTCAGTTTTACAATAATTTCTTTCAATTTCTCATTTCATTTAATTTCCACAGCAGTTTCACTTAAGCGTTGTCAAACGTTACATGCATATTATTTGTCTATTTCACTGTCAAAATAAAAATCTGAGAGGATTTTACTACAACTTCGAAGCATCAAGAACGGGAAACAAATTTCAAATTTTACGTTCCACGGTACTGACTCATTTATCCATTTATTCTAGAAATGGACATGACACGGTACTGACATTTAAGTGATATATTGTAAGTTTTCTGTAAGTGGCAAGTTTTATTATATGAAAATAATGTTGAAATATGTTCATAATTTTACAATAAGCACAAAAATTTCATGAATTGATTATTAATTAATGACATATGAGAACAAACAATACAGGGCATTGAATATCACAGTTAGAACGGAATCACCCATATGAGATAGCATAACACTTTGAAAATAAGTAAGCATCGTGAGTTCCAATATGTTTTATCGATTCAAATGTAGTGGTGGAATAATATTGACAGAAATTCAATATTAAAATCAGTTAGGTGAATGGAACTCTGAAAAGGAAGAATTCGATAGAATTATTGATAAAACGGCAGTGTGCTGTGAGTGTTTTTCTAAAATTCCAAATAAAATTCAAGAAACAAGTTTCAATATTAACACTCAGTGTAATGAATCCGAGTTGGATTTTCTGTTGACAAAATATGGTAAAAACTGCCAGGATTGTGGTAAAACTGTTACAAGTGTGGAGCCTAAAGGATGTCAATTTTATAATTTGGAATTTAAATAAAATGGAGTCGCAGGAATTGATTTGGGAAATTAAAGCTTTGAAGAGAGTTTTGGAGTACGAAATTGGAAAAAAAAGATGGCAATTATACTAATTTGTTTTGGGTAACTGGTTTGACACTTCCAAGCACAGATGAAAAGAACGCTAAGGATCTATGTGGTAAATTTCTTGCTTCCCATATCAGAATTGATGAATTCTGTCAACAACTAATACGCCTGAGCGTTATTTTGGAGCAATGAATTCTTAACCACTTATGTTTATCTGAGAAGCTGATGCTGAAACTCTTTCCAAAATCAAAGACAGTTGTAATAGAACATAGTCGTCTTGGTAAAAGATTTGAAGAATTTACTGAAGAGGAATTGAAATACTTTCCTGTTGACTATATGGTACAAAGCATGTCAAGTATTAACCTTTTACAAATCTTCCATAAGTTATCGAATCCTATGACCGAATGTTTTGAGTTAAACACTCATCTACCATTTTTGGCGCTCTATTTCCTCGGAACTGAGTGCTTATCAATTTGCCCAAATGTCTGTAATTTTCGAATTTTTCGATGAAAATGGTCTTAAACGATTTGGTTCGACTCACTGATCAAGAATCCGTGGTCGAAATTCATTCTGTCCGGCCGGTCCGGCCGTAGGCACGATAACTCTCGAACGGAATGAGCTAGACAGTTGAAATTTTCAGAGTAGGTTTGGGGGATAAATATCTCGGCTAAGTTCGTTATTGGGCAAAATCGGACAGATGGTTTCGGAGTAACAAAAACAAAAATTTTTTTTTACAGAACAAATTCCAGATTAAATTTTTTTCAATAAGCAGTTCTACCATAAGAATCCATTCATATCATTTTAAACTCTAACAAACTAATACTTTCGGAGATATGATTTTTCAAAATTTCAATGATAGAATTATTCTGTGGCTATTCTATGAATTGTTATAATGTCAACTTTGACGTTGTCTCATTGTCATTCATTCCAGTAATGGTATCAATATGAGAATTATAATATCATACTTGTTGTTGGTTGATATTTTCATGCCGATGGTCAATCCATATGATGATGGGAATGGTAATGGTAAGTTAATAATATTGAGTTCAGAATATCTCCACTAAAAACAAAACTGGAATTGAGGAATGAATATCTCGGATGAGTTCGTTGTTGGGTAGAATTCGTCTATTGGTTTTGGATTGATAATTTTTGGCACTCTTGTTGAATTTAAATTCATCTATGATGTTTGAATTCAATTTCTGCTAAGATGAAGTTCTAAATTTCAATAATGAATCGTACTTCTATGTTTTCACAGAATGCTCATACTCGTACATTTCATCCTGTACTATAAGAGAGAGTCAAATTCATTTCAGCTATTTTAATTTGGTTTCTTCCATGGTGCAGTTCTCATTCTCAGATTGCTCATTTAATCTTGATAAATAAACTATTATTTGAATTGAATTTCCTTTATGATGCAGTTCTATCATAAGAATACATTGATATAATTCTCAACTCTGAGAAACCAATACTTTCGGAGATATAATTTGTCTGTTTGAACTAGAGCGCCAGAAAGCTCCTGTCCACAGGGCTTGAACCAATTTTCATACATTACAATCGACCTGACTCCAATACACACCGGGATGGTCCTCCTATTGGGAACTTCCAAAACTCTGGTGGCGGGATTCGGCAACTGACCAAGCTAGTAATGAGCCACGTGTTCGATTTTAATTTTTCAGTATTCGTCAATAAACTTCTTATTAATCTTCAAACAGAGGACACGGAGGTACCTCGAAAGAGAAAGGAATGTGTAGATGACGTTTGCTGTGCTGAAAAATCTCAGTCAGAAGAAAAAATAAGCATCACCAGCATTCTTGAGTTAGTTAAACAGCAATAATAATGTTAGTAGTAGACTTGGCTGTGTAGATTGTTACCAGACCACTTAACACTTGTGATGTTAGTGTTATGCTTGACACATCCGATATACCTATACCTACCTACTTTGAGTGATATCTATAACAGTGACAGTGCTATGAAAAGTTTCACAGATATAAACAATTCTAATATTTTCAATTGAATAGATGATCATCAAAACTCTTGGAAACAAAACAAAAACTTTATTATACCTCAAACATTACACTTATTGTTAATAATTCTTTTCACATAATATATGTATCATATTTTGAAAAAATCATTTCAATTATTGGTAACTGTTTTACAAAAGCTTTATCTGGTTCAATTTGGCACTATATCCTCATAAATAAACTAGAACATCATGCACATAAACTTTAATTAATACATCAGTGATATGTTTACACCTCCTCCGTGCTCCGACTTTACGAGAATATACCATACCTTCTATTTTAAGTTTACCATTCTCCACATTAATGGGACATCAATTTTATGTGGTACTGAATTAAGGGCACTACTTTGTAAACATAAAGAACAAATGTCTATAAAACTGGGACCATAATTTGTTTTGTCACACATGATTACATGATCTACATTTAGAACCTCTTCTCCTTCTCCAAGGACTCTAGAATTAGAAGTTGAAGCTCCTATGTACTCCAGAAATTCTAATAAACTGAGTCCCCTCTTAATCATTCGCAAATAGTAACTGAAAGAACTTTTAAATATAATGTAAGTTTAAGATTCAATGTAAAATCCTCTTTATTGATATATTCCAAGCTTTCAAACTCTCTCGAGTCCTTCCTCAGGGAAAACTACAACAATTCAGCCTTAAAATTCTAGTGCAACAAATACACGTGTTACTTACTCAACATGAGGAACATAACATCAAAAAATTTTTGCTCGAAACCATGAAGTGTCCTTACACAACTTCGTTAATGAGAAATAACATGTAAAAAGAACAAAAAACTGTAGTCACTATATTAAAAATTGTGAACACAAGCTAATTTATGAATTTGTTAAAGTGGCTATGGCGGTTGTACAACAGAAAATGACTATGAAATGGACAAAAAACACAAAAATGAAAAATTGGCAGCAAAAATGTCAAAAGTCAATGAACATCAAACCCTGTCGTATTAGATCTATCGTTCGGTCGAGCTACCTGTTTATTTCGTTGGTTAATTAGTTGCAACAGATAACAATAGATGGGGCTGACTGCTATGGAATCATTCTGTAAATTTAAACTATTTGTTGTAGTTTTCCCTGAGGAAGGACTCGAGAGAGTTTGAAAGCTTGGAATATATCAATAAAGAGGATTTTACATTGAATCTTAGTTGTGACTACAATCCCGATAACCACCTTTGTTTTAATGTAAGTTTGACAAACATATATGAATTTACTTACTGGTTGTAGTCTTTATATCAATCAAGTGTCATAAAATTAGTTATATAATGATCAACATTTAAATGTATATCACAAAGTAATCCAACAATGATCTCAAGTCATAGCCTCCTATATCTAACAGGCCAGAAGGCTCGTCGACAATGCGACGTTGCCAATTCTACAAGGGAGGGTTAAGCGGAGTGTCAATAATGTTCCTGGCCATTTATTTATGTTTTGCACTTATCGGTTTTCAAGCGTGTCGGTGTTGAAACGTTCGAGTTCGGTGTAGGTATTTTCAGTTTGTTCGATTGTTTTAGTGCTTCAAGTGAATATAAAAAGTGTTTGTTTTACCAAATAATGGTTAATTGAGTTGAGTGTTCACGAGTTTCATATTTGGAATTTGGATATCTAAGGTATAATCAGAAGGTAAGTTAAACATTTGGAATTCTTCGATTTGCGTTCATCATGACTCGTACTTGTGCAGTTCCTGGTTGTAATAGTAATTATAAATCCACACACGAAAATGTTTCGGTATTTAGATTCCCAAAAGATCCTTCAAGACGACGAAAATGGGTCAATGCAATCCATAGGGAAAAAAGTTTCAAAATTAACAATAATTCTGTAGTATGCATAAAACATTTTGTAGATGCATATATTGTAAAAGAAAATTCTCTACTGACTTCAGATGGATCATTTATTTTTATCCCGAGAAAAATTCCCAAATTAACAGATTACGCATTCCCTTCAATTTTTCCAAATCAACCAAGTTATATGTCTTCTACAATTACTTCCAAAAGAACTGATCCTGAGCATCGAAGGCAAAATTTAGTTTTTCATTATGATAATATTTTTACTGACTGGGACAAACAAGATCAATTTTCAACTTTTTTTTTTATGTTCAAGAAAATGATTTCGTTCAGTTTTACAAAATAAATTTCGAAGGTGAGTTTCCGAAAATAACGTCCAGGTTTAAGGTTTTCGCAGATTTAAGGATTGAAGTGTTTAAAAACCAAAGCAATATACCCATTTCTAAATTTAAGTGGTTATTAGGTGAGTTTTACATATGTGATAGGTGGTCGAAGTTCGAAAACTTAATTTCACAATTGAATAGGACCGATTTAGATTCAGATTCCTCTGTTAATGCGAGCAGTTCTTCAGAACAATATATTTTAGATAAAGTAAAGGAAGAAATTGAGAAAATTTTTAATGCCCTCAAAAATTGTATCAATAATCTAGAAAACATTCATACAGACGACGTTGACACTTCTCAAATTATCAAAAAATTTACTTTTTTAAGTCAACAACTCAAATCAGCAGTTTCACCGAGGCCCATTTATTCTACCGACTTGTTTTTGTGGGCATCTTCTATTCATTTCCAACTTCCAGGTTCTTACAGGTTGATTAGAGACTCTCATTTATTAACTCTTCCTCGCCCGAAATATTTAAGTAATATTAGGGCAGATATAAAATGTAGTGTAGGAATTAAAGAAAGTCAGATATCATATCTCAGAAAGAAATGTCGAAATTTAGAGCCTCATGCGAGAGAATAATCAATGTTTTGTTCGATGAAATACATATAAAGCCTAAAATTGAATATCGGGGAGGTCCTCTGTTGGGGGCAATTGAAAATCAGGTGGCTCCAAAAATTCAGGCATTCATGTTAACGTCACTTTTTTCCAAAAACCGCGATATTATTGCACTTTTTCCTGTTAAGCAATCTTCATCTGTAGTGCTTAAAGATTTAGCCCTGAAAATAATCGAAACCTTGAATGGTGTAGGTTTCACTATTGTTTCTCCTATTTGTGATAATCACAGTATGAATAGATCCATGTATTTTTTACTTGCTGAGGAATTTTGCGCCAACGACTCAGATATTACAAATGTATCTCGAAATACCTTAAGCCCATTTATTATTAATCCGTTTAATTCCGATGAAAACATTTTTCTACTGTTTGACTCGGTTCACCTATTCAAATCAATAAGAAACAACTGGTTTAATCAAACGAATGCTGAAGAATCTCTGATATTTCCGCATTTTTACAATTACAATTTACTTTTGAATGCCAATTTAACAGATTTGAAAAAAATGTATTCGAAAGAATCTAACAATATTTGCCGACTCGCGCCTGATTTGTCAAAAAAAGTTTTGTATCCATCTTCATTAGAACGTCAAAATATTTCTTTAGTAGTCAAATTGTTCGATGAAAAAAATATTGCGGCCCTCCAGATGAGTTGTGGAGAAAATTCCAGCCAAAATGATATTGTAGGAACAGCAGAATTCATTAAATTAATTCTCTCTTGGTGGAAAATCGTCAATGTTCGCTCGGTTAAAGCAGGCTATTTTTTGAAAGATCCTCTCAGAAATCCGATCAACAGCCCTTCGCATGACAGCCTTTTGTTTCTATCCAAATTTGCGGATTTCTTAGATATTTGGCAAAATAATGACTACAAAAATTTTACTCAAAAAGGACACACCGGAAAACTATCCACAGATACCTTTTTCGCTTTGAAACATACCTGCAGAGGAACAGTCCTTCTGGCCAAATATATGTTTTCAAAGTTTCCGGATTTGAAATATATTTTATTGGGCAAATTTCAAACGGACAAACTTGAACAGCGTTTTGGTACTTATAGGCAATATAGCGGCTCAAATTATCATGTATCCGTGAGTCAGATTTTTTAATCCGAGAAGAAGTTGAAAATTTTTAGTCTTCTGAAACTTAAATCTGCTAAATTTGGATCATTTTCCCTGAAAAATTTTTGTAATTTAGATTCTGAAGAGAGCACCTCCTTCACTGGACTTGACAGTGATATTAGTCAGTTTGATAATATATTAAATACCTTCAATAATATTCCTATCGAAAGTAGCGAATTAACAACATTATTTTTCGTCGCTGGTTACTGTACCCATAGTCTTATTAAATTTTTGAATCATTGTCCACACTGTACTGAGTTGGTAAGCTCAAACGAAGAATTTCAAGTCGAATTACTAGATAAAGACGTCTCTGTGAGTGATTACACAGCTCTACAAAAAAAAGTTTTGTTTTGTTGCCCTGGATATCATCGCAAATTTTTTAGTTTTCAAGTGCATAAGTTACGATTATATTCATGAAAGTTCTAAATGTGCTCATATTTTTAAGATTTTTGTATATCTTATATTTCGAACAATTATCGGTTTGTTAAAAATAAAATTTAATTTTCCAGTCATGATTAGGCTTCTGCGCAACTTTTTCGCGCATACAAACATCACGTGATCTCCACCCTCAGACCCCTTGCTCCACAGAACAGCTGAGATCTCAGTTATTTGACAATATTCAAGTACGTACACGTGAGTCTGGATAAGTTGTCATGGATCAATATTTTGTTTCAATTACTGAATGTCCATTCTAATAATTAATAATTTAATTTAATTAATAATAATTTAATTTAATTAATAATAATTTAATTTAATTAATAATAATTTAATAATAATAATTCTAATAATTTGTCTTGTCTTCGAAAATATGAGTTCGTCACGAAGAAAGTGTAAATTATTCTGGTGATTTATTTTGTTATATTTGCGGTGTTTATATATCAAAAAAACAAAAAAGAAATATGACAGACTTTGTCAAAGAAACTTATGTTGAATATTTCCTAATAAAGTTTGTAAGTCCTGTGTTGAGTCTGTACGGTTATGGAAAAAAGGAGAACGTTCTGGATGAGATGTTGGTTGTCGAAATTTTCCTAGGTAACCATAAGGCAGCAAATTATGAAGAAGTTCTGCAAAATATGCTGACGAACTTTCAGACTTTAGGAGCAAATATGAGTATTAAATTACACTATCTCCGCAATCATTTAGATAAATTTCCGGATAATTTAGGAAATTATAGTGAGGAACAGGAAGAGCGGTTTCACCGAGATCTGAAAGTGATGGAGGAAATATATCAGGGTCGATGGGATTGTCACATGATGGCAGATTACTGCTGGTTTTTGAAAAGATATTGTCCCTCAAAAAATTATAAAAGTGAAGCCCATAAAAGGCGTTTTATGGAAATATAAAATATATTTTCGACATTTTCCTCTTTATTTACTTCGATGTATCCTAATTTCTCAAAATATAACTGACATTATAAATATATCTGTTATTTTATTCCTCGTTTTTTGATTTTTGTTATGTAAAATGAAAATAATGATTTAAAAAAAAATCAGAGCAAATCTAACAAAATCATAGATAGTTTCATGAATTGTGAGCATGAATGGACCCAAAATCATTTTCATATCTAGGGCAACAAAACCTCTGTAGACCAGTGATCTACTGAAATTAACACGTGGTTCATTGAAGAGTCCATCACAATTTTTATTTGAATGTTCAATAGATTGTTACACAATTTTCAACTCAATTCTCACTGCCGATTATGAAATTAATTTTGGTGTAAAGTAGATAATCAGAGAGACGTTTTGAAGTCTTTATTAATGAAATATTTTGAGGGTACCTACTTGGGATTTTTATAACGACAAATGTCCATTATGCCAGCAACCTTCTAAAGTTTTATTGAGTAAATTTTGTGTAATATTTTCCTCAATAATTATTCCAAAATGGTTAGTGATAGAATTCCAAGAACAGCTATTTCCGACAGAAAACTGCTGACCTTTAGTCGTTAATCACTAAAATATTTAATTTTATTTATTGTTGATTTCCTGCTTTATAGAATTTATTTTTAGTTCGAAGTTGTTAATTCAGAGTTTATTTCTGTTGACTTTTTGTTTTTGAGAATTTAATTTAAGTTTAAGATGAACAGTCAGAGTATAATCGATATCAAAAGGGATAATATCTTTTTATTATTTCCCTAATTTTGATATTTATGAATGTTTGATTAAGTTTGAATGCCTCAGAAAATCGAATATTCTGATTGTAATCTTTTGGGACTCAATAATACAGCTACCTCCTCGTGGTGAGTTCTGGATTATTTGTGATGAAACATTATGAAACTAATCGCAAATAAACGAAATGCTGTATTGCTTTCCTCCATACAGTTCTTAGAATCTTAGATAATCAGAGCACATCCAAATGAAATCGTCAACTGTGAAACGCCTGTAGAATCGGTGCCTTGTCCGTGCTTCGCGACACTCCGATGTAACAACGGCAACGTCTAACCTTCTGGCCTGTTAGATAGAGGAGGCTATGCTCAAGTCAATTATAATTTATATTTTCCATGAAAATTTCGGTCAAACTTCGTCGACTGACCTGTCCAACACGAGATATTTACATTTATTACTAGCTTGGTTAGTTGCCGAATCCCGCCACCAGAGTCTTGGAAGTTCCCAATAAGTCAAAGAAAATGTGGAGCGTGTAAATCGGCAATATACCTAGCTTTCTATTTGACTGATTAATTTCCGTGGAAGTGATGCGCATCAGTTCAAACCAGAGAAATAGAGGGAAATCCCTCTATTTCTCTGGTTCAAACTGATTTCGCATCAGTTTGGAAGTGATACAGCGTCAAATAGAAAGCTACTATAATCCAGTCGATGTTTAATCCCCACCATCTTACATCCCCACCACCATATGCCCCAACATAAAAATATTTCAAGGACAAATTTTGTTTATATAAAAGACTGCAATTTCTTACTTCATCGAACGTGCTTCAATATTATCGACATCATACCGCCGTATTCACAAAGCTTTCAATCTCCGTTAAGTCCTAACTGAGGTCCTCAGTTAAGCATAAATAAGAATCGCAACCTCAGTAAACGTGAAAATTAACGTGAAACAAGCCTGTTTCACCACCGTTAAATACTTTAATTGAGGTTGCGATTCAGATTTATCCTTAACTGAGGACCTCAGTTAGGACTTAACGGAGATTGAAACACTTAACAATGCTTTGTGAATACGGCGGAATATCTTCGATAAAATGCATAGTAGTGGATACAGTGTAATTAACTCAAACGAGCCAATGTGTGAATAATTTATCTTAATAAATCCAAGAGCAAGTATGTGGCGTCGGGTTTATTCTCAGATTTTCGAATCATTATAAGAGTTGGGGGAATGAAGCAGAACCAGTCTATCGATTTTGATTTGGATGGATTTCAACGTTTTCACAACTTCGGGGTTTCATGAAAGAAAGAATCGAAAATAAGATTCTAAATATTTAATGCAGTGTAAACTATTTATAAAAGAAGTGAATAACGTACCAATTGTGGGATTAATAAATGATTACAGTGAAGTGTATTTTGTAAAGGAAACATTATTGGAATTATTTGCATCAGTAAGGCCCAGTTCCATAATCGAACTTAAAGTCTACTTTTTCGACAAAGTCTCCTTTTACTCTCATTTTACTTAGTAAAAGGAGACTTTGTCGAAAAAGTAGACTTTAAGTTCGATTATGGAACTGGGGCTTAGTCTCATAACTGAATATTGTGAATTCTTAAATTGCCATGATTTTCCTGAATTTTATAGACTAATTCTATGTTCTGCATCCAAAATTAATGGTGATATATTGAAGAACAAACTTTCTGTCAGATGAGTCGTACAAAAATATGTTCAACACGTTAATAATGAAGGAATATATTCAATATTTTTCCCAGATTATTGTTAAAGACATGTTTTGTTATTAAATTAATATAATGGTGAAAAAAGTATGTTTTAGTAATAATATTGAAGTTCGATACACTTATGTATGGGATTTTGCTTATAGAGAAGCTCGTAAGCGTTATTGGGAATTTATAGCTATCCATAGTTTTAGGTTTAAGCATAGAATTATGAAACTAGAATCAATATTGTTTAAAATATTTGAACCTTAGCATAGACATATAATTTTTATATCTAGATTTGCTACATAGTGGTTATAATGTGTATTATTTTTGAGTGATAACAAAGATTTTTTGGTTGATAAACTTTATTGAAAAAAATGTTCTAACAATATGTCGTTCAAAATCAATAAAAAATCATAAAATTTGTGGGTTTTCTTTCATTGCAGATCACTTTTAATTATCCATGAATTGTTTCGCTTATCCATTTCAAGCCATGAAACATGCAGTTTGGAGCCTTTCCGACGTAATACTTTTTCTACTAAGTAGACGTTCGGATACTTGACGTTTTTCAGTTCATATCCATAAAATTCACCCCTGATATCTTGTCCGCTTGAATCTTGTAATGGATAGGTCCTAGGATTAGTAGCATTAATTTTACTTATGATGAAAATTCCATTTGACCAATTTGGAGGGTAAGATTTATTGAAAACTTGTCTAGTCTTGCTAACTCGAACAGATTCATCAATTTTAAATTTACTACGTGTAGGATCTATAGTTTTTACATTGCTGTAAACTGTATTCAGCAACAATTTTTCATTTTTCTCATTTACATCGTTGGGCTTGAAACCAGTCGTAGAATGTTTTTTGGAATGCTGATGCAATATCTTGCAAAATATCAATCCATTTATAGTTTCCACGAACGCTAAACTCTTTCCACATCATGCTTTTCAAAGTCCGGTTTACTCTTTCCACGACACTACTCTTCAAATTAAAATATGAACTACATATACATAATGATTTATATTATATTTCAGTATAAGATTTTTGAAATCCTTATTATAAAATTCCTTTCCCAGATCCTTGCAGATTCTTAGGATAATGATTTATGTTTTTCAAAATCCCATCCATTGCTTTAGTTACTTCTATACCACTTTTGTTTTTAACGGGTTTCACCCAAACATATCTAAGAAACATTTATAACGACTAATAGGTACTTGAATCCTTTATTGAATTTTGCATACGGAATTACTTCAACTAAATCAGCTTGGTACAGATCATTCATTCCTTTCACCTTTCACTATACCTCTTCTACGTGGAAAATTGATTCTCACCGGTTTATGAATTTCATTGACCACTTCTCTTTTAATATTAGAATTCATGATGAACTGGTAACTTCAATAATAATTGAATAAAAGTTTTATGTGGAAAATTCGGATTCTTTATGACTTGTATGCGATCTAGTTTCTTCAAGCGCATTCCGGCTTGTACTGGCACTGCATTGATTAATAGAGTACAGTAATTACTAGTTACCGCTTCAATAATTTCAGCAGCATCATATGGAAATGGATAAGAATGTGACCCTGTGGCACTGGCAAGTAAGTAATATTTCTTTTCAGGTGGAGAGGAATAACCTGATAGTTGAAGTTTTGTGGAATAAAAGAGTTTTTTGTCGACATACGGTTTTAATGCTTCATTCAATGCATCATTCAAAAATTAACCATATATGTGTTGATCTATATGTTTGTAAAAGTTATCGATTGTCATGATGCTCTGCAAGTCGATACCGTGTATCGCGTTGCACCTAATCCATCGTCAGCTCAAAGGGTGAAGCCCATCTTAGTCAAACTACTAAACAAACATAAAAGAGATTCCATACTAGCCGCAACCAAAAGACTCAGGCGTGAAAGTAATACTCCTGGTATTGCTATTGAAAGTGTATCGAAGAATCTGTTCATAAATGAACATCTAACCATGGTTAGATGTTGCTGCTGATTGAAGTTGCTGCTGAGGCATACTAAGGGGGCTGCCAGGGGCAGGGACTTTAAATTTGTTTGGGTTAGAAATGGAAACATTCTAGTGAGAAAAAACGAGAGGTCGAAGGTGATTAGCATTTCAATGGAGGGTGTTATAAGGAATCTGCTGTAGGTTCATTCTGTGGACCCAACTATATTGATGAAATTATTTGCAAATATGGCTTTATCGGTATATTACCAGAATGTGCGAGGTCTTAGATCTAAGTTATCAACACTGTGTACCGGCGCATTACTCTGTGACTAATACATTGTGTGTTTAACTGAAACAAGGCTCAACAGTGGTGTGCTCGATAGCGAAGTGTTTTCCGGGGATTACAATGTGTTCCGCAGAGACCGATCATCCTCGGCTTGCTGCAGTTTGGACGGAGGTGGTACGTTAATAGCTGTCAACAACTCAATCAGCTGTCAAACTCGGGAAACATGGTCATCTGATGTAGAGGATCTTTATTGGGTAACAGTTCTGGCTAATGCAGGTGATGAAAAATATGTGAAGGTTCATTTGTGCTGTGTATATATTCCATCTTCTAGTTGTGTGGCTTTCAGCTCCTTCTGCTCGAAGTTGACAGATATCATTGCTGCTAATCCGAATGATAAAATTGTGATTTGTGGTGATTTCAATGTTCCCTCCATACGGTGGCATCTTGATGGTGTTGATAATATTTGTGTTCCGAGAAATTATACCAACCAAAGTAGTAATTTGTTACTCGATACACTCTCTTTCGGAAATTTTGCTCAGCACAATCATTTTACTAACTCTTCTGGAAATACACTTGACCTTGTCTTGGAAAACTTTGGTTGCTTGCGGGGATTACAATTGTGCCAGTCGCCTCTGGTTCGGGAGGATAAGTTTCATAATACCCTTGAATTTCTTCTGGAATTATCACATATAGATTCTACCCGAAATCTGGAGAATAAATTCCATGAGCGCAACTTCAACAAAGCCAATTATGAGTTAATAAACAATTTCTTTGCCGCGATCGATTGGAATGATATGTTTTTAGGTAAAACTGTTGATGAGACCACTGATCTTTTATACTCTAAAATTAATGCAGCTATAGATCTATTTGTTCCAAAGAATTCAATAATCTGTAAGAAATTCCCTAGTGGTTTTCTGTTAGCACAATTAGGCTGGTTAGAGAAAAGAAAAGATATCACTCAAGATGGAAAAAATATCGCAATGAAATGGATTATCTCACCTTCGGAATCTTGCGTGGACGTTCCAAGTATTTAATAGAACTCGACTATAAAAATTACATAGAGTTATGTGAAAAAAATATCTCTTCCAATTTTGGCATCACGTAAAGACGAAAAGTAAATCTTCCAGTAGGAAAACGTCAATAACTGTTGGGAATGAGATTGTGACGGATGATCGGTTTATTTCTGAGGTGTTTGCCGATCATTTTGAATCAGCTTTTGATAAATCTTTGGGAATCCAAGTACAGAGCATACCTTCTAGTTTCAACTCCCTAAATATAAGTAACTATCATATACCCGAAGACATAATCAAAGTTAAAATGCAATCTCTCCGGAATAGGGGCCCTGGCCCTGACAATCTCCCGACAAATTTCATTAAAAGGTGTTCGCAGACTTTGTCATGTCCCCTTTATATAATCTTTAATAAATCCTTAGAGAGAGGACATTTTCCAAAAGTCTTGAAGGGGGCATTTGTTCCAGTTCATAAATCTGGAAAAAAGCAGTTACCTCAGAATTACAGACCAGTGTCCAAATTGTGTATATTGGCGAAGTTGTTGGAAATTATAATCTTCAAATATCTTTATCATGACGTCAGGCACGTTTTGAATATCGTCGCCGACGCCGCAAAACCAAGTAACTGCAAAAACCAACATTTTCAGAAGGCACTAAAAACTTCATAATTTTGGATTGATGAATTAGTTTAAATTCAAAATAGTTACAAACCATTTGATATTAATTATCTCAGGGTCTGTTTACTCTTTGAGAAGAATTTTTACACGTGTCCTTACAAATACAATTGAATAATTACTGCCGAAATCTCATTTTTGACTTTTTATCAGTTACTTGGTTTTGCGGTGTCGCCGACGATATTCAACAACATGGATTTATTAAGGGCAGGTCTGTTTAAACAAATTTATTCGAGTATACTGAATATTTATTGAAAAGCTTTGTTGTGTCAGCAACACACAGTGCAGATCTTCATATTGTGGGTTGCTGAATTATAAATGTCCAAGTTTGTTTGGAAATACGCGCATATGTAATTAACGTTTTTTGTGTATGAAAAGAACAGTCGTCTTGAGAAACTGACGAATGCCGTATCACGTTTTCGTCGTTTTCCGCATTTTTTTGAATATCGATCGTAAATTTGTTTGAATAACGATTAGTGATATTTTCGCTGGTTCGTCTCGCAATTTTTTGGAACCGATTAATTAAAGTGCATTAACTGGTAGAGACAGTGATTTAGAATAAGTTGACTTAGATTGAAGTCGGAAAGAACAATTTTCCAGTATATGGAAAGTGACCTGTTTACTTTGAGGGATCCCTCCAGGCCTGCAAGTTCAAGGAAGCCCCCAACATCCATAGCCAATGGTAAGACATTTTACATTCAGTCTCTTACTGTTCTGAGATCTGTGATTGTGCCTGCTTTCGCAACATCAACGAAAATACCGTCCACACTAGCTCTACGTATTAAATACGATAAAACGCCAACATTTTTTGGTCCTTCGGGCCTCCTTCAGAGGTCTTTCGTTATATGGTTGCAGGCTTCGTTTTTTAAGCATTCATATTTCTCGTCAATTGATTTGTATATTTTTTTCGCGCCCGGAGGGTTATTTAATTGTTTCTAGATTAGTTTGTCAAACAATCGCTTCGCTAAAGGAAACTGAATTAATTGGGGTTCTTAATATATAGGTATTGTCTCATACGCATTTCATTTCATAAATTTCCATTTTGAAATCATTTTTTTATTGTCGGTTGTTATATTCAGCTAGTTCACTTGAATCTCTTAGAAATACGCAAAACGCAAGCGCTACTTCCGCGCTCACGCAAATTCAATTCTCAGTCAGGTGACTTTGTCGCAGCCTTTGATTCGTCCGCATTTCGCTTCCACAAATTAGTTAGTTTTCACCGATCGCTGGGTGAATATAAACAAAGGCCAAACATTGTTCAATTTTCAATAATTTTACGTTTGGAATCGCACTGTTGTTTGAAATCTCTCGAGTGAAAATCACTCGTTGAAATATTCTCCGCAACGCATCACATTTGTCGCATTCATTCTCCTTCATTCTTTGTTGGAATATTATTGTTTTATTCGCATTCTCGTTCTGATAAATTATTATTATGGCTGATTCACGTATGAAGAAGGCCAAACTAACAAGAGGCATTTCTATTTCTGAAATGGACACATTGAAAGCCTTAGCACTTGCAGCTAAATCAGATAAATCTAAACATACGCTTTTCAAAATTCTTTTCGGTGAAATCGATGTTCTCAGGGAAGATTTCCATAAACAGCATAACAATATAATAACCGGATTATTAGCTGACGATAATTCAGACATGACAGCTGAGGAAATGATACGATCTCAGTTTCAAAATGATTTCTTTCTTGTAAAAACTATTTTTTCCGAACTTTTTGACTCAGATGAAATGGGGTTCAATACTAGTTCTAGAAAGCCAAGCCTATTTCCTCAGACGCATTCACCAAATATGAGATTACCTGAAATTAAGATTGGAAAATTTAATGGTGATTTCACAACGTTTCCTACATTTTTGGATTTGTTCGACGCTCTTGTTCATAATAATCAGAGTCTGTCGGAATTTGAAAAATTTAATTATTTAATTTCATCTCTTGAAGGTCAGCCCCTTTCGTTAGTACGTACATTACCAATGGTTCGTGACAACTACACGATTGCTTATGATTCGCTCGTACAACGTTATTCTAATAAACGTTTGAGGGCTCAAGCTCACTGGGAGGCGTTAGAAAGTTTGGCCTAAATTAATGCTAATAATGCGAGCTCTTTACGTCATTTAATCGATGCCTTTACTGAGCATTTGGCTGCTTTGAAACACATGAAATTTCCGGTGGAAGAATGGGATTTCATCTTGGTTCAGATGTTGTTTAAACGCATGGATAATTCGTTGATAACGCGGTTTGAACTTGAGCATGGTTCTTCTGATATCCCGCAATATTCAGTTTTAATGGAATTTTTAAATGAATATTGTTACGCCATAGAGTCTTTGAAAACTTCTATCCCTTCCGATAGCAATAGAGGGCTAACTTCTCAAAAGCTCACAACACATAATAAAAAGATAAATTCTCATTTTTCGAACGTGAGGAATGGTGCAGTTATCACTTGTTGTCTGTGTAAGGAGTCGCACCAGCTTTTCGCATGCCCAAATTTTTTGAAAAAATCCCCGAAAGAGCGCCACACTTTCTGTAAAAATACTCGACTCTGTTTTAATTGCTTAAGTTCGGTTCATAGTTTGCGCAACTGTAAATCACTTAATACTTGTCGGGAGTGCAAATTAAGGCATCATACGCTTTTACATCTGGGGTCGAACAATTCATTTAATCAGCCTTCTACTAGTTCAGAAAATATTACGCCTAATACGGTAATTTCTGCCACAGGTGTTGTCAGAACAACCGCCGTGGTCTTGTTGGCTACCGCATTAGTTGAGGTATGTGATTTGTGATAGTCACGGGAATTTCCATGTTTTGCGTGCGTTAATTGATAGCGGCTCCATGATGTCATTCATATCAAAAAGGGCTTCAAATATATTAGGTCTACCGAAACAACGTATAGAGGTGAAGATTCAGAGTTTGAATTCTTTGGAAACAAGTTCAAATTATGGTTATATTACTTTTTCATTGCGACCTGTTAATCAATGGGAGCCTGTTTTGATTTCTGACGCCGTCGTTTTAGATAAAATTTGCGACAAATTGCCTCGAACTAAAGTTTGTTCGACAGCTTTTCGCCATTTACTACATTTGAAATTGGCTGACTCGCATTTTCACGAACCTGGAAATATTGATCTATTGCTGGGCGCTGATGTTTTCTCTAAGATTGCTCTAGGGCCTAGGGGAAGTAATTCACGGGGAAACTGGCACACTAGACGCGATAAATACCAAATTTGGTTATATTGTTATGGGTAAGATCGCTCCTCAAATCAACTCATCACAATTTTCATTTTTTGTATCTAGTCCTGAGCAGACTTTAAATCAGGATCTTCAAAAGCTTTGGGAACTTGAAGGTTTACCATCAGACCCTGAGAGTTCATGCCACGACGACGAAGTGTGCGAGAGTATATACAGGGTGACCCAAAAACGCGATGATACTGGGAGGTATATTACATCTCTGCCTTTTAGAGACACCTTGCCAACATTTCCGGGAAATCGGGATCTAGCTCTTTCTCGTTTTTTGAGTCTTGAGAGGCGCTTATTGAGGCAACCTCAACTTTATACTCTCTATCGAGACTTCATGCGTGACTATTTGGAAGCAGGTCATATGGAACCCATTAAGAGCTCTATAGTTCCTCCTCATTCCTACTACTTGCCACACCATGGCGTACTCAAGGGCGAGGGAACTTCCACAAAAATAAGGGTCGTTTTTAATGCTTCTAGCAAATGTCCTTCGCAGTTATCGTTGAATGATCACTTGCTAACAGGACGAAAACTTCAAAGTGACATCTTGTCCATACTTTTACGTTTCAGAGTACATGAATTCGTTATCTGTGCGGATATCAAACAGATGTATCGGATGATCCAGGTGAGCCCTGAACACCAGGATTATCAGCGCATTATTTGGAGGTTTTCCCCTGACGAAATCATTCGAGATTTCAGACTGCGCACTGTTACTTATGGTATATCAAGTGCTCCTTTTTTGGCCCTTCGTACATTAAAACAGTTAATAATGGATGAAGGAGCTAATTTTCCTCTCGCCGTTCAAGCTCTTGATAGAGATACGTATATTGATGACGTCGTAAGCGGTTGTAAAACCATTGAAGACGCACGCGAATTAAAATCGCAGTTGATTAATTTGTTGTTATTGGGTGGATTCGAGTTGAGAATGTTTTCTTCGAATAATCTTTCTATTTTGGATGATCTTCCAGAATCGCATCTTTCTTTCAATGAGAAATTTTTTGAATCAGCTTAAGAGGATGCTTCACTACGCATTTTAGGAATGCAATGGCACCCCTCTGCTGACGCATTTCGGTTTTCTGTTCGTTTTATCGATCGAAGATGCACAAAACGTCATTTGCTGTCGGAATTGTCATACGTAAAAGCACAAGAGCTTTTTTTTATCGGATAAACTTTTATTTTTTACGAAAACTAGATTGCTTAGAAATTTAACGAGAACAAACGAACTGATAAAAACTCGACAGCGAAGCTGGAGAGTTTTTATAAGTTTCTTTTGTTCGAGTTTAAATTGCTTGAAAGCAATCTAGTTTGAGTTTACAAAATAGAAGTTTATCCGATCTTAAAAAAATGCTCGAGTGATTTTTAGCTAGATAAATTCACAAACAATTGACAAACAGCGCTTGACAGCATACAATTTTATGGTAGCCATATTGTTATGTTGCTAGGAAACGAGCCAGTACGGCTTGATTTCGAGCTGGAGAGTGTTTTATCGCTGTAAAAAACGATGCAGCTTTTTTATCGATGTCAAAGTGATATAAATGCGATGCTCAAATAGACATTTTATTGTAGGAGTGAATTTATCTAGAATATATGATCCCATTGGGTTTCTGGGACCTGTTACATTTTTTCTGAAAGTATTGATTCAACGCATTTGGGCCGCAGGAATAGGATGAGATGAAAGCCCCCCTGTCGAAATATTTCGTCTATGGGACAGATATAAGACGGAAGTCTCGCAATTGTCAGACCTTCAGATTTTCAGAAAGTTGTTCGTAGGAGAGTCTGATGCTAAATATGAGTTGCATGGCTTTAGTGACGCGTCGGAGAAGGGTTACTGTGCAATCGTTTATATTCGTGTTGTTTGTGACCGCCGAATATATTGCAAATTCTTGTGTTCCAAAACAAAAGTTGCTCCATTAAAGAAAATTACTATACCCCGATTAGAATTGTGCGCCGCCGCTCTATTATCAAATCTTTTATCATATGTTGAAAATACCTTACAGTGTCAGATTGCATTCACCAATACAATTGCATGGTCAGACTCCAAAATAGTTTTGAGTTGGATTCATGGTCAACAGCATAAATGGCCCATTTTTGTGGCCAATCGAGTTTCCGTAATCAAGTCGAAGATCCCTTACGCAAAGTGGTGTTACATTCCCACAAAAAATAATCCTGCCGATGCAGGATCCAGAGGGCTGTTGCCATCTGAGTTTATGTCTAATGAATTATGGTTCCGTGGGCCTTCAGTTCTATGGGAAGAGTTTGGGTTGCCTAACCTTAGTGATGATCAGGAAGGGGAAGTGCTACTCGAACCTGTATCTTTTCTTGTCACGCAACCGCCTAAAGACGGATTTTATATTCTCACTGAAAAATTCTCTTCGTTTTTTAAACTTGTTCGCACAACTGGTTTCATTTTGCGTTTCAAACACAATTTGAGCCATCCCAAGTCTCAACGAAGACTTGGTTGGTTATCCTCATCAGAGCTTAATGATGCACTGTTGACACTCGTGAAAAGCACCCAAAGCTTCCAGTTTTTCAAGGAGTTTCGATCAAAGATTTTTTCGAGACCTCTTCGCCGCCTCAATGCTTTCGTTGATGATTTCGGAGTTTTAAGGGTTGGAGGTAGGCTAACGCATTCCTCACTAAATTATGAGGCAAAGCATCCATTACTTCTACCCTGTAAAAGTCCTCTAACTACATTGATAGTCCGCTATTATCATGAGAAATATCTGCATGCTGGTCGACGAACATTAAATTTTATATTGGCTCAACGTTTTTGGATAATATCTGCAAAGAGAGCTATTTATTCTTGTATCTCAAAGTGTACGCGTTGCTTTAGGTCTAATCCTCGGACATTTCAGCCACCGATGGCAGATCTGCCTCGATTTAGAATCACTCAGTTGAAAGCGTTTCCCATGTAGGTGTCGACTACGCTGGTCCTTACCCCGTCTCCATGAGTAGACATCGTGGAATAAAAACGACCAAAGCGTATATTTGTTTGTTCGTATGTTTTAGCACCAAAGCCGTGCACTTAGGGCTCGCCTCAGATCTGTCTTCCTAAATATTTTTGGCTGCTCCACAGCGTTTTATAGCCAGACGTGGTCGATGCAACCACATATATAGTGATTGCGGTACAAATTTTGTCGGTGCCTACCGTGAAATTAATAGTTTTATGCGTGATGCTGCATCTCGCGAACAAATACAGTGGCACTTCAATCCACCCTCTGCGCCTCATATGGGTGGACTCTGGGAAGCCGGTGTAAAATCCGTTAAAACCCATCTAAAACGAGTATTAGGAGAACAACTTCTCTCTTATGAGGAGTTTTCCACGCTCTTATGTTTAGTAGAATCCATTTTAAATTCTCGTCCTCTAAATTCGCTCTCCTCTGATCCTGAAGACGTGCACGCGTTAACACCAGGACATTTCCTCACGCTGGAGCCTCTATCCAGTCTGCCTGTACCTGATCTAACCGATTTACCAATGAATCGTTTAAGTCGTTGGCAGTTGTTACAAAAGCTACATCAGAGCTTTTGGACTCGGTGGTCCAGGGAGTACCTACACACACTGCAACAACGCTCCAAGTGGTTGATCTCTACTGCTCCCCCAAAGGTGGGAACACTAGTACTGATTAAGGACGATAATAACCCTCCTTGTCGCTGGTCTATAGGGCGAATTGTGGCCTTATATCCCGGTACGGATAATGTACCACGAGTTGCGTCTGTTAAGACTGCTAAAGGCGTACTCGACAGACCTTTAGTCAAATTATGTCCTTTGCCATCCTAAAGGGATATATCAGTGTTTACTTGTGAGGCTTGCAACCATTTCAATTTTGTTTTTAGATTTATATATTGTTCTCCTCGATATCATTTTTTTTTGTCATTTTCTCGCGCGCGGAGGATGTTGTGTCAGCAACACACAGTGCAGATCTTCATATTGTGGGTTGCTGAATTATAAATGTCCAAGTTTGTTTGGAAATACGCGCATATGTAATTAACGTTTTTTGTGTATGAAAAGAACAGTCGTCTTGAGAAACTGACGAATGCCGTATCACGTTTTCGTCGTTTTCCGCATTTTGTTGAATATCGATCGTAAATTTGTTTGAATAACGATTAGTGATATTTTCGCTGGTTTGTCTCGCAATTTTTTGGAACCGATTAATTAAAGTGCATTAACTGGTAGAGACAGTGATTTAGAATAAGTTGACTTAGATTGAAGTCGGAAAGAACAATTTTCCAGTATATGGAAAGTGACCTGTTTACTTTGAGGGATCCCTCCAGGCCTGCAAGTTCAAGGAAGCCCCCAACATCCATAGCCAATGGTAAGACATTTTACATTCAGTCTCTTACTGTTCTGAGATCTGTGATTGTGCCTGCTTTCGCAACATCAACGAAAATACCGTCCACACTAGCTCTACGTATTAAATACGATAAAACGCCAACAAGCTTGAATAGCCGGCTTCAGGTGGATGCTGTATAAACTGACTTCAGCAAGGCTTTTGACAGGATCGATCATGCTTTGCTCTTGCGGAAGCTGGCTGATGTCGGTGTGGCCGGCTCTCTACTGCATTGGTTTCATTCTTACGTAAGTAATCGTGAGCAGGTTGTTTGTATAGGTAACTATTTCTCTTGATCGATTCATATAACATCGGGTCCCTAATAACACACTTTGTTCCCGGAACGTCCCATTCATGTTCCATACCTGTCGCAATGTCCCGGCCTCCTATGGAATATCCCCGGAACGTTCCACTCGGAATGTTCCCGGAACGTCCCAATTGGAATGTTCCTGGAACGTCCCACTTGGAATGTTCCGCTTAGAATGTTCCCGGAGCATATTATTTTGACACATAGTGTCGTTTAAAAATCCGAAATCAGATAAAATATATATATTATTGATTATTGAATGTTCTTGTGCTTTTTTTATTTATATTTTTACTAGTCACAACAACATGCTAAAAAACTCACGAAAATCTTGCACAAAAATCTATGTATACAAAGATATAAAATATACACATTTATGGTTTAATTCACTTAAATATATTTAGTCTGTAAAAGTTTGTTGATATTTCATTTTTTACTCATTCATACTGGATCATATCCATAGCCTGAGCAGGATTTGGTAACAAGGTGAGATCTTCTCGTACTGACGTGTACCTCAAGGATCACATCTAGGTCCCATACTATTTAACATCTATATAAATGATATTTCTGAGTGTTTCAATTTCTCTAGTTTTCTTAGGTATGCAGATGATCTGAACATATTTCATACAGTATCACACTTGAATGATTGTGAGCTCATTCAAGAGGATCTTAGCCGATTTTGGGAGTATTGTAGAAAAAATGTCCTCTACCTGAACCTCAAAAAGTACCATCAGATGACTTTCAGCAGAAATCCTGAAGTAATAACCAATAACTATACCCTGCAGGATCATACCCTCCATACCTGTACTGAGGTGAAAGATTTGGGTGTAATTTTCGATTCAAAAATGACTTTTAACAAAAATATTTCTTACATCTCCAAGAAAGCGCACAAAATGGTAGGTTTTATTTTAAGAACTACCTATCCTTTCAGAGACTATAATACCTTGCGTAGGTACCCTTTTCATGTCATACGTGAATAGTATACTAGGCTACGCCTCGACCATTTGGACCCCCCATTATATAGTATTCATAAAACAAATTGAAACTATTCAAAACAAATTTATTCATTAAGTCAACAAGAGATATTTCGGAAACACGGCGCAAACTCACTTCCTTGAACGGAAGCTTAATTTGATTAGTCTTGCTGACAGAAGAGCTATCGCCGACATTAAGTTCTCTTTTAAGGTGATAAATGGTATTATTCAGTCTCCATCTATAAAAAGTTTGATTCATTATAACGTTCCACAATATGCCACTCGTCGTTATGATTTGTTTCATACATCCATACCAAACACTAATTATTATTTGCACTCCCCTTTACATCGATGCCTAAAGAGTTATAATTCTATTTCAAACATAGTAGATATTGATATTTTTTCCGACTCTTTGACCACCTTTGTGAACGAACTTAGGAAGCATTTTTTTCCATGATTTGATTGATGACATGTATTTTCCTTTTTTTTCTGTTAAATGTGAAGGAGTCTACTGTTTAATTATATAAGATAATATATTTAGTAATTATAAGTTTTTGTGAATACTCTTTGTGGGTTCGTCCTGTTTGTATTCCTGTAAAATAATTCCAAACTTTTATTTGTAACCTTTAGAGTTCTTAGAAAATGGTTCTTGGAATTTTCATTTTTACAAGTGTTGAAGATCCTCCACCTTTATGTACAGGGTTTGCTGATTTAGGTGTAGAAACAGTAGAGGGATCTATGTCTTGTCTCTGATGCTGTTGTATTCGTTGTCTTGTGGTGTTGTATAAGAAATATTACCAATTTTGAAGGTTTTTGAATTCTCTTTAATAATTTTAAAATACTTATAACCTTGATTGTAGTTAAGTGGCTTGTTGGGATTATATTCCTTATGTAATAGACCCGCTCTCTTAGCGATATCCTGATATTCACGAAGATCATTCGAATTAAAAGTTTGTGGTATCGCTTTAAAAATTATTACAAATAGCAACTGTACCTTTATAAAAAAATTGGTTCTGGTAAATGTTCAAGGTCGAGATAAAAATCATAACCATCAAAAATTATTTCAGAGTCCCCAATTCGAAAAGTTTCATCATCTATATTAAATCGTACACCAAATACATGATCAAATTCGTATTTAGTATCGGTTATACATGCTTCAATATATTCTCGTGATAATCCTGAATATTGTGTCAAATAATTCTGGAAAACTTCTGAATGTTTGAATACTTCTATAAGATCTTTCATTTCTTCCGATGGTGGTAGGTCCTCAATTCCTCTTGCTGTGTCATTATCATCAGATATTCTTTCAGGTTCAGAAGAGGCTATTTCTTGACTACTTAAAAATTTTACAGACCTTTCAGGAATTGATGATGGTTCAATATCTGAAAGACCTAATCTCGTTGGTTTCAATGTTTGTGGAAAATTTCTAGATCACCTAAATTTTTTTGGTTCAAACTGTGGAATATGTTTATTAAATTTCTTAGACTCTGGGGTAGAAGTTACAAATTCTCTCTTACGAATAAATGATTTGTCTTCTTTTTGCGCGTATGTTCTGGGGAACATCATCGCGTTATCATTTTGCCCAAATGTCTGTAATTTTCGAATTTTTCGCCGAAAATTGTCTCAAACGATTGGGTTTGACTCCCTGATTAAGAATTCGAGGTCAAATTTGATTATGTCCGGCCGGCCGTTGCCACGATAACTTGAGAACGAAAAGAGATAGCGACTTGAAAGTTTCGGGGTAGGTGGCGCATCCCATCAATAGGACGGACAAGTTCGTTAATGGGCATAATCGGCCCAATGGTTTCCGAGTAATAATTTTGTCTACAACCAATACTAATCCAATCGAATTGAAACTTGGTGAGTAGTTGTAAAATATAAACCTAAGGACCTAATTTTGCAATCTCAATAGAATTTACCATGGTAAATCCATAGTGTCCAATACAGGAGAACAGACAATAGAATTCACCATGCTTAATTCGATTAAGAGTGTCCAATACAGGAGAATGGACAATAGAAGATACGCGCAAAAGTTCCTGACTTTACGTCAGTGCTTGAACCAATTTTTTTTTAATTGGAGCTTCTTATTTCATTTAAGATAACTGCTTTCTTATGGTTCAAATTTTCTCTCAAACTCCATTATCGAAGATCGAATATCCTATTTTAATCCTTCTAATTTGCGTTTAACGTTTTTTCTAGCGTTAACTAGTTTTAAAGCTAAGCGTTTATCCATAGTGAAATACTTAGACTGTCATTTTATACACAGAAAGCATATATTTATATTGATATGAACTGATCCAACCCTATTTTATACCGCCCCCTAATGACGTCATGCACTTTCTTTATCAATAAATAAAAATCCAAAAGGGGTCTCCTAGCATTTCGAACATTACCTTAAAAATTGGTTCAAGCACTAACGTGAAGTCAGGAGCTTTTGCGCGTATGTTCTATTGTCCGTTCTCCTGTATTGGACACTCTTAATCGAATTTACCATGGTGAATTATATTGTCCTTTCTGCTGTATTGGACACTCTTGATCGAATTTACCATGGTAAATTCGATTAATTTACTCCTGTAAATATCCACAAAATTCCACGAACGTGCTAAGGTTTATATTCTACAACTATTCACCAAGCTTCAATTCGATCGGATGGATATTGGTTGAAAACAAAATTATTACTCGGAAACCATTGGGCCTATTATGCCCATTAACGAACTTGTCCGTCGCATTGGGATGCGCCACCTACCCTGAAAATTTCAAGTCGCTAGCTCTTTCCGTTCTCAAGTTATCGTGGCAACGGCTGGCCGGACGGCCGGCCAGACAGAATCAAATTTGACCTCAAATTCTTCATCGGGGAGTCGAACCAAATCGTTTGAGACCATTTTCGTCAAAAAATTCGAAAGTTACAGACATTTGGGCAAAATGATAACGCGATGTTCCCCAGAACATATGCGCAAAAATTGATCAAATGACATATCAACATTGACATGATCGTTATAAATATGTCTGGGGTTTGTCACATCTTGGGGAAATAATAATATAAAGTTACCCACACAGCACACAATATTCAGGAAATATTGCCACAATATTGCAATATTGCAATTGCAGTTGCAATATTCCAGAAATATTGCTGGAATATTGTGTTTCAATATTACAGTTCCAATATTGAGAAATATTGCTGGAATATTGTATTTCAATATTACAGTTGCAATATTCAGAAATATTACAGAAATGTTACAAACTATAACAGTTTTCTACAAAGTTAAAATTTATAGTTTTGCGTATATTCCTATGAATATATGCATAGACATATTTTTAACAAATCGCGACAGAAATAATTCAACATTACATGCAATATATAATATGTTTGTGTGCTTTCTTTCTCTAGTCCGAGGCTTTACGCATCCTCTCTTTTCTTTTAGACAGGCCGCCATTTTTTCTGTTTACCAGTGTTGTTGTATCGTGTCGTGAAGCAGTCTGTTGTTACTTTACTTTGTTAGTTCAGTTAGTTGTGAGTTTAATGTTTATTAAAGACTAATTGGCTCTAAATAATATAAATGCAGTGATAAGCTGATTTGATTATCTGAGGTATAATAGCTACGAGTTTATAGATATCATTGATACAAAATTTTATATGTTTAGGTTATACCAACATCTTATCACAGCCCTATAAAGAGTAGGTTGTGATCTCATCCGTCTGATTATTGAGACGTTATATTGACGTGCTATTTATATACGTACAAAGGTAGAGTTGAACAGATCTAATGATTTGATTATCTATGTTTGATTATTGAACCCATATCGAAATGGTTAGCTCAAGGCAAATTTCGAGCCTCCAGGGAAGTGGAAAAAGTTAAAAAAAAGAAATGTTGAATGTCCAGTAGAAAGCGAATAAAGATATTAATTGTGCCTACTATTCTTTTATGTGAGTTAAACCTATACCACATCTCATGAAATAACAGAAATATTTCTGCAAGAATCCTGAAATATTGCATATAAATAAATCAAAAAATAAGTCTGCAATATTGTGACGTTATAGGAGAGAGAGCATATATTTGAATATTTCTGCAACAATCCTGAAATATTCCATATATATTTTCCAATATAATAAAAAATTGCATAAACATTACAGAATAATTCTACAATATTGCAGAAATATATCGAAAAATATTTCTGCAATATTGCTATGTTAGGTTATGGGAAGGACATTCGAACGTTTCTGCAATATTCCTGAAATATTTCATATATCTTTCGCAATATAACCGAAATATCTCAAATATTTCCGAAACATATTCCTGCAATATTTCTGAAATGAGTCTGTGCTGTGTGGGATACTGTTATCACGAATAAATTATTTAGGAATAGATGAATATGTCTGACTTAAATAGAACAATCTATATCATAGTGTCTACCAAAGCAATAATAGTCTCTGATGATACCTTGATTGGTACATACAACATCGTTGTTGTAACGACTTTGAATATATTTCTGAATCGTAAGCCATTAGGATGAAGTAATAGGCTTATCAAGGTGTTTGTTTTACCTTTGCCAGACCCACCTACTATTAGTCCACGTTTACTTTCAGAACCCAGAAGTTTACTATGACGTATAAATTTTGCAGACGGTTGACAATAATCGTGGTTTTCAGGTTTTCAACTTGGAATCTGTCTTTCTGTTTGATCAAATTCATGTTGAAATACCGAACTATACTGAAAATATATTATTCCAGCTTAAGAGTTTATATGTAATAATTTGTCAAGAGGGGAAGCATAAATAAAATATTCACTTCGTTCTAATTCTTAATTTCTATTGTATTTATTTTCCAAAATCAAATATATTTACATAATTCATTGAGAAGATTATTCAATTCTACATAAGCATCTCAGTTGGTATGACCCCATGCTAAAGTTCTACATGCTTCTCTTAAAACTATTCGCTTATCATCAAATGAAGATGAGGCTACTTTATTCCTCATTTCTGTGTACATTTCATGTGAACATGATCAAAATATTCACATCATGCAAAATATTGAACAGTTATTTTGTATAACATTTTTATAATCACTCAAACTAATTTTTTTTTCTACAATACTTTTACTGATACCTTTAGCTTTCTTATCAACTCTATCTATCAATTCAACACAATATGCTTTAGCGCCAGTTCCATAAAAAGATTTAATTATATTTCCCGAATATTCATCTTTGAATTTACCAACTTTTGAATCATTAGGCTCGATAGAATTGATATTATATTAAGAATAATTTGAAAAATCAAAACGTTCGCTACTTTCTGTCATGTCCTGATATACGTTTTCTGTATAAATCTCCAGAATTTTGGAATCTGTATCAGTATAAAGCAGAAACACTCTATCCCCATACTTTCGTTTTAGAAAATTGTAAAAAAAGTCATACATTACGACCTTAGCTATTTCCAAAATACAAAACCGATATAAATTGGTTTATCATAGACAAACCGAGGTGACGTTAGCTCCCGGCCGGCCAACTCCAAGCGCTGCTATTCCACCACGGTCAATAGCGTTCCCTACCGTCCTCTCACGCTTCTGATATTTTATTCCGATGTTCCGAATAGGTGAATAAGGTTTGTAATCAGATGAATGCATATACCTAAGGACTAATAAATTAAACAAATGTTTTCGTTCAATTCTGAAAGCCCTACAGGTTCGAAATATGAAATTATTCTCGTAGCGCTCAGATAGAAGTTTGTAATTTTAGTTTTCTGGATATCTGAATGGCCGGCTAAGAAAGGTTATTAGCAGGAAACATGTGTTGATCAAATACCTAATCAAATTGATTTTTTCGTTCTAATCTGATATCCTTAAGTACCCAGCTCCAAGGATCGAAATATGAGATTTATCTCATAGTGCTCCGATAGAAGTTCGTATTTTTTTTTTCGAAAGATTCAACTAGACGCCCAAAAAATAATTAGCAGGAACCATGTGCCGATCAAATACCTAATGAAATTGATTTTTTGTTCAATTCAGATATCCTTAAGTACCCAGCTCCAAGGATCGAATATGAGGTTTATATCATACCTAGTGCAAATAGAAGTTGGTAATTTTTTTTTTTTTTTTTGAAGATACAACTAGCCGATTAGGCCGGATTCAGATATTCAGATTGAGATAGCCTCTCAAAAGCTAATACTTTCGGAGATTTTTCAAAATTTCAATAATACATCCAACTTATATGTTTTCAAGGAATGCGAATTCTATCTGTCTGTGTTCTATCTTTGTTCACTGTCAGACATGACAAATGTATTTCTGTTCTAACAAACAAAGTATGATTGAATGCAAGATGACCAATTATAGGATATTATAATTACCCCTACCCTATATGACCTCGGATCCATATGATGATGGAAATATATAATTTGGTAAGTTTATCAAATTGGGTTCAGAATATCTTCAGTGAAAACAAAACTGGAATATTGGCTAAGTTTCAGTTGATATAATATATCTAATTTTCAGAGTTGATTTGAGGAATGAATATATCGGATAAGTTCGTTATTTGATTTCAATTTATTTTTTTTATGATGCAGTTCTATTTGATATCATTCCCAACTCTGAAAAACCAATAATTTCGGAGATGAATTGTTAAAGTTTGAACAAGAGCGCCAAAAACTCCTGTCCACAGGGCTTTCCCACATATTTTAAAATTCGTTTTAATATTATTTAAATAAAAATGATTCTACAACATTCAGGGGCAAACCTTCAGAAGGACAAACAAGAAACAAATAAGTAATCCGCGATTTGAAGAATTATTCGTCATGGAGGCAATTTTCTTACTCTTTGTTTAATCTGGCAACAACGCCATGATCCTTTCATCCTTGCATTGTAATTCTGCCGGCACTGCTACGGATGAAATGTTTTCGTTTAGAGTAATAAAAAAATTGGTTCAAGCACTGACGTGAAGTCAGAAGCTTTTGCGCGTATGTTCTAGTGTCCATTCTTCTGTATTGGACACCCGTAATCGAATTTACCATGGTAAATTATGTTGTCCATTCTCCTGTATTGGCGCAAAAGCTTCTGACTTCACGTCAGTGCTTGAACCAATTTTTTTTTTTCGTGATTTTTTAAAAATTTTCTAGGGGTACGGTTCTTAAAATTTTTTTTTTCGTCATTTTTTTCAAATTTTCTAGGGGTACGGTTCTTACAAAATTTTAAACACGTCTTTATGTTGATTTTCTACTACTAGTTACCAAGCACCAATGCGATCGAATATTTATTTTTTGAGTTATTAAGGAAATAATATTCCAGGTGGGTATAACTCGGAAACCGTTAGACCGATTATGCCCAAAAACGAACACAACTCTCCCTTTCGGATGCGCAATCTACCCTGAAAATTGCAAGTCCCTATCTCCTTTCGTTCGAAAGTTATCGAGGCAAAGGTCATCCATCTACTGAACTCACACAAGAATGCTCCAATCTCCAACAATATTTAACCGATCGTATTAAAACTTGAAAGTTGGCAGTAGAGTTAGGTTATGAAGGCTCTTGCAAAATTTCAGCAATTTCAAACGAATAGTTACTGATATATAGAATTTTTTTTTTTATTTTCAATGATTTATTAAACATTTTCTGCGAATGCTATCCTCGCCAAATTTTGTAAACATTTTCGCGTTGGCATTCTACAACTAATAACCATGTTTGAATTCAATCGGTTCAGTATTTTTCGAGTTAATCAGGAACAAAAAACCACCAAATTTCAGAAAATTTCAGATGGCTATAACTGAAAAACCGTTTGGCCGATTATGCTCATGAAATACCGGGTTCTGGAGCACATCCTAACCTGAAAATTTCAAGCCGCTATCTCATTCCGTTCTCAAGTTATCGTGACAACAAAAATATTTTTTAATAATTTTTTTAAAATTTTCTAGCCATACGATTCGCACAAAATTTCACAAACGTGCTTAGGTTCATATTCTACAACTACCCACCAAGTTTCAATTCGATCGGATTTATATTGGTTGAAAACAAAATTATTACTCGGAAACCACTAGGCCGATTATGCCCATTAACGAACTTGTCCGTCGTATTGGGATGCGCCACCTACCCTGAAAATTTCAAGTCGCTAGCTCTTTTCGTTCTCAAGTTATCGTGGCAACGGCCGGACGGACAGAATCAAATTTAACCTCTAATTCTTCATTGGGGAGTCGAACTTAATCGTTTGAGACCATTTTCGTCAAAAAATTCGAAAGTTACAGACATTTGGGCAAAACTATAACGCGATGTTCCCCAGAACATACGCGCAAAAATAATCTGAGTGTATTCTCAATTCATAACACATATTGATATCATTAAGGGTAGAATATATTCAAGAATAATTGTTCCTCTTCCTTATCTTCAATATGTTTCGGTCCCTCATCGCTTGAGGTTTGTGGCGATTTCCGTTCCCAATTCCCAGATGTTTGAAATGAACGCACTAGCCCCGCAATGCTATCTCAAAATAATTCCCTTATACATTATCAACATGAAAAAAGGAGTGGAAAAAACATCAGTGAACTTCTATATGTCCCAAAGTTCAGATGCGTTTATTAGCCGAGAAGAATAAACGCTAAATATTTTTCTTGGTTGAATCTTCAGAAAAAAAAAATTACCAACTTCTATCTCTCTAAACCTCATATTTCGATTCTTGGAGCTGGTTACTTAAGGATATCTGAATCGAACGAAAAAATCAATTTGATAAGGTATTTGATCGACACACGTATCCTGCTAATTAGTTTTATTGGCCGGCTAGTTGAATCTTCCGGAAAAAAAATTACCAACTTCTATCTGAGCACTATGAGATAAACTTCATATTAGGATTCTTGTAGCTGGGTATTTAAGGATATCTGAATCGAACGAAAAAATCAATTTGATTAGGTATTTCATCGACACATGTATCCTGATAATTATTTTTCTTGGCCGGCTGGGTGAATCTTCAGAAAAAAATTGGTTCAAGCACTGACGTGAAGTCAGAAGCTTTTGCGCGTATGTTCTATTGTCCATTCTTCTGTATTGGACACCCCTAATCGAATTTACCATGGTAAATTATGTTGTCCATTCTCCTGTATTGGACACTCTTAATTCGAATTAACCATGGTAAATTCGAATTAAGTGTCCAATACAGGAGAATGGACAACATAATTTACCATGGTAAATCCGATTAGGGGTGTCCAATACAGAAGAATGGACAATAGAACATACGCGCAAAAGCTTCTGACTTCACGTCAGTGCTTGAACCAATTTTTTTTCGTGATTTTTTAAAATTTTCTAGGGGTACGATTCTTAAAATTTTTTTTTTCGTCATTTTTTTCAAATTTTCTAGGGGTACGGTTCACACAAAATCTTAAACACGTCTTTATGTTGATTTTCTACTACTAGTTACCAAGCACCAATTCGATCGTCTATTCATTTTTTGAGTTATCAAGGAAATAATATTCCAGGTGGGTATAACTCGGAAACCGTTAGACCGATTATGCCCAAAAACGAACTCAACTCTCCCTTTCGGATACGCAGCCTACCCTGAAAATTGCAAGTCCCAATCTCCTTTCGTTCGAAAGTTATCGAGGCAACGGTCACCCATCTACTGAACTCGCACAAGAATGCTCGAATCTCCAACAATATTTAACCCATCGTATTAAAACTTGAAACTTAGCAGTAGAGTTAGGTTATGATTTATGAAGGCTCTTGCAAAATTTCAGCAATTTCAAACGAATGGTTACTGATATATAGATTTTTTTTTTTTAATTCTCAATGATTTATTAAAAATTTTGCTGTTTTTCCTGCTATAATCGTACAATTTTAGTCATTTGTGTGTTTAAAAATAAACTTTCGAGGCATACACCATTGAAAATAAAGCATTACTATACAGGGTGTCCTTTTTCTCATGGCACAATTGTACGTGATTGAAGTGATTTGTGTCACAAACAAAGCATTAACTAAATAGGTACCTTGGATGGATTCTCATAATGTATTCGTCCGAAATCTCCATACAGGGTGTTCTTCTTTTAACGTCAATTGCAACTTGCTGTTTTGCATACCACAATCGTACAATTTCATTCATTTGTGTTAAAAAATAAACTTTAGAGGGATACATCATTGAAAATAAATCATTACTGTACAGGGTGTTTTTTTCCTAATTGCACAATTGTACGCGATTGAAGTGATTTGTACCACAAACAAAACATTAACTTAATAGGTACCTCAGATAGATTCTCATAATGTATTTGAATAGGGACCTTATGCGACCGCAGAAGCGGCGTCGATTATCTTCGAATGTTGCAAATTGATATATGATTAATTGGACGCAGTTAAGCAGAAATATATGATTAAATAGGATCGGTTGTAAAATCAACTCTTTGACCATTTGCAGCAAACGTCCTAATGAAATCCCTGCCCAATTTGAATATATTTGCTATAATGCTATGTCACATATGAGCTAACTTGGATTTTTATTTGTGTAAAACATTAAAGTAATTTGTATGACTTCTATGCAATAGGTATATACTTTGGCTAATAATAAATGGTTGAACCGTCTCTTGAGGGTTGGATATATTGTACCAATAAAATTAGATAGAAATATAGTGTATTTACTCATATACTTCAAATTGAAATTCCTAAACAACGATTTGTGGGTTGGATCCTTTATGCTTAACTACATCCAATTAACGTTCAATTATTGAGACATAAAGGGATTGTATAGAAACGGTGAATATAAACTATCTATATTTTATGACAAACGTGTATAATAAAATCTAAAATCTGCTTATTTATTGCCTCTAAGGCGGAACAGAGTTCGCTGGGTCAGCTAGTATATATATATATATATATATATATATATATATAGGATGCAGTTCAAATTGATCGATTAGTTCTAGGCATTTTTCCCTGCTCCAGTCCATTTTCTTCGCTTCTCTCTAACGAACCCCAAACACAACAAACGCCCGTATCCACTGAACACCGGAGAAAGAATAATTCCCTTTGATCAAATCGCATTTACCGACAAACCTCGGAAAATGTTTTGCGCGTTCGGTTCTGTTCTGCGCGACGTATTGACTATAGACAAATTTGTTACAGCGCTTGCGGCGCGTTTGGCTCGTTCGGAGCATTCTGTCTTACAAGCAGCATAAGGTATAAAGTAATCTCATGAATCTCATCATAATTTGAGCTTGCCATTACATTTTTTAGGTCAAATACAGGGTGTTACATTTAAGAATATTGGTTCAAGCCCTGTGGACAGGAGCTTTTTGGCGCTCTTGTTCAAACAGACAAATTATATCTCCGAAAGTATTGGTTTCTCAGAGTTGGGAATTATATCAATGGATTCTTATGATAGAACTGCATGATGAAAGAAATTAAATTTAAATAAAGTGTTGTTTACAAAAAAATGCTTCAAAAATTATCATTTAAAAAAAAGAACAATCTGCAATGTTCAAAAATGTTCATTAAATTTATTTATCAAGATTAAATGAGCGATCTGCAATTATACAACCTCGTGGAATGGGTTGATGCAACTTACACTTGTTGCATAGTTTTCACAACTCGAAATACCTAAGGCTCGCTTCACAGCAACTCGACACGGTTTTATGTACGGCAACGACACAAACGCTCGAGATTTCCCACTGCCTCGCTTCACAGTCGTGTAAATGACATCGGCATCCGATTCTTGGGTGAAGGCTTGAATGATAGCTTTCACAGCTATCCGACTGAGTCGTGGTCGTGTGAACGACACACGGCTGCCTTGCACGGCTCGAGGGGACTGCCAGACACCCTCGAGTCGTGCACAGCAGCCGTGTGTCGTTCACACTACCACGACTCGTCACTAGGAAGATTGGCTGATGAAATGTATCTGGTGAGAGAGGACCAGGCTTTCTGGTTTTCAATGCTCTCATTACCTGATCCTTTCCTAGATATTCTGAGAATGGCTTCATGGGCCATTTTCTCTATCACCAGATGAAGTGGTGTGAGATTTGTTATAACCTCAAGTGCCCTGGTAGGACAGGTTCCCATAGCTCCAGTGATATACACACAGGCCAGCCTTTGAACTTTGTCGAGGGTTTTCCTCGTACAATTCTGGCTTGTTTTTGAGTACCAAACTACTGCCCCATCCCACTAAACATGATACATAACATAAATGTTATGTTATATTGTTCAGAGATAACTTTTGTAATATTAGCAAACTAACATTGCATTAATGTTGTCATGAAGTTTCCAAACCAACGTTTTCATCACAATGTTTATGTCACATCTAAATAACATAATCACCAATATTCATTAGATCATTTTTGTGATATTGGCAAACTAACATTGCATTAATGTTGTCATCAAGTAACTAAAACAACGTTTTCATTCACATGTTCATGCCACATCCAAATAACATAATCAATAATATTCTTTTCATGTCATTAATTTAATATTTCAACATAACCATATAACAACATATTATCATACATTTCGAAATGTGAAGCAAGGAGCAGAGATCATCCCTGAGATCCAAAAGTAAACTTGTTTAGTGTATTGTGATTCATAGTTCCATTATTTCAATTATTCTTGTTCGTTAGTCGTCGTTGTTCCATCATATTATTGAGTTTTTCTCCCCTGCTGGAAGTATGAATAAAAGTAAAATAACGTGTGAAAGGAGATATAAGCAGGTGAGTCTTATTTTCTTTGTTCTTATATCCATACTTTTGAGAGATTCTGCTTCACTATAAAGTCGGCCCAACAGGCATCAAATATTTCTTTCATGTCTGAAAGTATTTTTATTTATTATACAAATTCCGAATATAATGAGATATAACCCTATTTAATGTGCTCAATTTTGGTTCATTAATTGCTGTTTCAAATTTTTATTTTAATCAACAACTGTTGAATAACTGATTAATATCTAACTATAAAGTATTCGACTGAATGTTTTTTCATTCTTAAGTCATGCACACTATTAATACATGATAATTTTTCAGGAAAAGAAGCTCAAGATGAATAATAATTTTCCCCCCTACCTCAGGTTGATTAATTAAGAGGTCAATCATGATAAACATACTGAAAGTACTAGGTATATCATCATTACCTTGTAGAGAACCAACATAATTATTTGCTCTAAATAATCCATAAACATTGTATAATGCTGTCGTATAATATGGAGCCTACCATCGATCAACAGGAGGTAAGTAATTCTATGAAAACTACTGCAATACCTTCAGATGATTCCCTCAAGTTGGGTTTTTTCAACTCATCTAAGAACATGGTCAATAGAAAACTGAATTTCCCAAATTGCTTTTTCAAAATTGTTGAAAATTTTCAATTTGATTGAATTTGGGAAATCTATGTTCAGATGCTAGAATATTATTAAAGATACATAAGGAAACGTCTTTGGAAATCATGGATGGAACGATGGAAAGCTTGCTGAATCTAGAAGACCTTCTGAAAACCAACAAAAATGTTGCTGCTCAATTAGTAAGTAAACCGAAAAGTACCTATGAACTACAGTGTATCCCTGGTCCTTCTCAATTCCATTACTCTGTTATCAATTTTTTATAGAAATAATAGATCTCGAGTTCATCAGAAATGACTTGAAGTTTTAAATCTCAATGTTCATCTCCACTGGTAATTGTATTCTACTATTCACGTCCAAAGGGTTTTTTCAATGCAGACATTAAGTCAGAAAGTTTAATAATAATATGGATTTTTATACATGTCTATTATTCTAGATGAATAAACTGTTACTCAGATTACAAAAATTCGATAGGGATGTGCGTCCAACAGATAATCCAAGACGAGCTTGCCCAGCATTGTCCTGGACTGGAAAATACCGAATTTCAAAATGTCAGATTTGGAAATAATGAAAATACTCAAACGTAAGTACTTCTCAGTGATTGTTTTCTTCAACCTTTAGGATCTGGTTGCATAAAGTGTTCTGTTAACTCAAGTTTTAACAGTGCTAACTAATCTGCTAAAAGCTATGTCTTATCATAGTAATAAAAAAATTAAATATTTAGTTCTTCGTTTAATTTTTTATGCAACCAGCCCTATCTTGTAAAGTAGGTATCTACTATTAGTTTCTTTTCGCTTTACCTTTCGTTAACATGAATTATAAGTGATCTTATTTCCAACAGTCATACTACACATATTTTTGCCAATATATCATCAAGATTAATTTGTGTTTTCAGTGGTGACTTTATTTTCAGAATCTGATAAGGAGTTTCAACTCATTATTGTGGAGTGGATGATATTCGCTTAACAGAGGCTGACAAGGAAAAAGTAGTAACTGAGGTTTAAGTGGAACGATACTGAAGACTGCAACAGATACCAAAGATATTGAGATATTTAGTGATGAATTTGTTTATATTGTTTTATAGAGTATTTATTATTTTCTAAGACTTTATGATATATTTTTTTATGGAAATTTGGTCAATTTTTCAAGTTGTATTATATATTTTATGCAGATGGAAGTTTTGATTAAATATGATTCTCCCACTAAACTCAACTTTTGTTCATCCATCATTCAATTTGCTTGATAATTTTTTCGTTACCCTTTTATAGTCGAATTTAAGCGAGTAACCAAAACAGAGTGTCAAGACCAATTCTTTTCAATCATAACCAATTGGTTATGATAGGAAGGGATTAGTCTTGACACTCTGTTTTGGTTACTTGCTTAAATTTGACTATAAAAGGGTAAGGAACATTATATAAATGTTCTGAGTAACATTAAATATATGTAACAAAGTTACATTATAGTTATGTAAAATTAGATACATCATACAAATGTTGCATAAATATTTCAAGCAACATTAAATATATGTAACGATGTTACGTTGATGTAATATTCATCATTAAACGTTGCATTGTAATAATGGGTTGGGGAAAAAGTTCGTGGCGTTTGAGCGTATGTGCCGCGTTACGTCATCTATTATAACCTAATTCCTGCCTGTATCGAAGTTTACGTTAGTGTATTCAAAACGTGGGATTTCGCTCTACATAAGAACATAAAACTCTTTAAAATCAGTGAGGTGTAATAGCATTTACAAGTCTTCGAAAATGGAACAAAATAACGAGAAAATTCGCTACATTTTACAATATCACTTGGATCAAGGTGAAAATGCATCACAGGCTTGTGATAAAGTTTGTGCTGTATATGGCCAAGATGTTCTTTCAAAATCGGCAGCTCGCAAATGGTTCGCTCGTTTTCGTTCTGGAAATTTCGATGTCAAAGATGCACCTCGTTGTGGTCGCCCAATCACTGAAAAAGTAGATGAGATTTTGGAAAAAATTGAAGGAGACCGGCATATAAGTAGTCATGACATCGCTAGAGACCTAAACATTGACCATAAAACTGTTTTAAACCATTTGCATAAGTTTGGATACAAAAAGAAGCTCGATGTATGGATACCGCATGAGCTGTCTGAGAAAAATCTACTGGACAGAATTTCCATTTAGTAACTCGACAAAAATTGAAAGAGCTTGGATGGGAAATTTTGTTGCATCCTCCCTATAGTCCGGACTTAGCACCTTCCGATTTTCATCTGTTTCGGTCGCAACTCTCTTAATGGAGTTAAGCTGAACTCACCAGAGGCATGTGAAAATCACCTCATTCAGTTTTTCAACCGAAAACCTACCAAATTCTACAGCGATGGAATTCGTGCTCTTCCAGAGAAGTGGCAGAAGGTCGTCGATCAAAATGGACAATATTTAATTTGAGGGAGATTATAAAAATTATAAAAAATATGAAACAACTCGATATCCAATATACCTCAATATCGCCACGAACTTTTTCCCCAACCCATTATTAAAAAGAGGCACAAACTGCTATGTGTACTACGTAGCTGCAACATCAAGCATCTCTCTATACAACATCACAAGGTCACAATGTGACATTACATTTACGTTTAAGTTATGTTTTTATGTTTAGTGGGATACGTAATTATGGGTCTCACAATCATGACGTACATCCGTCGCAGTATCTTAGGGTTGCAGCCCCAAGTCTTACCGACTAGATTCCTGCACGCCATCAAAGCCTTTGTTGCTTTACTGGCAGTGATGTCGACATGCCGATTCCACAGAAGTTTACTATCTAGTGTTACCCCCAGATATTCAACTTCAGACTTCCATTCTATAATATCTTCGTTCAAAACGAGGGATCTCTCAGCTTTAAGTTTCCTTGTCCGAGTAAACAGAATCACTGTGGTCTTGTTCGGGTTTATGCTGAGCCCCACTGACAAGCACCACTGCTCGATAACTCTAAGGCCCTCCTGTAGTAAGTTACACAGGGTGCCCTCGAATTTACCTCTGACCATTACGACTGTTATCAGCATATCCTATACACTCGAAGCCGAGCTCCGTTAGCCTGTGGAGGAGCTCATCCACTACTAGGCGGAGACGTTACTCCCCCTTGAGGTGTTCCACGAGTGGCTTTGACAGAAGAAGACTAACGTAACATTCATATGAATATTACATTCTCCCCTAACTTTATAATAATACTGTTTTGAATAAAAATAAATGTAATAGCTCTTAAAAACATTCTTTCTAAGTCACTCAACAGTTCTCTAATCAATGAAGTCTGTGAGATGCTTTGGACGTTAGCTGTCTCTTCGTGGTCTTTCGACTAAAACTGATTTAGGAATTTCACTGCCAACTGCTTCGAAATTTTTCCAACTGCTTTGAAAACTCCCCTCCCCCCCTTTAGGTCCGTCCCTGGTAATGCGTATTGGTATTCCGTCCGTAGAACTGCCCATTTCCAAGAAATCCAGAAGAAAAAGCATCAAAACTTGTTTTCCGAAATTCAAACTGATCTATTTCTATTGTTGAAAGAAAATAGCAAACTGCGTACCGAGTGGCCCACCAAAGACGCGGAGCTCGTTTGAGGGAGTAAATGAAGATATTTTGAGAATATTTCTTTGGGATGTATGTAGCGTGCAGTCGTAATGGTCAGAGGTAAACTCGAGGGCACCTTGTGTAACTTACTACAGGAGAGCCTTAGAGTTATCGAGCAGTGGTGCTTGTCAGTGGGGCTCAGCATAAACCCGAAGAAGACCACAGTGATTCTGTTTACTCGGAGAAGGAAACTTCCAGCTGTGAGATCCCTCGTTTTGAACGGAGATATTATAGAATGGAAGTCTGAAGTTAAATATCTGGGGGTAACACAAGATAGTAAACTGCTGTGGAATCGGCATGTCGACATCACTGCCAGTAAAGCACCAAAGGCTTTGATGGCGTGCAGGAATCTAGCCGGTAAGACTTGGGGCTGCAACCCTAAGATACTGCGATGGATGTACGTCATGATTGTGAGACCCATAATTACGTATGGGGCAGTAGATTGGTACTCAAAAACAAGCCAGAATTGTACGAGGAAAACCCTCGACAAAGTACAAAGGCTGGCCTGTGTGTATATCACTGGAGCTATGGGAACCTCAGGAACCTGTCCTACCAGGGCACTTGAGATTATAACAAATCTCACAACACTTCATCTAGTGATAGAGAAAATGGCCCATGAAGCCATTCTCAGAATATCTAGGAAAGGATCAGGTAATGAGAGCATTGAAAACCAGAAAGCCTGGTCCTCTCTTTTACCAGATACATTTCATCAGCCAATCTTCCTAGTGACGAAATGATCAAAAAGTAAGTATCGAAAGGAACTTTACTATGATGCTTGGTATGAAAAAAAAGCACTGACGTTAAGTCAGTACTTTTTGGCGCGAATTATGTTTTAGTAGTGAGCTACTGACTTTTTAAAAAACATTTATTTACTATTTACAAAGGATGGAAAATGTGACGGACGATTCGTACATAAATTCGCGATCCCGAATATGTCAAGACTAATTAGTATGAAGAAAGGGTTCAATATATGTATGTTGGAAATATGCCATTCAGCAGAATGGCCAGAGTGGGAATATCCCTGTCAGCATTAGGTTGTGTTGGGATCTCCTGGATCTAAACGTATAACTCCTCCCTTCCCAGAAGTTGCGTCACGGGGTGAAGAAGGTTTTGCTGGTTTGTTGGACGGCCGCTTCCGGTTCCGGTCCTGCAGTTGGTTTTCTGGAATTCCAGCATTCTTTTGTTTTCTTGTAACAGAAAATAGTAATGATAAAAAAAATAATATGTACAAAATTCCAATAAGTTCTCCATTGAATGAACTTTTTGGTTGAGATTCTTCCATGATGGGCCGAATTTCTTCTTGTTTCCTCTTGAGGTTGTGGATCTGGTCAAGCGGAACATTTTTCAATTGAGTTTTGAGGTTGTTGATTTTTGACGAAGTCCAATTGGTTACAATTCTAGGGAGTAGCATCGGCTGTCTTTCGATGACCTCTTTGTCGTTGAAGTACTTTTCTTCTTCCGTCTCAAAATAACATCCTTTTGGAATTGTGATTAGAAAGTTTCCTTTCAGTAGGGTGAAATCTTTTTTCTTGCACGATGTTTGAATTTTGGTTTCTTGAGGGATGATTGCAATAAATTTTGAATTGTCAATTCTCTGGATAACATTTTCATTGATTACTACTGAATGCTGTTGACATTTCCCAAATGGATTCTTCAGCTGAAGTAGTTGAAAAATACAGTCTTCCACCTTGGCACCTTCGACTAGGTTGTTCTCCTCACAGTAGAATATGTTTTGCATCTTTACACAAGAGGACGAGGTATACTGATACAGTTTTTCATTCAATGTCAGATAGGTGTTTTGGGGTAAGATTATAGTGTTATTGATCGTTGGAATGGAATACAGATGATAATGAGAAAATGATTGAGAATTCATAATTGGAAAATGTAAAATGAAAACAATTCTGGATTGAATTTTGTATGCATCAACTTTGATTAGTTCATAAAAATTATGAAAGTCTTCTTCGTTCATGAACATTAAATTATCCTGGGAATATTGTTTTGATATTTTCATAATGACTGATTTCAATTCGGAAATTTTGATAATGCTGTGATGTAGAACTCCTAATTTTGAGAAACTGATAGCATTTTCAATTTCGTCGATCATTGTCATAACAATATTGACTGATGTTCCAATTTGATCCATAATATTTTTAATTCTCATGAAATAATAAAAATTATCCTCAAGCTTATTGAATTTTCCATAGATTTTTTCGAACTGGGAAGTTATCATTTTTTGATTCTGTTGAAGTATAGAGATAGTTTTATTGAAATTATCAATCACTTCTCCCGTTAACGAAATTTCAGAATTTAACTTTGAAATTACTTCTTTTTGGTTTTCCTGAAGGTTCCTAAGAGCTTTTTCATAATAAACTGCATCGTCAGCATCCACATTTCCTGAGATACTTTTGATAATTGTACCTAAGCCATTAAAATTAAACCTCTTCTTGTTCTACCATTCGGTATTACACTCCTCAATTTTTGTTTCGCAATATTAAATTGATATTCAAAAATATTTCCATGATTTTCCAATTCTTTAAAAAATATACTATTCGGTTTGTTTAGAAGGGATTCTTTTACAGACAAATATTGATTTTGAAGATAATTTAGTTCGTCGATGATAGGTTCAACATCGTAAAAATGTATGAAATCGTGGTATTTTGTTTTAATTTTTGCTTTGCCCAGGTAAATCGGGAGGATCCCTGGATTCTCTTGAAGATTCGTTATTTTTATTTCCTGGGCTGCTACGAGATGCACTAGGAGCATCCTGCAAAACTATTTTGGATTTAGATTTTGGTTTTTTTAAATTTTGCTTATGAATTATTCTACTATCACTATGTATTTTAATATTTGCATCAGTTAAAACATTCTCTTTTGCAAATTTTGGAGTGATATGCTATAGTGTTTGATTTATAATTAAGAGGTTCATGCCTTTTTTCATTATGTTTTTCAATTATATGAATTTTTCTGTTCCTTATTTCTTCGTTCAATTTTTTGTAGATTTCCTTAGTTTTTTCTCTATGATTTTCAATGTAATTATTCACTAATTTTTCGTTTATATCGATATTCAATGGCTCTTTTGTATCAAGATGGCCATTAATAATATCAATAGGTTTTTGTTTAGTGGAAGAATGGATCGAATTGTTATATCCGAAAATTGCATAAGGCATTAAGTTCTCAATATTACTCGTTTCTTTGTCTTGAATTCTTACTATTTTCAAGTGTTCTATAAGTGTTGAATGAAATCTTTCAATTAATCCATTCGATTGAGGGTTATTAGGGGTTATATAGTGATGGGTGATCTGATGGACTTTAAAAAATTCTGTAATTACACTATTTTTTAGTTCTGTTCCATTGTCCATTATTATTGTTGAAGGCGAACCATGATGTGTCATGAATATTAAAAGTGCACGTACAACTTCGATACCTGTTAGAGAAATCAGTGGGTAGGCCTGTGCATATTTTGAGAAGGCATCAATAATAGTTAAAAACTTTTTATTGTGAGCTTGGAAGGTGTCAATGTGAATAATTTCGAATGGTTTCGACGGTGTTGGAGTGAGCATAAGCTTTTGACATGGAGGATCTCGATCGTATTTATTTATCTGTCAATTTTCGCAATTATTGATGTATTCAGTGACGTCATTTTGAATACTAGGCCAATAATAAGTTCTTCTGATTCTAGCTATGGTTTCAGTAATTCCTCTATGATTAGTTTTGGATTCGTGCATGAACTGAATAGTTTGAACTTGTAAATCTTTATCAGTTACATATTCTAATATGTCATATCTCTTAACTAAATTGAAAGCAGATTGCTTGAAAGTTTTCCTTAAAATTTCACAAATATCGAGATAGTGTTTATCTTCCTTGAAATATAATGCGTATAATATTTTCGGACGAATATAATGTTTGAAAAATTCTATTATATCTTTTTCTAAATTATTGATTGATAATTGAGCGAAAATTCTTTGTTTGTTGGAAAAAAAATTTTTCTACCCTAGCTTCGGCTGGCGAATGAAACACGAAATCAAAAATTATTTGGTTGTCGAAAACATTTAATACTTGTTCTGAAATGGGGATCTCCTGAATTAGGTTCTCACGATTGGAATGAACAGTATTGTCATCCGATATTTCCGCCTTGATAACTTCTACGAATGCTCCTTGGTTCTGTTCAAGTAAATAATAAATTACGATATTCATATTACTCTCAGCGAATATAAACTTTAACATCTCAAATACCTTTTGCCAACTCAGTTTATCAAGTCCGCAAGAAATTCTTGGTAATGCAAGGTATCTATCTCCATTCTGTTCACATGATTTTCTGAGATTAACAAGTGTTTGGAAGACGGTTTTATATTCAGGTTTCTCGTAACTGAATTCCTTTGTTATGAGATAATAAATTATACGGTTCTTAAAATTGATTGAAGCAATTTCACCGACTTTTATATTTTGGGATTTCAAATTATGAACTTGACCAAATCTCTGTTTAAATTTTAATGCAATCCCTTTGTCCATATATAAATCTTCTGAAACACAATGGGCTAGTGAGTAAAATTCTGGAGATTCAAATAAATCACCTTCTCGTTCAGTAATGTGACAAAAGTTTTTTATATTATTTGATTCATAAAGTTCTAGAAATCTTTCATATGATAATAATTCATCTTCGATCTTATTGTTCTGAATAACCGATTTATCCACGTTTACAATCATAGATTCATTATCGTCATTTAAGTTTGATTTTGAAAATGCTTCATTGAATTTTTCCATGTATTCAAAAATTTCTTTGTTATGATTTTCGATGCGAGAAAGCGCATCGGCATTAGTATTGGCAGTACCCTTTTTGTACACGATTTCGAAGTCATATTCTTCTAATTTCAACCTCCATCTCAAATGTTTGCTACTCGGTTCTTTGAGTGACATGATCCATTGTAAAGGTTTATGATCCGATACAATTTTGATTTTTCTGCCAAAGAGATATGGCCTAAAATATGTTGTAGCCCAAACGATAGCCAAAAGTTCTTTTTCAATGGTGCTATAATTTTGTTCACTGTCATTTAATGTTCGTGAAGCGTATGAAACTGGTCTATCCGATCCTATGTTTCCTTGAGATAGGACAGCACCCAATGCAAAGTTACTCGCGTCAGTGGTTATGATAAATTCTTTTGAAAAATCTGGGTATTGCAGAATTGGTTCATTCGTTAAAAGATTCTTACAATGTTTCACACAATTAATGAATTCTGAAGTGTGTTCAATTTTTGCACCTTTTTTAAAACATGAAGTTAGAGGTTTGGTAATATTAGCAAAATCTCGAATGAATTTCCTATAGTAACCTACTAAACCTAGAAAACCTTTTATTTCTTTGGTGGTACGCGGCAATGGATATTTTTGAATCGCACGTATTTTATCGGGATTTGGTTTCACGCCCTCTGGGGTTACGATGTGCCCTAAATATGCTACTTCTCTCTTTAAAAATTCGGACTTGTCCAATTGAATTTTGAAATTCGCTTCCTTTATCCTTCGAAAAACTTTACTAAGATTAACCATGTGTTCTTGCAAGGAGTAGTCCGGTCAAGTTAGACCAAATAACAGAGGTGAGGTTACCAAAATTCGCATAGAGCTGAAAATTGGTAGAGATGGTCAGGATACCATTAGAAAGAAAGGGTGAAAAGTCCCCAAAAATCCCATTGTTGCTAAAAAAGTTATTCAAGGTCAAAGGTCGCGAAAATGGGTTTTTCGCTTTTTTCAGCCAAACGGTGAGTTTTATCATAAAAATAGCTCAGACATAAATTGTAGATCGTGCAATTATCTACAAAAATTGTCTCCATACTTTTTTTCGTGAGAGTCACCGTTTCCGAGATATGAGCGAAGAAAGTTGTATGCTCCATAAAATGCATAAGTACGCCACGTTCATTCGTCACTGGCGCCGTAATGCGAGTTGAATTCTTTTTCTTTCGGTATATTAACTTAAAAAAAATCAATATTAACTCACAAAAAAAAGGTAAATACGTTCAGTATATACGTCGACATTATGGTCACAGAGTCTCTGTCGTATTTGATGGCTATGCTGATTGTGCAAGAAATATTAAAGCCGCAGAACAACGTCGTAGAGCAACAACAACGTCTTCATCTTCAGATGTTTTATTTGATCAATTTATGACCGTTCCCACTACTCAACAAAAGTTTCTTGCAAATTCTCATAACAAGTCTCGGTTCATTTCAATGTTGAAAGATAAATTGACGAATGAAGAAATACTTGTCAAGCAAGCTGATAATGATGCTGATGTCCTCATTATTGAAACAGCATTAGAACAGTTCAATTTGACAAGCACAACTATGATTGTTGGTGAAGACGTTGATTTACTAGTTTTATTGAATGCTCGAACTCCAGCTGACAGAACAATTTATTTTTTAAAACCTGGAAAATCTCAACATCAGTCCGAAATATATTCATCCCAAAGTTTATCTGCATTTGCAAAGTGCCAAAATCACATTTTGTTTCTCCACGCTATAAGTGGCTGCGATACAACATCTGCATTTTACAGGAGAGGTAAAACGTTTTTAGAATGTTTGAGAAACAAGATTTACTTGATTGTGCCGAAGTTTTTAAAAATAATAAGTCTACTCCAAAAGACATAATTATTCATGGAATTCGCTTTCTTCTTGCCATGTACGGAGCTCCAAAAAAAAATTACCTGCATTGATAACTTCCGTTACGTGTCTTTTGTCAAAATTACTCGTAAAAAAAAGCAAGTGCAATTGGCTTCTCTTCCTCCAACCTCGGCTTCTGCACAACAACATCTTCTTCGGGTATATTATCAAGTTCAAGTGTGGCTTGGTAATCAATTAGACCCAAAAGACTGGGGTTGGATGTTGATTGATAATGCATTAGAACCTGTCCAAACTTTACTTCCACCTGCACCGGAAAAACTCCTCAACACCATTTTTTGCAATTGTAAAAAAGGATGTAATGCCAAATGTGGCTGCAAAAAAGTTGGGTTGTTTTGTTCCTTAGCCTGTACAAGTTGTCAAGGCCAGCTTTGTTCTAATGCTGAATCTCCATTAGAAGAGGACTCATTTCATATAAACGACGAGACATCCGATCCATCGCTTTTGGACGAGTTTATTTTCACTCAGCTCGAAGAAGAAGACGAAGAACAAGAAGAAACAGATGTAATAAATGATTATAATTCGGACCAATAATTTTATCACATTCTTTACAATTAACGACAATTTTTTTTATTATTTATTAGTACAGATCGGTTCGTGGAATAGGCCTACCGGGGAAACCACGTTAAAAAAAACGCGTCAAGTACACTACCTCACAGGTGACGTGGAAACGTGTGCATTTTATGGAGCATACAACTTTCTTCGCTCATATCTCGGAAACGGCGACTCTCACGAAAAAAAGTATAGAGACAATTTTTGTAGATAATTGCACGATCTACAATTTATGTCTGAGCTATTTTTATGATAAAACTCACCGTTTGGCTGAAAAAAGCGAAAAACCCATTTTCGCGACCTTTGACCTTGAATAACTTTTTTAGCAACAATGGGATTTTTGGGGACTTTTCACCCTTTCTTTCTAATGGTATCCTGACCATCTCTACCAATTTTCAGCTCTATGCGAATTTTGGTAACCTGGTATGTATACTTTGACCGGACTAGAGGTGGAAAATATTATTATATCATCAAGATAGACTAAGCAATTTTCTAATCCTCTAAGAACATTATCCATTACACGTTGAAAGGTAGGAGGAGAATTTTTTAATCCAAACGGCATTCTTAAGAATTCGTAATGCCCATTTTCTACGTTGAAAGCTGTTTTTGCAATATCTTCCGGATTCATTTCAATTTGGTGAAAACCACTGGCCAAATCTAATGTTGTAAAATATTGACACTTTCCAAGTTTATCCAAAACATCATTAATATTAGGAATAGGGTATTTATCGTCTATAGTTTTCTCGTTGAGTTTACGAAAATCCACTACGATTCTTCATTGTTTCTTTCCAGATGCATCAGTCTTTTTAGGAACTACCCAAATAGGAGATGACCAAGGGGATTGACTAGGCCTAATAATACCTTGTTCCAACATTGAATTAATTTGATTTTTTACTTCCTCTTTATGAACATAAGGGTATCTGTAAGATTTTGTATATGCAGGAATATCATCTTTTGTTTTAATGTGATGTTTAATTTGATTCGAAAATGAAAGAGGTTGATTTTCTCTATGGAAAATATTAGAATATTTCTTGCATAATTTGAGAATATGAACTTTCTCCTCGTTATTCATATGTGCCGTTCTAATTAATTTTTCTATATCGATATTATCTGATGAAATATTCGTATCTATTTGAAATATTTCGAAATCATTATTATTGAAAAAAAATGACTCAATTGGATTATTCAAAATTAATATTATATCTTCATTAGTCTTATTCGAAATTTCCACATTGGCTAATCCATTTTTAGAAAGAGTTAAAATTTCAGGTATTTGGCAATTCAGTATAGTTTGTTTGGGAACTATGATATCGCCTGATGTTTGTTTCACTGGAATTTTAGTGATTATTTTTGAATTTGCGACAACTTTAATTTTGAAAGGAATTTTCTTCGCAGTTTCCTGATACTTAATCGTTAAGATAGAAGATGGTGTATTCAACTTTGAATTTTGAAAATCGAGGGTTACATTTAGAAGTTTTATGTTATCTAGTCCTATAAGACCATCATAAACATTGTGAAACTTGAATAAGTAAAATTCTAAATTACCATGTTGATTAAATTCAGGAAAAATTGGGATATTAGCACAAAAATTATGGGTTGATGTTTGGTGTACGGTGGAAACAGTAAAGGGTTTTTTGAAAATGAATTTTGAATAATATTTTTTTGCAAGTTCAGGACTTATAAAAGATTTTGTTGAGCCTGTGTCTATATGAGTAGCTTTAAAGGAGGATTTTGTATAGATATAAAAGGCAATTCTCGTTTATTAGAAATATGAAATTCTATCATCTCAATTGTTTGTCTGTTTGAAAATTCTGAAAATGTTCTTCCTTGCTATAATCTTCGAATTCAATATTATTTTGATCATAATTTTCTGAATTATACAACTCTTCACTTATAAATCTTGATTTCTATTCCTGTTTGAAAAATTTCTCTGAGTTGAATAATCTGTTTTTAATTTTGGAGCTGTATTATTGGTAGATATACTCATTGGAGTTGGGTAATTTTGATGAGGTTTTTTAAAAACTTGAGAATGGGTTGGAAATCTTGGAGGAATGTGATTGAAATTTCTTTGTAGAGTTACTGGTCTACTAGGAAAATGTTGGTGATTATCTTTAAAATGCAAATTTGAAAATTGACTATTACCATAAGATTGCGGTGATTGAAATTGAGGATTTCCATTATGAACTGGATTATAATTTATTCTATTTTGTTTCGTATTGACTGTTTTTCTAGGAATATGAAAGTTTTTACTTTTTTGCAAATGTTTTATATTATCCTCTTCTATTATGAATTGTATGGCCTGAGCCAAAGAAGTAGGTCTCATTGCTCTAATGATAGGGCCTAAAGGATCTCTCAATCCTGCTAAAAAACTCTTCAAAGCTTGATTCTTGAAAAAAGTTCGCTTACTTTCTTTTTCTGCCGCATTACACCTTAGGTCTATATAGTTACAAATTGAATTTAATAAATGTAATATTCTTTCGTAGAATTCTTGCGGTGATTCGTTCCACTTTTGAATTGAATTCACCAAATCTTGATTCAGACTATTTTCGTCTCTTTGATCGCTAAAGTTCAAAATAAGTGCATTTTTAATTTCTAGCCAATCGTTAGTTGCGCCATGGATGACGACAATTTCTTCGGCACGACCATGCAGTTTATTTAGAATACCATTTAGCAACAATAAATTTTATTTATTACAAACGGCATAGCCTATTTTCCAAAATATACATTATATTACAATTATCAAGAATACTAAAAAAAATGTTCAAATAGCCTCAAAATATCTTTTGAGACTAAAAATAGATATCTGAAATAGGTCAATTTCAGAAGCGTTTGCCCCTCTTATCGCTCGTGCAATAGGATTATTCATGGCATAATTAGTGGGGTTATATTCGATATAAAAGAGATCTCTATATCTAAGGAATACATTATTCGCATTAAGTTTTATCTTAGATACTAAGTATTCACAATCAATGTAGTTATTAAGCAATTTATAAACAAACATAACATCAAAATTATTCCTTCTTATAGATAATGGTTTCATTGATGAAGACTCGTGTAGATGGTCATAATTTATTGACGTCTTGGGAATACTCATTTTGTAAGCAACCCATCTTAAAAATTTTCGTTGCACGCGTTCAATATTATTTTTGTGTACTTCATAATAGGGAGACCAGACTACAAAAGAATATTCCAATATACTTCGGACATTCGTAAAATAAACAGCTTTTAAGGCAGAGATATTATTAAAATCTTTGAGTTTTCTTTTAATGAATCCTAGCATCCTTATAGCTTTCTGAGTTATAATGAAAATATGCTGACTCAAATTCAGTTGGTGATCGAGGTGTATTCCCAGATCTTTAACAATTAGGCTTGATCTCAGTTTGACATTGTTTAGCCTATAATCGTACTGGATAGGTGACTTAATTCTGTAAAATCTCATTACACTACATTTACCGATATTGAAATGCATCTCATTATCCACACACCACCTTTCAACATTGTTAAGATCTTCTTGTAATGCAAGACAATCTAGAATACTCAGGGCCGTCGCTAACGGGGGGGGGGGGGGAGCCTCCCCCCCGGATCATATCTCAAAGGGCGCCAAATTGACCGCGGATATTTGAAAAACTATAGCAAAATGACATAATGAAAAAAGATTTTTTTGAACTACTACTTGCATAAAATGATTATTATTATACATAAGTACAGTGAATGTATCGAATGATTGTCTACCCTACCATCTACTCAATTTATTTGTACTAGACCGACAGCATTGTAGAAAGCTTTGTTGCTGCTAGAGACTAGATGGCAGGAGTGGGGAATTCCCGGCCTTCCCCAGCTATACATCAAAATCGTTCAATAGGAAGAAACATAACCTTCTTCTTCTTATATAAATTATTCTTGAATAGTGAATATGAATATGGATTGAAAGTTAAAATCGAAAACCGAATATGGATATGGATCCTTGCCAAAATAAGTTCAAACCTCTGGAGCGGAATTCAGAAGGACAGCCCAGAAAAGAAAAATTGAAACGGAAAAAGGTGCAAATGTCATGAATACATGGCTAACGGCGAGTTGTTCAAGCACCGGACGCGAAGTCAGGAGCTTGGAGCTATTGGCGCATGTTCTATTGTCCATTCTCCTTAATCGAATTTACCGATTAAGAACCAATTTTTTTTTTTTAATTTCTACGATTCTCACTAAATTTCACACACGTCTTTATGTCGATATTCCGCAATTAGTCCAAGCATCAATTCGATCAGGTCTATATTTTTTGAGTTATCGAGGATATAATATTCCAGGTGGTTATAACTCCGAAACCGTTCGGCCGATTATGCCCAAAAACGAACTTAACTCTCCCATTCGGATGCGCAACCTACCCTGAAAATTGCAAGTGCCTATCTCTTTTCGTTCCAAAGTTATCGAGGCAACAGTCAGCCATCCATCTACTGAACTCACACAAGGCTGCTCGAATATCCAACAATATCTATCTCATCGTGTTCAAACTTGGAACTTGGCAGTAGAGTTAAGTTCTGAAGGCTCTCGCGATATCGAACGAATAGTTTAGGACATATAGAATTTTTTCAATGATTTTTTAAAAAATTTCTAGTGATACGATGCTCACTAAATTTCGCAAGATTTCGCGTTGGCATTCTACAACTAATAACCACGTTTGAATTGGATCGGTTTTCTAATTTTCGAGTTATTGAGGAAATAACATCCAAATTTCAGATGGGTATACCTATGAACAAACTATAGCATTAAGATGCACAACCTACACTGAAAATTTCAAGGCACTATCTCTTTCCGTTCTCAAGTTATCGTGGCAACGGCCGGCCGGTTGGACAGAATCAAATTTGACATCGAATAATTCCTCATTAGAAAGTTGAACTATGTTGCCTAACAAACAACAACGAAACAACATCAACGAAGAAACAACTTTATCGTAACGTTTCGGAGTCTATATCAGACTCCTTCGTCAGACGCTTAATGAAAATCTTTAGAATTATTTTGTTGATAGTTATTTTGTGAAATTCAAGAAGTGTCACAATGTGACAGACGCAGGAGTCTGATATAGACTCCGAAACGTTACGATACAGTTGTTTCTTCGTTGATGTTGTTTCGTTGTTGTTTGTTAGGCAACATTGTTCAATTGATTGCTTCTGACAAATATCTTGTGTTTCTTACGCAGAAGCAAATCACCAAATAATTAATTTTTATTTTATAGATATTGTTCAGAGTTTGGGAGAGAAAACCAGAAAAAAACCTTTTAATAAAAAATAATATATCACTCGTTTTTCCAACAATAACAACTATTCATGGAATCCTTATTTAATTTGAAGCAAATTCATCCTCTAGACTTTTTAACGTACGAGGCACCGTTTCCGAGTAAAAAATATAAACACATTCTCATGCATGAGGAAATCGCTAAAATTTGATATGGTACATAATAATAATAAGACTATCTTTGTAAACGAAACGTGTAATTCCAAAAAATTAAGCGTTAACAGTCACACCCAAATACGAATTTAAAGAAGATGTTCGAAGTAAAAGAAAAAAAACATTTATTTTTTCTAATAATTTTAACACCCTGTATCTCAAAGAGGAAGCATTTCTCGACATACGTTTATACGACAAACTAGGGCTTATTTTTGACGTAGAATAAGTGGTTAAAATTTCTTGGTGAAGATCTGGACCATCCTGTATATATTTATTTTTGTCAAATACAATTCTTTTTTGGCCCTGGATCTCTTGAGAGATGCAAACAATTTTTTTCACTCAAAAAGACAAATTCAGAACGCGGTATTCTTTGTAAAATAATTTTCATTCATAGTTATATTAATTATTAATTAATTCTTTATTAAGAAACTTTGTAGTTTTTATCAATATATGTTCACTTTATCCATATGTGAATGTTTTTCGATTTTTGCCTATTTTTTCAAATTAGGGGCGCCAAAAGACGTTTCTCCCCCCCCCACGGAATAGCTCTTAGCTACGGCCCTGAGAATACTTCGTATGACCTTAAACAACTTGAGATTGTCAGCGAACAATAGAAATAGACTGCCTCTAATAGATTTTCCTATATCATTTATGAAACATAGGAATAGTAGCGTTGAAAGGGGTGAACCTTGACCAACCCCAGAAAGAACGGGAAACTGCTCAGAGAAAACAACATCTCCAAGCTTAACCCTTAAGGTACCATCACGCAAACGATCAGACAACCAGTCCAATAACGGAGGGCCGATTCCCTTAAGCCTTTCAACAAGTAACCAATGTGGAACCGTGTCAAAAGCTTTTTGAAAATCGGTATAAATGCTATCTACTTGAAATTTATCTGTCATTGCTTTTGAAGTGGTGTCTATGTACGAAACAAGATTAGTTGTCACCGATCTTTTGCTATTGAATCCGTGTTGTTCAGATAAAAAAATACGCGAAAAGCAGGGTGAAATCTTGATGTTGAATTTTAGGAATGTGAGAATACTTCAATATACTGGTCTATAATTTTTCACATCTTTTTCATCTCCAGCCTTATGTATAGGAATGATAAAGTTTTTTTTCCAGATCTTTGGATAACTTCCGCATTTAATAGAGCTATTGAATATAAGGCATAAGGGCTCAGCCAATATATCACCGCAGCGCTTCAAAAATATCGCCCCAATATTATCAGCACCCGAATCATTTGAGTCTTTCAAAGTCAAAAACTCTTTCAGTACTTCATCTGGCGTAAAATATACATCTCCTATATCGACTAGATGTTCTTGCGGTATATTCAAGCGTTTTGGTTTGCTCGCTTTATAAACTTTGGAAAAATAGGAACCAAAAAATTCGGCTATTTCTTGCGAATTATCTGAAATTTCATCTTCGAAATACATAGTTGTGGGAAGAATCTTATTCGACCTGGAATCATTCACAAATTTCCAAAAATACTTTGGATTCATTTCTATAGAGTCTTCAACAGAATTTATATACTCGCGATAGCAGTTCTCGGACTCAATTCTACATTATTCTCTCAATTCAGCAAACTGTGTATAGGCTTCTAAGCTATTAGATATCTTATATGATCTATGTGCCGTTTTTTTCGTTTAAATCAGACCCTTCAGACGAGATGAAAACCAATTTGGGAACTTATATTCTTTTGATATTCTTTTAGGAACATATAATTCAACTGCTGAATCAATAATATGGTAAAAATTTGAAATGGACTTCTGGACATCATTCTCAAAAATAATTTCGTTCCAGTTTATTGTCGAAAAGTAATGTAACAAACTATTATAATTGGCATTCTTAAAATCCAGAAATGTGTAGTTTTGTTCTTCCCTCCTCGTACATCCGGAATCAATGTAAAAATATAATGCCGGATGATGCCCATCACAAGGAAGCAAGATATCAGCCGCCAAAGAAACAGACGTATTATCGAATGATGAAAATAATAAATCTAGTATCACATTGTTCATGTTTGAAATTTCGTTTAATTGCACCATATTTAACAAAGCTATCGACTGTGCGATTACCGTTTCAGTTTTTGTTATTTTTGTTAAGTTTTTATTAGGCTCGGTTTTCCAACAGATACCCGGTAGATTAAAGTCTCCACAGCATACAAGGTTTGCGTCAGAATATCGATCAGATATATCTTCCAAGTCTTCGCAATACTTTTCATAAAGAGAAATGTCGCTATTTGGAGGAAAATATACATTTGACATCAAAATGTCTCCGCTATCAGTGTGAACTAAAACATATACAACTTCTATATCATAATGTGAGCTTGGGATAATTCTTGAAGAAATCGATTTCTTTATGGCTATCATGACACCTCCTCCCCTTGATTTAGAGCTACTTACGGAATCTCTATCTTTGCGGTAAATATCGAAGTTTTTAATACCTAATTCTGAATTTGAAATGTCTTTAGACAACCAAGTTTCAGTTAAAAATATAACATCATAGTCTGAACTAATTATTGATGAAGCAAGATTAGTTATCTTTGTACGCAACCCTCTGACATTTTGGTAATAGCAATATAAGCAATTATTCTGACCTAAGTTTAAACTAGAACTACAACGAATATCGTTCACATCACAATAACTTCCTTGATACACAGCATCATTGCCAGATTGGGTTGCTCTTAACTAGATGTTCTGGAATGGTCTGATTAATATACCCTCAGGCCATGCTTCTGGATTAAGTAGCTCCTCCAAATCCAGATCATTGCTTCCCACCTTAAAAGATTTCTTGCTATTTTTAGACTTTAAATCGAAACATAGAAGATCACTGTTCGGCCATCTTTCAGTCGCATATGATAATATGTTGGACGACGAAGTTTCTCTTGAAAGACCACCAATCCATATCTACTTTCTACCTTTCGGTGCTGGTTTGATATTGAGATCGGGTTTCCCCTTTGCATGTACTGCTGGATCTCTTGTGAATGTTTTTCTTGGATAGGAAGGCTTAGGATGTTCCAAAACTTCCTTTGTAGGAGCAGAAGTCGCCACTTTTTTTTGTATGTCAGATTGGAGGATAGTTGGTTTTCCGCTTGTTTTCTGCTTAAGATTTGATGGTACCGACAGCAGTTTGGATGATGGGTCGTTCTCGACTATAGTAATTTCCTTTGACCTGAATGTCCCAGCGTTCTTAAATTCATTGGATGACATAAATCGAATTAAATCCTTATTGCTATCCTTCAAAGCTACAATTTCTTATTTAAGGATATTGAACTTTATCTGGCAGTCTTCCACTATATAGCTTTGGTGTGTTTCTCTATCAAAGCGCTCAAAAAGTCCCCTTCGTTTCCTATGCTATGAAAGTTCTCAGGCTCATGTTCTAGTTTAGCTTTCACACGATCCAAACAATCATAACAAAAAAAGCAGATGTTTCAGATTCGGACAATGCTTTCAGGACGGTATCCTTTATTTGAACGCACTTTGTATGGAAATCAAGCCCACAGGAACTGCACTTTATAGACTTTGTGCTGACAATAAAGTTGTCACTACACAACTTGCAAATACCAGACATATTTATCGTGATATGTATGGGTGACCCTTAAATCGAAAACAAATGCAGGTCTTGAAATTGCAATTTTCAATTATTAGGGCCTCAAGATGACTTCCAGTATCTTGTGAACGTAACAAGATAACCACCGAAAAATTCTTATCACCAATATTTCACTGCAAATTTAGACGAAAATCGAAGAAACAACCAAGACGCGTGTGTACTCGGCGAGTATCTATCATAAGATATGAAGTTGGAAGTTTGGAAGTTATACGCATTATTTATGTCGAAATAATGTGCTAGAAGAGCTTCCGAGGCCGTAATAAACCTATGGAGTTTATTCGGATTCCCGTCAAAATCGGGAACAATACTTAATTCTTTTGAGTCAAACTTTGGAACCGTAGCCATTTTAGTTTGAGGGAATGTGTGAATGCTTAATTTCTCAAAAGAATTCAAAAATTTTAGTTTCAAATCAGAGTCGTTTTCAATGATGGAATCGGACAAGGATTTAGGAGGGTCTGACATAAAATGTAAAAATGTTATAGTAGGTATCAATTTATAACTCACCACTTAGTAAACTAGTTCAAACAGACTAATTATATCTCCGAAAGTATTGGTTTCTCTGAGTTGGGAATTATATCAATGTATACATATGATAGAGCTGCATCATAAAGGAAATTCAATTCAAATAATAGTTTATTTATCAAGATTAAATGAGCAATCATGAGAATGAGAACTGCACCATGGAAGAAATCGAAAAAATCTGGCCAATTTTGCCCAATAACGAACTTAACCGAGATATTCATCTCCCTAACCTACTTTGAAAATTTCAACTACCTAGCTCATTCCGTTCGAGAGTTATTGTGGAAAAACTTTTTTTAAATTTTCAAATTTTTTTTTACACTTTGCGGTAATCTGGTCAATACAAAACTTCACATGCGTATAAAGGTCATGATTCTACAATTTGATGCTAAATTTCAGATAGATCGAACGAACTTGTCCGAGATATTTACGCTCCAAAACCACCTTGCAATTTTCAATCCGCTAACTCCTTTCGTTCGAGAGTTATCGTGCCTACGGCCGGTCGGCCGGCCGGACAGAATCGATTTCGCACTCGGATTCTTGATCAGTGAGTCGAACCAAATCGTTTGAGACCATTTTCAGCCAAAAATTTCAAAATTACAGACACTTGGGCAAATTGATAAGCACACTGTTCCGAGGAACTAGAGCGCCAAAAAAACAAGTTTCGTATGACAATTGCCCAAAACAGGTTTAAAGTACCTACAAATAGTAGGTATTCAATAAAACAAATATGAAAGAAGGTAAGTAATAATAAAAAATTACCTTGTAATCGATCAAAAATTTCCTGATCTACGTTCACCAAACTACAGAATTATGCTTTAAATATTTACGTAATATTTTCAAACATTTTCGGGTGAGGTCCCCGTTGCATCGCTAAAATACGAGTATTTCAACCCCAATATTTTTGAAGTTACAATATTCCCTTCTGTCAAGTTGACATTATGAGAATTCATACATAGAATAATAATAAGTGGAAAAGTTTAACGGGTAATTCCGCAAAAGAAGCAGATTAAAAATAATTCTGCTGGTACCTGCCGACACGTGTTTCTGCTAGTTGGCTTCTTCAGGACAGGGCAACCAAGAAACCAAGAAAGATGGAAATAAAAGTGAAAATAGGTGACACCACACCAGGAGCGAGCAACCAATTTGTGCCTTCAGCTCTAGGACCTCCATTTCGGAGGTAAACTATGGCATCGGCACGGAGGAAGCATAAGCTACCTGTGCGATGCGACCTCAACCCGAGGATATGAAACATAGAAATATGAATCATGCGGAGTAATATAAATAAGTGGAAAAGTTTAACGGGTAATTCCGCAAAAGAAGCAGATTAAAAATAATTCTGCTGGTACCTGCCGAAACGTGTTTCTGCTAGTTGGCTTCTTCAGGACAGGGCAACCAAGAAACCAAGAAAGATGGAGATAAAAGTGAAAATAGGTGACACCACACCAGGAGCGAGCAACCAATTTGTGCCTTCAGCTCTAGGACCTCCATTTCGGAGGTAAACTATGGCATCGGCACGGAGGAAGCATAAGCTACCTGTGCGATGCGACCTCAACCCGAGGATATGAAACATAGAAATATGGATCATGCGGAGTAATATAAATAAGTGGAAAAGTTTAACGGGTAATTCCGCAAAAGAAGCAGATTAAAAATAATTCTGCTGGTACCTGCCGACACGTTTTTCTGCTAGTTGGCTTCTTCAGGACAGTCTGCTTCTTTTGCGGAATTACCCGTTAAACTTTTCCACTTATTTATATTACTCCGCATGATCCATATTTCTATGTTTCATATCCTCGGGTTGAGGTCGCATCGCACAGGTAGCTTATGCTTCCTCCGTGCCGATGCCATAGTTTACCTCCGAAATGGAGGTCCTAGAGCTGAAGGCACAAATTGGTTGCTCGCTCCTGGTGTGGTGTCACCTATTTTCACTTTTATTTCCATCTTTCTTGGTTGCCCTGTCCTGAAGAAGCCAACTAGCAGAAACACGTGTCGGCAGGTACCAGCAGAATTATTTTTAATCTGCTTCTTTTGCGGAATTACCCGTTAAACTTTTCCACTTATTTATATTACTCCGCATGATCCATATTTCTATGTTTCATATCCTCGGGTTGAGGTCGCATCGCACAGGTAGCTTATGCTTCCTCCGAGCCGATGCCATAGTTTACCTCCGAAATGGAGGTCCTAGAGCTGAAGGCACAAATTGGTTGCTCGCTCCTGGTGTGGTGTCACCTATTTTCACTTTTATTTCCATCTTTCTTGGTTTCTTGGTTGCCCTGTCCTGAAGAAGCCAACTAGCAGAAACACGTGTCGGCAGGTACCAGCAGAATTATTTTTAATCTGCTTCTTTTGCGGAATTACCCGTTAAACTTTTCCACTTATTTATATTACTCCGCATGATCCATATTTCTATAGAATAATAATTATATCAATCTGTGAAATACGATTTACATTGAAATTTAAAAAAATCATATCTCCGAAAGTATTAGCTTGTTAGAGTTGAAAATGATATGAATGGATTCTTATGATAAAACGGCTTATTAAAAAAAATTGATTTGGAATTTGTTTCGTAAAAAAAAATTTTTTTTTTGTTACTCCGAAACCATCTGTCCGATTTTGCCCAATAACGAACTTAGCCGAGATATTCATCCCCCAAACCTACTCTGAAAATTTCAACTCTCTAGCTCATTCCGTTCGAGAGTTATCGTGCTTACGGCCGGCCGGCCGGACAGAATAAATTTCGACCACGGATTCTTGATCAGTGAGTCGAACCAAATCGTTTAAGACCATTTTCATCGAAATATTCCAAAATTACAGACATTTGGGCAAATTGATAAGCACTCAGTTCCGAGGAACTAGAGCGCCAAAAATGCAATATCCATACGTATTCCCTGATGGACCCGATGGATGATAGGTTCTTGGTTTTTGTATTTTCTGCTGTAGAACTTCACAAAAACTCCGTCGACTGCGCCAATTATGTTTTAGTAGTGAGCTACAGACTTTTTAAAAAACATTTATTTACTATTTACAAAGGATGGAAAATGTGACGGACGATTCGTACATAAATTCGCGATCCCGAATATGTCAAGACTAATTAGTATGAAGAAAGGGTTCAATATGTATGTTGGAAATATGCCATTCAGCAGAATGGCCAGAGTGGGAATGTCCCTGTCAGCATTAGGTTGTGTTGGGATCTCCTGGATCTAAACGTATAACTCGCGCGTGTTCACGGTGGCTAATTTGAATTGAGTGATGAGTACTTCAAGCTCAGTGAATTGAGCGAGCCGGAGATCTACTCAAGGGATAGTGGACACCATTCACTGTCGATTCAAAAATTAACAGTGCTGTATCTGAGCTTCCGTAAGGATAGAGTAACACTGTTGAAAAAGTACTCAACTGACTCTCCTTAGTCGCAAAATCTTCTAGAAGATTCTGAGAGATCTCTTTGGGAAAGACTTGCCAGAGGGTCAGTATAATACTAATCATGTATATAGCACGCGCGCCAAATGAAAGAAAAAGTGTAATAAAGCATTGACGTGGGGTCAATCTGCTTTGGCGCGCGTGCCATATACATGATTATGATCATACTGATCCTGCCAAGTCTTTCCCAAGGAGATCCTTAGAATCTTCAAGAAGCTTGTGCGACTAAGGATAGTCAGTTGTGTTCTTTTTCAACGGTGTTACTCTACCCTTACGGAAGCTCAGATACAGCACTGTTGATTTTTGAATCGACACTGAATGTTGTGCACTATCCCTTGGGTAGATCTCCGGCTCGCTCAATTCACTGAGCTTGAAGTACTCATCACTCAATTCAAATTAGCCACCGTGAACACGCGCACCAAAGAGTACTGACTTCACGTCAGTGCTTTTGTTTTTCAAGTTCCTTCAACATATATGGCTATCAATACAGTTTGGCTGTTAGCTTAACCGTAGATCGAACAAAATTGCGGTTATGGGACCTCCTTATTTAGGAACGCAATTGCCTCTTCTCCAAATCTGAACGTAATTTAATTGATATAGATCTACCGAATATAGTTATTTATAAATTCGCCCCAGGGCCACGATACATACATTTCAACTCGGAAACAACGCTATTTCCCCGAAACTGACTTGTCCGTGCACAGAATTGCCATGAAATTTCTCTTCAAACCTTAAAATGACGGCCCAGCACCAAATCGATCACCGCTAGACGCAAACCACTCCCAACATGAGCCAACAATCCAAACGTCTCCTCTGTGCATACGCAATCTACTCGTGGCTTAAAGTCCCCTGAAAATAACACTTCACACAAAATTCTGATTCTTCAACACCATTGGTTCAGGGGATATCACTGTTCCAATTCACGCATGCTCAAACACTCAGACGAAAACTCCAGCAGTTAACTCACTTATGCTCATGCGCATAACAAAAAATGCCCGTAAGGGGTAACATCAATTTCAAAATTAGCCCCAGGGCCACGGTATGCACACTTCAACTCGGAAATAACGCTATTTCCCCCAAACCGACTTGTGTCCGTGCACTGAATTGACATGAATATTCTTTTAAAACTTCACAATATCGGCTCATTACTACCATCATAACCCATACAACCCAATAACAGTAACTTCTATTCTGCGCATGCGCAATCTACTCGCGGCTGCAAGTCCTCCCAAAATCACACACCTTACAAAAACTCCGATTCTCCAAAACTAGTGGTTCAGGAGATATCCCATCTTGAATCCACGCATGCGCAGACCTTCACCAGGGGATTCTATAGAGGAATAGCATCCACCACCCCAAAACCCCAATCGTCTCTGACGAAAACACCAGCAGTTAAATCACTGATGGTCCGCTCATGCGCATAACGAAAAATGCCCGTTAGGGGTAACATAAATTTCAAAATTAGCCCCAGGACCACTTCAACTCGGAAACAACGCTACATCCCCCAAACTGACTTGTCCTTGCGCTGAATTGCCATGAATATTCTTTTAGAACCTCACAATATCGGCTCAGCACTCCCAACATAACCCAAACAACCCAAAAACAGTCACTTCTCTTCTACACATGCGCAATCTACTCGCAGCTGCAAGTCCTCCCAAAATCGCACACCTTACAAAAAACTCCGATTCTCCAACACTAGTGGTTCAGGAGATATCGCATCTTGAATCCACGCATGCGCAGACCCTCACCAGGGGATTCTATAGAGGAATATCATCCACCACCCCAAAACCGCAATCCTCTCTGACGAAAAAACCAGCAGCTAAATCACCGATGGTCTGCTCATGCGCATAACGAAAAATGCCCGTAAGGGGCAACATCAATTTTAAAATTGGCCCCAGGGCCACGGTATGCACACTCAAACTCGGAAACAACGCTATTTCCCCCTATCTGACTTGTGTCCGTGCACTGAATTGACATGAATATTCTTTTAAAACCTCACAATATCGCCTCAGCACTCCCAACATAACCCATCCAACCCAAAAATAGTAACTTCTCTTCTGCGCAATCTACTTGCGGCTAAAAGTCCTCGCAAAATCACATACCTTACAAAACTCCGATTCTCCAACACTAGTGGATCAGGAGATATTTCATCTTTAATCCACGCATGCGCAGACCCTCAGCAGGGGATTCTATGGAGGAATAGCATCCGCCACCCCAAAACCCCAATCCTCTCTGACGGAAACTACAGCAGTTAAATGACTTCTCATCTGCACATGCGCATAACGAAATATGCCCGGAAGGGCAGCATGATCCTCAAAAAAATAGGTTTCGGCATTTCAAGCAAAGTATTCCGCAAAATAGTAGTAATTTTTTTAATTTTTTCATGTCACGTGATCTTCACGAAATTTTGCCTTAGTGTTTGCTTTGGTCTTTTGCATCTAACTACTGAGTTTCAATTTAATCAGATCAGTATTTTTCGAGTTATCGTGAAAACAAAATTTCAAAATTTTTGAAATTTTTTTTTGCCTCTTTAGGGTCGTCCGGTCAAAACAAAACTTCGCAGGCATATGAAGGTCATGATTCTACAATTTGATGCCAAGTTTCAGAAAGATCAAGTAATCGGTTCCGGAAATATTCATAAAAAACGTTTAGACTAAAAACGGCCCTAACTCCGAAACCGCTTGGTGGATTTCGCCCGTTAACGAACTTGTCCGAGATATTTACGCTAAAAAACTACCCTGCAAATTTTAACGCTCTAAGTCGTTCCGTTAGAGAGTTGTCGTGCTAACGGCCGGCCGTACAGATTTGAATTTGACCTCGAATTCTTCATCAGGGAGTCGAAACCAATCGTTTGAGACCATTTTCGAAAAAAAAATCGAAAAATACAGACATTGTGACGAAATGATAGCACGCTTTTCCTTGCGGAAAAGTGACACAAAAGTGAATTCCGGACGAAAGAAGAAACTGATAGGTACTTTCTGGAGATCTCTCCCCGGAATGCATTACTCGCAAGAAATTCCTACGGAACTTTGAAACTGTCAAATCCAAGAAATACTTGGACCTCAGTAAGAACAAGCTGGACCTCCTCACTGGCTTCCTCACAGGGCACTGCGGCCTCAGGAAGCATATGATGGGATTAGGGCTTGCAGAAACTGACGAGTGCAGATTCTGTTGGGAGAATTATGATCACCTGACAATGGAATGCCTTGCCATCTCAAACCAACGCAAGGAATGCTTTGGGCAAGAAATCTGCAGGAGCGAAGACCTCGCCTCCTTGAAGCCATCCCAGATACTGGAGTTCATCAGAACTCTGGAACTGGAAGGCGAGCTGTAGATTGTAATGACATCGACAGCTCTGAAGGCGGGGCACAATAGACCTTAAGGTCACAGTGCAACGTTACCCCCTACAACAATATACAATATATAAGTTAGTCTTAGATAATGTTGGCAACCTTTGAAAGGTTGAAATTTGACAGTTAGAAAATGAGTGTGAACGAAAACTTCGTAATAAAGTTTTTATTGATAAGTTAGTTCAACAATATTACAGTTATATATCTAGCGATGTAAGTAATTCACTTACCTACACAGATACAATCATTATACAGTTCACTTACTTTATTCAGATCGATGTCATAAACTACCTACTATGTATGGAGTGGAAAAAATTACATTATTAAGTTAGTCACTAAACCAACTATGATGTAACATTTTCTCCTAAACCAGCCTTGCAAGAACAGCCAAATGCAGGTACTATGGCTGATCCTTCATCAATTAGAATTTTTACTCTCCTCTAATGAATCTGCTGGTAGCGCCGACGTTTGTAAACACAAATCAAAAACTTCTTAATTGTGCCATTCTTCTTTCCCAAATTTCCACATTAAAAAAATGTTTTGTCAATGAAAATATCCACAAATTTCCACGAACCCACCTTCTAATGAAATTCTACTATTGGGAATGGAATCTTGATATTTGCTCAGACTGACAAGAACACTATTTTTATCATTAACCATTATTTTTCCCCAAATAAAATACCGAAACTGAACAAATTTCCTTGTGTTTACAATCACTCTACCTAAAATTGAAGGGCTCGGTGCAAAAACAGGTCATCTCCCTTCAAGGGCCAATAAAAACTCCTGGAGGTAGCCAATTCTTGCTTGGAAATTACTTTCATTTTGCATCGAGCTCTTCAATTATTAATAATGAATTTTGTCGGGCAGACGAAACCCGTCCCGCCGCCGCGTCCAATCGGTCTATTGTGGCACTCTACCTATGTTTGAAGCTTCCTGAAACCTAATGGCCCTCTTGAATCGCCAATTAGAGTTCTGACATCAAGCTACATTTATGTTTCTTCAAATTTAAATGCACAGAATCTATGTGATTTTCGAGGTTACATTTTTGAGATGAAGAATATTCACACAAGTGACATTTATGTTCCTTCAAAATTAAATGCACAAAATCTATATGATTTTAGTTCATTTTTCAATTTGCAGAATATTCACATGAATAAGTAACATCTGTGTTTCTTCAAATTTAAATATACAAAACCTATATGGATTTGGAGTTCAAATCTAAATGCACAGAATTAAGATGGATATCGAGGTAAATTTTTGACTTGCAGAATATTCACACAAGAGACATTTATTTTACTTCAAATTTAAATATACAGTATCTATATGAATTTGGCGGTTGTTTTTAGCAGTATATTCGCACAAGTAGTGTCATTTATGTTCTTTCGAATTTGAATGCACACATTTTAGATGATTTGTGAGGCAAAATTTTCGACTTGTAGAATATTCACACAAGTGACATTTATGCTCTTTCAGTTTTAAATGTATAGAATCTATATGAGTTTTAAGGCTAGGTTTGTGATTCGTAGAATATTCACACAGGTGACATTTATGTTCCTTCAAATTTAAATGTACAGAATATATATGGGTTTTGAGGCTACGTTTGTGATTTGCAGAATATTCACACAGGTGACATCCATGTTTCTTCAAATTTAAATGTACAGAATCTATATGACTTGTGACGTGACATTTTTGATTAGACGAATATTCACACAATTCACATTTATGTTTCTTCGAATTGAAATGCACAGACTTCAGATGATTTTCAAGGTGAATTTTTCTATTTGCAGAATATTCACACAAGTGACATTTATGTTCCTTCAATTTTAAATGTACAGAATCTATATGACTTTTGAGGTGACATTTTTTATTAGAAGAATATTCACACAATTCACATTTATGTTCCTTCAAATTTAAATGCACAGAATCCATATGACTTTTGAGGGAAATTTTTCGATTTGCAGAATATTCACATAAGTGACATATATGTTTCTTCAAATTTAAATGTACAGAATTTATATGAGTTTTGAGATCAGGTTTTCGATTTGCAGAATATTCACACAAGTGACATTTATGTTCCTTCAAATTTAAATGCACAGCATCTAGATGATTTTTGAGGTGAATTTTACGATTTGCAGAATAATCACAAAAGTGACATTTATGTTCCTTCAAATCTAAATGTACAGAATCGATATGAACTTTGAGGCTAAGTTTATGATTTGAAGAATATTCACATAAGTGACATCTATGTTTCTTCAAATTTAAATGTACAGAATCTATATTATTTTCGAGATTAACTTTTTTATTTGAAGGAATTTCACTTAAATTACACTCATCTTGCTCAGAGTTCAATTCAATAGAGTCAATGAGTTCTGATTGTCGACACATGTCTTCTAGGCTCTGAACTGTCTTTTCATCAATTTGATCAGATATATGTGCACTATATTTACATTCCACTTTGTATCTATGCTCATCTATGAACTTTTCAGTAATATCCAAATCTTCATTTTTCACATAATGGGTTTCATAGCTCTTCTCTTCCGGTGGTTGATGATAACTGGAAAAGACAAAGATGTGTTTAAACCTGTCGATTTCATCTCAAAAAAAGTCTTTCTCCATACCCTATAATCTTATGATCGTAATTCATCCGTATATTTCAGTCATAAGGTTTGGCTCTCGAGCCAACCGTAAAAGGCTAAACTAAGTTTCTTACGATTACATTCTATATCTGGTGTCCCACGAATACCGTTCCGAATTCCGTTTTTGGGAAGGAATCGAAATTCACGTTTGCAATTTAAGGTTAAGGTAAGACTAGAAAGATTAATTTTTTTGAGATTCGTCGGACCCCAAAGTGGCACAAACTTAAGTTTTTCAAATGGGAAGCACCATATTTTATAATAAAAATAGATTCCTTATAAAATTCTGAGTTGTTTTAATGTCAAATTTTCAAATTTCCGTCAGAAGATCCAATTCCAACGTGAAATTGCGAAAAAAAAATTGCTAATGGAGCTCCACTTAAACATGGATATCTTCAAGGTTTTTCATTGGAAAACTGTCGTTTTTAGGCTTCCGCGAGAAGTAAGAATAACGCTTCTGTCACAATAGTCAGAATTTAGAATCATGATACAGGAGGTCATAAAAGCGTTGTCAAAGTTGGCAATTTCGAAAACGTGAAAATCCAATATTTTCAAATTAGAACCTCATTTTTTTATAGCCATAATGGAATCTACGTTGAAAATAATGTAGGTGTTGAAATAACACCAATGCCCTAAAATTCATATTGTTTGAGATATGCAGTCGCGATTACATTTCTAATATCAATCTTCTCAAAAATACATACAAAAGTGGAAATGAAGTATTTCTATGAGTACAATCTAAAATAAAAGTTCAATATGTCCTCCATTCTCTTCGAGACATTTCAAAATTCGCTCTTGAACATGATGCGTTGCCTTCCTTATTTCGATGGGATCTAAAATATGAAATGCTTCGGATATTTCGTTTCGCAAATGTTATCTGCTTTCTATTACGTTTGCATAAACATTCTCCTTAATTCTACCCCATAAATAAAAAATTGGTTCAAGCGAATTTACCATGCTAAATTCGAATTAAGAGTGTCCAATACAGGAGAATGGACAATAGGACATACGCGCAAAAGCTCCTGACTTCACGTCAGTGCTCGAACGAAATTTTTTTTTTCATGATTCCAGAGCGTTCCTGCTAATAGGGTCTTAATAATGGCCTCGTATAATTAATCTAATTATGCGTATATTTCACAAGTCAAATAAACCCCAGGGGATTTCATTGACTTGCCGAGAAGCAAGAGCAGACGCGTTTCTGGCTTCTTGGCCTTCATCAGTGCTCTGTAGCTTCCCGACAAATTCAACTAAACTGAACCGTGTTGAGCCTCTCACAGCCGACTTGGTGAGAATTTACCATGGTAAATTCGAATTAAGAGAGTCCAATACAGGAGAATAGACAATATAATTTACCATGGTAAATTCGATTAAGAGTGTCCAATATAGGATATGGGAAACATGAAAATACGCGCAAAAGCTCCTGACTTCACGCCAGTGCCTGAACCATCTTTTTTTTTCGATGATTTTTATCAAATTTACTAGTTCTACGATCCTCACGAAATTTTGCAAGAATTTTTGGGTTGGCATTCTACAGCTAATAATCATGTTTGAATTGGATCGGTTTTGTATTTTTTGAGTTATTGAGGAAATAACAAACAAATTTCAGATTTATATAACTCCAAAACCATTTGGCCGATTATGCTAATTAACTAACTTAAATGTCGCATTCAGATGCGCAATCTACCCTGAAAATTGCAAGTCGCTATTCATTTCCGTTCTCAAGGAATCCTGAGATATATAATATTTTTTCGTAATTTTTTTTTTAATTTTCTAGTAATACGGTCCTCACAAAATTTTAACACGTATTTATGTTGATATTCGACTACCAGTCTTTATTTTTCGAGTTAACGAGGAAATAATATTCCAGAAACGGTTGGGCCGATTACGGCAAACAGCGAACTTAACTCTCCCATTCAAATGTGCAACCTATCCTGAAAATTGCAAGTCCCTATCTCCTTTTGTTCGAGAGTTAGCGAGGCAACTCACAAAAGGCTGCTCGGATCTCCAACAATATAGATCCGATCGTGTTCAAACTTGGAACTTGGTAGTAGAGTTCTGAAGGCTCTCGCAAAATTTCAGAAATGTCGGACGAATAGTTTCTGATATATAATATTTTTTTCAATAATTTTCTATGATTTTTTAAAAATTTTCTAGTGATACGATCCTCACGAAATTTTGCAATTATGCCTATAGACAAACTCAAATGTCGCATTCAGATTCACAACCTATCCTGAGAATATCAAGTCGCTATCTCTTTCCGTTCTTAGGTTATAATGACATAAATAATATTTTTTAATAATTTTCTGAAAATTTTCTAGCGATACGATTCTCACAAAAATTCACAAAAAGGCCTTAGGTTTATATTCTACAATTACTCACCAAGTTTCAATTCGATCGGATTAGTATTGGTTGTAGACAAAATTATTACTCGGAAAGCATTGAGCCGATTATGCCCATTAACGAACTTGTTCGTCGTATTGGGATGCGCCACCCACCCTAAAAATTTCAAGTCGCTACCTCTTTCCGTTCTAAATTTATCGTGGCAACGGCCGGCCGGCCGGACAGAATCAAATTTGACCTCGAATTCTTCATCAGGGAGTCGAACCCAATCGATTGAGACCATTTTTGGCGAAAAATTGTTGTTATTGGGTGTTATTTTATTTCATAATATATTTTTTTTTCATTAGTTACACTACCCGCAGCTAGTAATCAGATAATAATATATTGTATAATTAGTGGGAAAAGCATAATATTCCCAAACGACTGTGAATATTACCAGACGAGGAGCGTAGCGACGAGTCTGGTAACACAGGAACTTGGGAATAAGCTTTTCCCACGAATTAAACATACTATTTTTTCTTCGATCGTTGATTTACATTTAAAAAATTAATTGAAAAATATTTCATTCAAAATGTAATCAAGTAAGTTTAAATAGGTTTTTTCTATGTTCATATTGAAATATAGAAGTGGTAACCATGGAAATTTTTTTGTTATGACATAGATGCATAGAATACATGGTGAAGACACTCTTTGACATATTTTCGGCCGATTTGCGGTCCAAATACTGTCAAAATACAAGGATTTTGTGATACTTGAGTTTTCGCCGATAGATGCCGGCAGTGGAAATTTTATGGACAAAATTATCGACATGTCAAATCAAATTCGAATACCGGATCAGGGGCAGATTTCTAGTATCAAGATAGGTATTAATTATAATATTCATAATATTGAAAGATCGCCGATACCGTTGTTAATAAATCAACATAGGAGAACGCTAGACTTGTTGATTTATTATAATCTTGCCGGTTGATGAACATTAAGGAATAACTATATTAATAAAATAATATTCATTATACAATTCAGTTATATACAGGGTGTAACTAAATAAGTGTAAAATATTTAAGGGGGTGATTCCTCATCGAAAAAAAGATAGGATCTTTCATATAAAGAAACTTCATTGGAGCATCCCTTGTTAGGATACAGCCCCTTAAAGAGGGTACAGAAAATTTATTTTTCCAATGTAACTTTTTGTCTTATTATTTGTTTACCATTTTAAAATGTATTTCCGATAACCTGTTTCATTCTAAACAAAAAATGTTTCTTGAATTTTTTGCCCAAAATAAACCAGATCGCAGCAAAACATTATTTTACGAACAACTACAGAGATACATCGTCATAAATGCGATCTGGATTTATTGTTACCATGGGATAAACCAAATAAATTACTGGCTAAGTGTCTTTTTGGTATTAGAAAATATCAGATTAATGTCAATATTGTGACTTTTTTAGTGCTTGTGAAAAAAATTATTAAACAAATTTTCTGTACCCCCTTTAAGGGGCTGTATATTAACAAGGGATGCTCCAATGAAGTTTCTTTCTATGAAAGATCCTATCTTTTTTTCGATGAGGAATCACCCCCTTAAATATTTTACACTTATTTAGTTACACCCTGTATATTGATAAGGAATGAAATGATATGTTATGAAAACTAACAATATTATTTGTCAACGATGAAAGGACTAGCAGAGAACAAAGTTCAGAGCAACCACACAGTGTGATTTTTGAATAGCTTTCCTAAAGCGTCATTCTTTTTGGCGCTCTTATTCTATATTATTTGTTTCATGGATATTGTTACACGACAAGAATGGCAACTAGTAGAGGTAGGGTATTGAAAATTGAAACATTTGTTTGTTCAAAACATTTTTCTACCGAATATATATTGAATAAAATATTCAAACGTAGTACACTACCCTCTATTTGGTTAGTTTTTCAATTTAATGAATCATTTTTCTATATTTCATCAGTATACTTAGTTCTGAATAATAGCTATTGCGATCTAATCATCGAATTGCTGAGAACATAAAAAGTTGTCAAGGGGTATTGGGTGAAAAAATGCTATATACATGATAATGTTTTGATGAAGTTTCAAATTATACATCGAAAATAATAAGTAAAATGTTCAATTTAAATGAGCTGTACATGATAAACCGCCGTATTCACAAAGCATTCAATCTCCGTTAAGTCCTAACTGAGGTTCTCAGTTAAGGATAAATTGGGGATAATAATGGACAATAAGGAATAAATGCTGTAAAACAGGCCTGTTTCACCACCGCTAAATACATTAACTGAGGTTGCGATTCAAATTTATCCCTAACTCAGGACCTCAGTTAGGACTTAACGGAGATTCAAACACTTAACAACGCTTTGTGAATACGGCGGAATGTCAATTATACATTTGAATAATAATATGATATCGAAAGATATTATGTAGAGGTATTACAGAAAATTCTGTATTATTCAATGTATTTCAAGATACACAAATTAAATGCTTAGATATATTCTAAAGGCATTGGATGTGATCTTTTGTAATGGGAAAATAATGATTTCACAGATTTCTTCAGTTACAGTTCCATTAAAAATGTCCCAATGAAACTCTTTTACTGATAAATCCCTTATTTAACCTCATTGTGCCTTGGCAAAATGAATTTTCGTTTCCAAACAAATGGGGTTTACATAATAATATAATGTCCGAACAGATGTCTGATTAATCAAAAAGTGAATTGATTTTTCAATAAACTGCTTCATTAAATTCTTTCAATTTGGATTTACGAACAAGCAACGGTGGAAAGACTGGCAAGTGAACTTTGTCGCTTGTCAGTTTTCATTTATTCGCTTGCCAGAATCTTCGAAATCGACACTAGTGGCACCATCGTTAACAAAGTGAAGTAGTACATAAAGTACGTGATTTGACAATTCTAGGTCCGTTTTTCGGCCGAAAATTTTAACAGGATTTAGCAGGGAGTGTCGACACCTTGTTATTCTATGCATCTTGGTTATGACAAAAGTAAAATAATTTTCAAGCTGGTTTTGTTTGATTCGTTGTATTTTATAAGGAACTAGCTGCCCGTCCCGGCTTCGCACGGTTGAAATGCTGATACTAAATATACTACAGAATTTCTTTATATACAACGTTCACAGCATTTTTGTCGTTAGACAATAAAAACATGTTTTCTTTAGAGGTTATTCTTCAAAGAGCGACATATAATTGGCCATGTGAAAAACACTCAACTCTCAAATATAAGCCTGTAGCGTTGAAAGTTGGACCCTGCGATTTATTAATGGTCATTGCAAATTATATCTTTACCGGAAATTGTAGGCGTTTAAATTGGATCAGTAAATCCGATGGTATCAGAGGAATTTGGGGAATCAATACATCTATCCTGGCTGAGGCGAGCCTCACGCTCTACAGATGATTCTCTGGCTCTCTGTACCGGCTCCTCTGCGGTCGGTACCACCGCAACCGCTATGTCCCTGCATTTTAAATCTACAATATCTTCGACAATATTCATTTAAATTACATGTTGTAAAGGGCCATATTGATCAATATTAAATGCACAATACATTCAAGGTATTTAATTGGATACGGATCAATGCTGTATTGCTTAAAATCGCTTCGTAATCAAGCCATTATTTCTCGTAGAATATAAAGGATAAAAAATGGTTATTGTGGGTTATCCTTAAGGGATAGACATATACATTCGCGGTTTGTAGACCTTTTTGAGATGTACCATACTGTGCTACATTATTTTGATCTATCTTGTAGGGTTCAGCCAGCGATTGCAATGTAAGCGCAAAAAAATGTGTTTATTTACATCACATTAGAAACCTCTAAAATTATCAGTGTTTATCTAATATATTATGCATGTATTATACATATGAACCTTCCTATTGAATCACTCTATCTATTAAAAAAACCGCATCAAAATCTTTCACGTAGTTTTAAAGATCTAAGCATACATAGGGACAGACAGACAGGATGAAGCGACTTTGTTTTATACTATGTAAGTACTAGCGGCCTGATAGGTGCTTCGCAACGTATAAAGTAAAATAATAAAAAAATCATTGGAACATCAAATTCATAATATTTTTTGGTTTTCCATTTTGAGCATGAATGAACAAATGGCTGGGGGTTTTTCATTTTCGACCGTTAATTTTCTGCTTAATGTTTGAAAATTTTGAGTAATTTGTAACGGGGTTTCCTCGGACGGAGGTTTACCTCGGGCGCCAGCTATTCTTTTAAAGGGGAAAATAGCAAACCCACCTGGATAGCCACTAGTCAGAGACAGAGTTCGGGGATATCAAGGGTGGTAGCGACAACAAAGAATGTTAAGAGAGTTTTTCAATATAATTTAATTTATCCCAAAGTGGGATGGAATATATATACAATGTGGTCACAAAGTTAGACTACGAGCACGTCTCAGTTACCCCCGATATAGTGGCCAACCAGAACTTAAAAATTGGAACGGAATCGGAAGTATCAAACTAGGTAACGGACTTGGGTGGATTAGGAAAAGGTAAATGGGGTAAAAGATAGGATGGTAGGTGGCTCGGGTTGGTTCTCTCTTGCCCAAGGGTTAACACGCCATGGGTAAGTGCGAGGAGAAATTTAACGGGACTCCCTGTCGTCTGTTAATACCTACAGCCGACGAAGGACTCCTCTCGATTGACGAGGGGAAACGGGATACAGGGTAGGTGGTTCGAGTCTCTTCTCCCTTGTCCAATGGTTAGCACGCCATGAGTAAGTGCGAGAAGTGACTTAACGGGACTCCCTGTCGTCTGTTAACACTTCGTGAAAACAGACGACGAAGGACTCCTTCCGATAGATGAGGGAAACGGGATAAAGAGTAGGACGGTCGGTGGGGAGGAAAGGCGAAACAAAAGTTACAGTCAAAAATGCAAGGACCACGAAGGTATACGGTAATGAAACGGTTATCAGTTGAACAATACGGTGCAATATGTAGGTTACCTACCTCAGTATTCACTGTTCACTCACAATTAAATACAGAAAAATTGGAATTAAAAAAAAAATTAATTCCGATTCGGCAAAAGGAAAAAAAAATAACGGAGAAAATTCTATAGAAAAGGAAAAATAAACGGTCTTCTGCGGTGAATGCAGGATCAATCACTATCTCAGACGGAATTATGTATCTACCACGGCTCTAATATCTAAGTACGGAATTAATATCTAATTAACTACGGCTCTAATATGGAATTTAGAATAACTTACGGATCTAATATAGAATTACTACTGTATAATATATATACAATATGGAATTAACATGGAATGAATGATTTTCGGGGGAAGATTCTCTTTTATATCTGCCGGAGGGACAGGGTAAAGTAAAATCTAACCTGCGCGAAAATTGTCACTGAAAAATTAATTTTTCTAGAACAATTTCGATTTGAAAAAGTCCTCAGCTCCAATTTATCGCGCATCGGTACGAAAAACGGTGGTATCTGCATTCAACGCCGCCTTATCATATATCGGTAGCGTTTTTGCGGCTAGAAAAACGGAGTTAAATGCAGAAATATACTTTTTCGGTTTTTGATTAATTTCGGAATACTGAGGATCGTCATGCAAGGAATGATTTTTACGAATTATGGAAAACGAATTCCTTTCATGATGTAACTACGGAATTATTTATTGAGAAATAATTCGGTAACGGACTGAATGAACATGAATGTTCTTGCACTGTAACTTTAACGGATATCAAAGATTAACCGCCGTATTCGCAAAGCATTCAATCTCCGTTAAGTCCTAACTGAGGTCCTCAGTTAAGGATTAATAAGATTCGCAGCCTCAGTTAACGTGAAAATTAACGTGAAACAAGGCTGTTTCACAACCGTTAAGTACGTTAACTGAGGTTGCGAATCTTATTTATCCTTAACCGAGAACCTCAGTTAGGACTTAACGGAGATTGAATGCTTTGTGAATACGGCGGATAGCCTCTCAATATGAAGTCTGATTTTCGTGAAAAAATCAAACTTCATTACAAATTTTAATGCAACAATCCGTCCGATCGAACGGATATTCATTATAGATTTCGTAACTTAACGAAAATATCCAAATCCCAAGATACGTTTACTGGAGTAACGCTCCTTCAAGTTTTTCATTGGGTAAAAATGAAAAAAAAAAATAAGAGAAAGCTTTTTCGGACGCTCCGAGATTCGATCCCGCGGCCCCCCGAGGCTTGGCAGCTATAAATTAACAATCCAACGCCTCAGTTCACTCGGCCACGTTGCCTACGTGAATCAACTCCGATTATGTGCCAAATAAAGATTTTTAGTACTCGGATGAGCCGCGTTAAAATTCGCCACAGAAATACATCAAACGTAAGAATTTTGTCGATTTTCGCGAAAAGTCACATTTTCATATCGTTCTTCCGGGAAAACGAAAGAGAGGATCGAAAAAGGGGCTCCGTTACGGACTAATTTCGAATCTCGTCTTCGCGTTCCCGTCTTTCCGAATGGCACCGTTCCTCCGAATTCGTTTCCACAATTTTGCTCCTTTTGCCAAAATTTGCGTTTTTTCGCCTTTTCACGATTTTTGCGCGCGTGTTCCGCAAGGAACAGCGTGCTATCTTTTCGTCACAATGTCTGTATTTTTCGAAAATGGTCTCAAACGATTGGGTTCGACTCTTTGATGAAGAATTCGAGGTCACATTCAATGTCCGTCCGGTCCGGCCGTTAGCACGATAACTCTCGAACGGAACGACTTAGAGCATTGAAATTTGCAGGGTAGTTTTCTAGCGTTAATATCTCGGACAAGTTCGTTAACGTGCGAAATCCTCCAAGCGGTTTCGGAGTTAAGAGCGTTTTTTGTAAAAACGTTTTTTATTAATATTTCCGGAGCCGATCACTCGATCTTCCTGAAATTTGGCATCGAATTGTAGAATAATGACCTTTATATGCCTGCAAAGTTTTGTATTGACCGGACGGCCCTAAAGTGGCAAAAAAATTCAAAAATTTTAAAACTTTGTTTTCACGATAACTCGAAAAATACTGATCTGAAACTCAGTAGTTAGATGCAAAATTTCGTGAATATCACGTGATATGGAAAAAATAAAAAAAATTACTACTATTTTGCGGTAGACTTTGCTTGAAATGCCGAAACCTATTTTTTTGAGGTTCATGCTGCCCTTTCCGGGCATTTTTCGTTATGCGCATGCGCAGATGAGAAGTCATTTAACTGCTGTAGTTTTCGTCACAGATGATTGGGGTTTTGGGGTGGCGGATGCTATTCCTCCATAGAATCCAGATCCATGATGAGGGTCTGCGCATGCGTGGATTCAAGATGCAATATCTCCTGAACCACTAGTGTTGGAGAATCGGAGTTTTTTGTAAGGTGTGTGATTTTGGGAGGACTTGCAGCCGCGAGTAGATTGCGCATGCGCAGGAGAGAAGTGATTGTTTTTGGGTTGTATGGGTTATGTTCGGAGTGCTGAGCCGATATTGAGAGGTTTTAAAAGAATATTTATGGCAATTCAATGCAAGGACAAGTCAGTTTGGGGGATGTACTGTTGTTTCCGAGTTGAAGTGTCCGCACCGTGACCCTGGGGATAATTTTGAAATTGATGTTACCCCTTACGGGCATTTATCGTTATGCGCATGAGCAGACCATCAGTGATTTAACTGTTTGTGTTTTCGTCAGAGAGGATTGCATTTTGGGTTGGCGGATGCTATTCCTCCATAGAATCCCCTGGTGAGGGTCTGCGCATGCGTGGATTCAAGATGCAATATCTCCTGAACCACTAGTGTTGGAGAATCGGAGTTTTTTGTAAGGTGTGTGATTTTGGGAGGACTTGCAGCCGCGAGTAGATTGCGCATGCGCAGAATAGAACTTACTGTTTTTGGTTGTATGGGTTATGTTGGAAGTAATGAGCCGATATTGTGAGGTTTTAAAAGAATATTCATGTCAATTCAGTGCATGGACACAAGTCAGTTTGGGGGAAATAGCGTTGTTTCCGAGTTGAATTGTGCATACCGTGGCCCTGGGGCTAATTTTGAAACTGATGTTACCCCTTACGGGCATTTTTCGTTATGCGCATTAGCATAAGTTGGAAGTGTGTTGCATGCGTGGTTTGGAGCAGTGATATCTCCTGAACCAATGGTGTTGAAGAATCAGAATTTTGTGTGAAGTGTCGTTTTCAGGGGACTTTAAGCCAAGAGTAGATTGCGTATGCGCAGAGGGGACGTTTGGATTGTATGGCTCATGTTGGGAGTGGTTTGCGTTTAGCGGTGATCGATTTGGTGCAGAGCCGTCATTTTAATGTTCTAAGACATATTTCATGGCAATTCTGTGCACGGACAAGTCAGTTTCGGGGAAATAGCGTTGTTTCCGAGTTGATATGTATGTATCGTGGCCCTGGGGCGAATTTATAAATAACTATATTCGGTAGATCTATATTAAATCACCTTCGGATTTGGAGAAGAGGCAATTGCGTTCCCATAACTGCAATTTTTTTCGATCTACGGTAAAGCTAACAGCCAAACTGTATTGATAGCCATATATGCTAAAGGAACTTGAAAAAAAAAGACGTGAAGTCAGTACTGTTTGGCGCGCGTGTTCACGGTGGCTAATTTGAATTGAGTGATGAGTACTTCAAGCTCAGTGAATTGAGCGAGCCGGAGATCTACCCAAGGGATAGTGGACACCATTCACTGTCGGTTCAAAAATTAACAGTGCTGTATCTAAGCTTCCGTAAGGATAGAGTAACACTTGTTGAATTGAGATCTTTGTTGATGAATCACTTATCTATTTGACAGGTTGAAGGTCAAATGAATGGAAACAGAACCACTTCTTAAATCATTGCCGACATGTTTCGATTTTATTCAAAAATCTTCTTCAGGGCTCTAAAAATGAGCACAGAGATTATATACACTCAAACCATACCAAACTTCATGTTGAAATAAACAAATAGAGATTATGAATAACAATGAATAAATAATACAATTAATATTCGTACAATACAGTAAACATAAATGGAAAGAACTAGTGTATACGTATTATGCTAAGACAAAGAATATAACACAGTTGAAAAATGCCATTAGAAAGAGCAAAAATCCTTTCTTCACAAAAACAAAAAATTTTAGGTTATGTATTGGTACTTGGCTAAGAGCTGAAAAAGGGAACAACAATGCATACTTACAGATTTTATCGTGGTCTTATAGTCAGAATCATGAAATGTTTGGAATGAATAATACACCCTTGACACCATCAATTGAGAGAAAACGACCAAAAAGAATTTGCAACAAATTGAAGTTTAAAACCAGTATGTCATGCATGAATTACGTTCTAATACAGATATATACATATATATATAGACTAGACTGGGCCAAAAAAAACAACTATTTTTTTTTCTTTATGATACTGGGAAAATATCATTCATGATGATAAAAAAAATATATCGTGAAAGTTTGAGCCCTTAACAATAGTATTAAGGGGTGTATCGTTACGACTATTGGTTTTTTAACAGTAATCGCATTTTTTCACTCAAAACTCGTCAATTATTAATTTGAAAAATTTGAGTGATACGTATTCTTAAAGGAAATTAAATTCCCTACAAAAAAGCTCTCGTTGTAAATTAATGTAGAACAAGCCGTTTGCTTGTTATCGTGCCTGAAACAATGATTTATTTTTTCAATTTTGCGTTTTGATTTTGCATTTTTGTACTACCAGAAATATCAATATTTTTGTGGTACAAAATACTTATTTTAAAGGAAATTTAGTACTCTACAAAAAAAGTTTCTTAACATTTTTAATTAATTTCTCTCCTTCCAAAGTTATTCGACGTTGAAGTTAAATTCAAAAGTAATTTATCGTTTTTTTCGTGTTAAACATAATTTTTTTCACTTGATAAAAAAATTTATTACTTTAATATTGAGAGTAACTTTTTTCTTTCGACCACTAAACTTTTTTTTGTAAAATCTTAATTTATTAATGTATTATTTTGCTTTTTAGCGATTAGATATCTACATAAATTCATTTTTAATGTATTTAAGCAACTCCAATGGAGTTGCTGATTTTACAAAATAAAGTTTAGTGGTCGAGAGAAAAAAGTTACTCTGAATATTTAAGTAATACATTTTTGAATCAAGTCGAAAAAATTAGGTTTAACGCGAAAAAAACGATAAGTTACTTTTGAATTTAACTTCAACGTCGATTAACTTTGGAAGGAGTGAAATTAATTAAAAATGTTAAGAATCTTTTTTGTAGAGTATTAAATTTCCTTTAAAATAAGTATTTTGTACCACAAAAATATTGATATTTCTGGTAGTTACAAAAATGAAAAATCAAAACGCAAAATTGAAAAAATAAATCAATGTTTCAGGCACGATAACAAGCAAACGGCTTGTTTTACATTAATTTACAAGGAGAGCTTTTTTGTAGGGAATTTAATTTCCTTTGAGAATACGTATCGCTCAAATTTATCAAATTAATAATTGACGAGTTTTGAGTGAAAAAATGCGATTACTGTTAAAAAACCAATAGTCGTAACGATACACCCCTTAATACTATTGTTAAGGGCTCAAACTTTCACGATAATTTTTTTTTATCATCATGAATGATATTTTCAAAGTATCATAAAGAAAAAAAATACCCGTTTTTTTTGACCCAGTCTAATATAGACATTCATCAGTTTGGATCTACAGATGACAGATATGATATTGTCGTTCGAGTTGAAAACAACTATTCAAGTTTTGTCTTTTTCTTTAATTTTGGTTATTAAATAATAATAATCTGTGCTCAACCCATCAATGTCTGTTCTTTTATTAATGGATTTTTCATCCTGTTTAATGGAAATCATTTCATGTAGTAGGCGCTTCCTCAAAATTTTCTGATGTCCTAATATTTCTATTGCGTCGATATTAAAATCAAAGGAATGGAGTGTATTAAATACATGTTCTGCTAAAGCTGTGTTATTTTCCTTTTTCTTTTTTAGAGGATTATGTTTATGTTCGGAGATTCTGTCTTTAAGATATCGACCTGTTTGTCCTATATAAGTAGACCTACTTTCCCTGCAACTGATTTTGTATATTACTTCACTCAATAATTCCTTTGGGGTTTTATTCTTGATTTTTGTGAATAACTTACTAATGGTGTTGTTAGATTTAAATGTTAGATTTATATTTAATGACAGAAACTTTCTTTTAATTTGTTCAGACAAACCTTCCACATAGGTTATTGTGTGAAATTTTTTGCGCTCATCGATATTAACGTCTCTGTTACTTTGAACCTGTCGACTTTCCTCGTCAACAACTTTCTTTATTATTTTTGCCGGGTAATCATTTTTCTGCAAAATTGAACTGATCCTACTAAGATTTTTTTGGTGAAATTGAGGAGAAGATAGTTTCTGAGCTCTACTTTTCAAATTGTTGATTATATTAATTTTTTGGGACATGTTGTGCTTAGAATTAAAATTCAGAATTCTTCCTGAGAAAGTTGGTTTTTGATACCAATCATATTTTATTTCATTTTTCTGTCTTATTAGTAGAACGTCTAGGAAAGGTAGTGTGTTATTTGGAGACTCAAGTTCAATTGCAAATTTTAACCGTGGATGCACGTTGTTGAACACATTAATGATTTCTTCTACTTTGTCAGCTGGTATAGAGGTGCAAATATCATCGACATTTTGAAAAATGGAACACTGAAAGAAAGTTTATCTAGAGCAGCCTTCTGAATATAAGACATTACAATGTCGGCTACTACAGGAGCAAGACAGTTACCCATGCCTAGTCCGAAAATTTGCCTATACCCAGCAAACCACAGTGTAATATGCGCCTTCCCGTTACATAACATCTTTAAGAAATCATGTACATAGCTGATACGTCTCAGGACCAATGTATCTGATACATAATATTTCATATAGCTATGAGATTATCTGAATTATTCATATAACATATACGTAACATTGTTATATCACCAAAGTAACATACATGTTATATGTTTAAGCATCCCTAAAAGCTATATTAATCAGATACATACAAGTACGTGTTATAGTTACATATCATGTATGTAACATTCACAATATATCCATCATATTATTAATGTTACGTGTATGTTATGTAAATATATCATATATATGTTATATCATTCAGATCTATACAAGTACGCGTTATATTTAAATATCATGTACGTAATATTTTCAATATATAAATAATAATATTTACGTTCGTATATGTTATATAAAAACAAATCAAAAATATCATCTGTCTGGCGAAAATTCTTAATGTGAGGGCCAAGATAATAACGTTCTCTGGTAATTGTAACTGAACCACCGATCCTTTGAATAAAGAAGAAAGAACCGATCTATCTCATAACCTTTATAAACCCCAGAGTTCCAAAATGGTCGTTACGGCGGGATGTCTACTTTCCCCGCGTCCCAGTTTGGAGCTCTAAAATTTAATATAAATTGAAAAATATATACCAAGAACGACTAAGATTAATAAATGTGTAAAGTGTAATTATAATTTGTGAAAAGTTTGGAAAGATTGTCCGGATTTGTTGTGATTGTTGAAAAGTGAATGTACACGAGGCTGTTACATTCCTGGTGATCGGCTTTTCCGAGACTCCCGTTGGCCCCAGGGACACCAGGATATACTACTAAGAATTACCGAGATTGGGTACATAGCCTTACAGTGCTGAGCCCATGTTCAAACCTCCCCAAATAGGGGGTTACTATTTTGGGGCTCTGTTTGTTCGAGAATTTACATGCATACATACATTATAACCTTTATAAACGAACGGATTATTTTTATTTTGGCGGTTTTTCCCAGATTTACGTTTCATGTCATATTTATTCCTGAAAACTTTTCATTTAGAGAAATTGTGAGAAGGCTGAGAGGTAAGTGAATATTTACTTCAGCTACTAATTAGTCGAATAACATTCTACATGTATATAAATGTTTGATAACTTTCAATTGGCTTTGAAAACCAGATCATTCGTTAGGATTTTTCAGGCGAATTATTTCCTTATGCTGCGTATTCACTTGCAACAGAATGCTCCGAACGGTCCGAACGAACCGCGCGCGCTGTAACAAATTTGTCTAGTCAATACGTCGCGCAGATCAGAACCGAACGCGCAAAACATTTTCGCTCCGTACTCACTTGCAACAGAATGCTCCGAACGGACCGAACGAACCGCGCGCGCTGTAACAAATTTGTCCAGTCAATACGTCGCGCAGAACAGAACCGAACGCGCAAAACATTTTTCGAGGTTTGTCGGTAAATGCGATTTGATCAAAGGGATTAGGAGTTCGTTCGAGAGAAGCGAAGAAAATGGACTGGAGCAGGGAAAAATGCCTAGAATTAATCGATCAATTTGAACTGTATCCTATCTTATGGGATCCCACAAACGGGTATTATTTCAACAAAATTAAAAAGCATGATGAGTGGGCAGCAATTGGTAAAAATGTGGGATTTGAAGTAAATGTAAAAAAAAATGGAAAGTCTTCTATATAGTTTTAGAAGGGGAAAAATCTGTAGGAACAGGAAGAGGTAAGATTTTTCTAATTTTTTATAAATAATTTTGTCTTTTTTTTATAGGAAGAGAAGAAATATACTTGTCAACATGGTTTGCATTTACACGCATGGCTTTTCTCCTAGACAAAGATAAACCAAGACCTACAATAGATAAAAAAAAGTAATAAAAAAAATTGGAAAAAAAAATTTTAAAATTAAAAAAAAAGAATTAAGGCTTGTTAGCGCATCTATAATTAAAAAAATGGGTTCAAGCCCTGTGGACAGGAGCTTTCTGGCACTCTAGTTCAAACAGACAAATTATATCTCCGAAAGTATTGGTTTCTCAGAGTTGGGAATTATATCAATGTATTCATATGATAGAACTGCATCATAAAGGATATTAAATTCAAATAATAGTTTATTTATCAAGATTAAATGAGCAATCATGAGAATGAGAACTGCACCATGGAAGAAATCAAATTAAATCTGGCCAATTTTGCCCAATAACGAACTTAACCGAGATATTCATCTCCCTAACCTACTCTGAAAATTTCAACTACCTACCTCATTCCGTTCGAGAGTTATATCTATGTCTATGGATGAAATGCAGTCTCACTACTCTCAGATCTTTTACTTCCTGTTCCGTTCCGAAATGTAAGACTTTTCTGAGAAAAACTAATTTCGGAGCAAACAACTGAGATTTTTCTCACTTCGCTCACAATTCTTCGATTGATTAGATAATGTCATGTCTCAGGAAAATAAGTTGACATTATGACAATTCATACATAGAATAATTATATCATTCTGTGACAACGTTGAATTACGATTTACTATTGAAATTTTGAAAAATCATATCTCCGAAAGTATTAGCTTGTTAGAGTTAAAAATGATATCATTGGATTCTTATGGTAAAACTGGTTATTGAAAAAAATTTACTTTGGAATTTGCTTTGTAAAAAAAAAATTTTTTTTGTTACTCCGAAACCATCAGTCCGATGTTGCCCAATAACGAACTTAGCTGAGATATTTATCTCCCAAACCTACTCTGAAAATTTCAACTGTCTAGCTCATTCCGTTCGAGAGTTATTGTGCCTACGGCCGGCCGGACAGAATGAATTTCGACCACGGATTCTTGATCAGTGAGTCGAACCAAATCGTTTAAGACCATTTTCATCGAAAAATTCGAAAATAACAGACATTTGGGCAAATTGATAAGCACTCAGTTCCGAGGAACTGGAGCGCCAAAAAGCACCAGCGGCAACTATCACATCGTCTGCATCCATGTCGATGAACACGTAAACACTGATACGGGTGGGAAACATTTTCCGAGGTTTGTCGGTAAATGCGATCTGATCAAAGAGAATGATTCACCGGTGTTCAGTGGATAGTGGAGTTTGTTGTGTTTGGTGTTCTTTCAAGAGAGGTAGAGAAAATGGAATGGAGCAGGGAAAAATGCCTCGAATTGATCGATCAATTCGAGCTGCATCCTATCTTATGGGATCCCACAAACGGCTATTATTTTAACAAAATTAAAAAACATGATGCGTGGACAGTAATTAGTAGAAATATGGGATTTGAGGTAAATGACACAAAAAAAATGGATAGTCTTCTATCTAGTTTCACTACGTCTGCATCCATGTCGACGATCACGTAAATACTGATACGGTTGGGACCGCAGCGAATACCGCAAACTCTCCAAACAGCCCGAACAATGTTTGTTGCAGCGCGCGCGGTTTGTTCGGAGTGTTCTGTTGCAAGTGAATACGCACCTTTAGCGAATCAATTAATGATCCTGTATATTGGAATCTTGGCGATCATGATTTACTGAGGTGAAATATAACTAACATTCCTCATGTTTCAGTAAGATCACCTGAGACAATTATATTAGCTAATGAACACATTATTTGTGTCCTGTGATGAATAGGCCGTTTCACTAGGTAAGACTTAACTGCCTGAATCTGAAAGATTTTTCATATTCATTTATTATTTCTGCTTTCAGTTAATCAGAGTTCAAGGAAACCTAGAGTCACCAAGGTCAGCACTCGGACAGAAATTGGTAATATATATTCATTAACGTGATTGATATAGATATAGACTAAATATTAAATTCTCTATTATAGAAAATTATGAAAAGAAACTTGAGGAAAAAATCGGTAAATGGTACATCCTCAACAGAATATACTGTACAATAAGAAACAATATTATATTGCAGATGCAGATATACTGTTGACCTCAGTAAATTTCATGTCTTCGATGATGGAAACACTGAAAAAAAATTCAGAAATATTGAAGTACTGCAGCAGCCAACAAATATGGAATTTTTTTGGAAAATCTTCCTTATGATTCAATAGAAAACATTGAAAGACTTAACGGATATGTATAGAGAAGGAGGAATTAAAATAATTTCGTAAGTTAACTCAGCTTAGACCGAGATCACACGGTTAGTCTGGTATCAGTCTCGCATCAGTATTACCATCAATCCAGATCATCAGTCTATCAATCTACGCATATAGAACCAATTTCCGTCAATCTGAGATCAATCCATTATTGATGTGATGCGAGACTGATAACAGACTGACCGTGAAACTTCTGTCATAGAACCAATTTCCGTCAATCTCCCATCAATCCATGATTGATGTGATGTGATACTGATACCAGACTCACCGTGTAACTTCCGTCTTACAGTTTATGTGCATTTTGATCTTTCAGGAAATTTTATATAAGAACAGATGATTATTTTCATCTCTCTTAGATCAAATATCTTCATACCATTGGTGGTGCATATCCTAAGGATAAGGTGAATAGAATAATGACCAATGTGTTTGCAATGAGTTGTTCCTGGTTGGGTTTGAGGAATAATATTAAAGCAAGTGATTTCCTCTGCCTTAAAATAGCACAAAGTAAGATTCCATTAAATCTATTGTGCTATTAGGTATGCTAATTTTTATTTTCAGTTTGAGTTTTGTGTGGAGTTATTAATTCATTTCAAAAGGAAATGATATGGAAATACTTCTGATTTATTTTCACGATAATTGAATATTGCTGTTTATTCTGTGTTCCTTACACCTACTCTTTCATTTCAACTTGCCAATCTGTTGATAACATATATTTGCTGCATGTTTTTGTAGATTGATAATGATATGTGTGTATAACTTGCATGTTCGGAGCTCAATTATATGCAGTTCGATTTTTATCCTTGATGGTATTTTGTATTTAAGTCATTCAACAGACGAATTACACACACTAATCCAATTGAAATTCTATGAGTAGGTATAGATTCGACATCTTTTCCATACACAAATTTCGTATGTAATATGTTATTAGCACAGGGTTAATTCATTTTTATTTTGTTTTTTTATTAACCTAGATATATGATATGTATAATGTCTTCCATATTCGTTTTGGTTGTTATAGAAAAATTTTGAGAAGTGTATAAATCAGTATCAAATTGAGTAATCACCTGTTTGAAAATTGTGTAACTTATTAAATAAATCAGATTAAAGATTCCAAATAATTCTATTATCTTTCATTCAACAATTTTGAAACTCATTAATTATAAATAATATTCTCTGTGTTTTACTGTTTGTAAATGCACCTTTATTTATGAATACTTGCAATTGAAAATCTCAAGTGTTTGTTTCCAATCAAAGATAGTCAAACTTATTGAAATAAATTCAATAAAGTGTAAATGTGTGGTGTGGATATTTTGAAATTTGTTAGTTTTTCATCGATAAAGAATCATGACTCAACTTGCTTAGAGAATTTTCTGCTTTTATGTTTATATCATCATATTTCTTTTACATATTCTATGCTGAGCTGATCAATTATTTTAAATTGCAATGATAATTTTCTAGGGAGCATATATTATGCAATATCAATATGTGAAGGTTCACCCAGAGTGTTATATAACTATGACCGAGTTTTTTGTATAAAACTTTTTTTTGATGGATTTACGGCCCTAGTTTCGTTTGACATTTTCGTCTTGAAATTGAACACTCTACTGTTGGAAAAACTGGTTGAACCTTTAGGTACATATTTATATTACATAATATTTTATATCCTCCCTAGAAAATTATCATTGCAATTCAAAATAATTTATAAGCTCTGTATAGAATACGTAAAAGAAATGTATCAGATACATATATGATTCATAAAAAGAACGTAACAGCTATGTCAATGTCATATAAAAGGTACGTATCAACTATGTAATTATTATATAAGATCAATGTATCAGCTACGTAAATGTTACATGAAGGGAATGTAGCAGAAATATTACAGATGTAATATAGCAGTGCTCTCTTTTCAATGTAACATGTAACGCACATGATCTATACATGATACATAGCAAACTTGTTACATGTTATGTAACGAAAGGCGGACATAGAGCGGTCGTAGAGCGGTACAAGAAAGGAGCAGGTATGTTACATTGCTATGTAACATAGAACATTGAAATGTATATGTTATATCTATGATACAGAATTGTGTTTGCTGGGTAATATTTGTTATCGAAAATGAAGAAGCTGTTTTCAACACAGAAATTAAATAGTTGCAGAAATTCTTGAAATGTTAGAGTTGTATGAGGCTCGATTCTACTCCACTTTTCTTCAATTAATGTTACAGCGAGATCAATTGGTATATTATGAAATCAAACTTACTAACTTGCCCGTTACTAGCTCAGTGACTTATGCTAGCAAGTTTGTTCGTCCGCCTAGGAAACACCTTACCTAAGTAAAATGCCTCATAGAGCGCCTAAGTAAAAAGTATACTACTCCCGAATGTATCCCAAATCGTTGATCTGATGGTAAAGATAAAACCTCTTATTCCCTATCTATACATTCCAACTTTACAAATAAATATTTCAGTAATATATACAAGGATCAGTGGTAAGTCTGAGATCGATGAGGCACTTATCTTTGCAGTCTGGGTTCGATAGATGAGGTAGGGCCGTCCAAAATGTCACATGTAGATGTACGTTCTCTTCGGAACAAAGGTACTTCGGTAGTAAGGGAGTTGTCTTCAACCGTTATTCCAGGACCAGGTTGTTCCTATTAGATATTCCACCGGATTTACGTTCAGGTATCAAGATATTCCACCAGATATATGCTCAGGTATTAGATATTCCACCAGTTTATGCTCCGGTACCAAGAAAGTCCTCTCCAATTGTTCAATCCGGAACTAAGAAAGTTGTAATCCAAATGTTCACTCCGGAACTAAGAAAGTTGTCTCCGGAACTAAGACGCCTTTTAAATAGACGTCTTGTAAGAAACAAATAAATTTCCAATTCACACGATTATAATGGATTACGGTAGTACTTTAATTTGCTAAACTATCTGGTGAGATGTTAACGCTTTGACTTTTAGTACTCGAAAAGGAAGACAAAGATGTCCGCTTGAGATTGCAGCGGATCGTGCGCATGCGAAACATAAACTCTATCAACGCGCTGGGCGATACATAGAATCTAGGCAAGGCGTTTTTGAGTGTGAATCGAAGCTACCCGTAGATAGTTTTTCGCGATTAAAACGGTAATCAATGGTGGAGCGTTTTGTAACGTTACACACACCACTTACCGGGGAAAAAAAATTTTGAAGAAATTTTTTTTATTAAAGGAATAAAATGCCAAAATTTTTTTGAAGTAATTTTGAAAAATGATGAAGAGAAAATTTTTTAATGATAAATGCGAAATTGAAAGACAAGCCAATTTGTTGAAAGAAAAGTTAAACTTACAGGCCACACAGCATAACTGAATCATAAATACAGGTGAAGTTTATACGGTGCACAAAGAGAGATCAAAACTCAAAAAGAAACAAGTTTAAAGTTTGCGGAACTAGCAGTGGGTTGACAGTTGTTCGTCACCCAAGTCGAGCAGTGCGATTAAGCGCAATCCAGATAAGCAAAATCCTCGTATACCCGACGTTCCAACAAAACCTCACAACACCGATCTGTAACATAGATGTACGACACAAGAGAAAAGGTTAAAAGCGCCGTTTAGACGCTGAAGGCCATTTCCATCGGAAAAGGGTCGAGAGCGTTGCGGAGCATACGCTGTCGGCCGACTAAACGTCGCACATGCCCAAGCATTAACTAAAGTCAATGACTAAAAGAATTATTTATTTCTCGAAACCTTCGAAGGAATCGGGGTTGAGAAAAAATATTAACATCTCAAATAAAAAGAGAATAAGTGCATAGAAGCTCCGAAACTAGTCATCATAGCCTCCGCAAAAAATAAAAAAAGTGAACCACTCAGTTCGAGACGAGAACTGAGCGGCCAGGGCATGGAGGTTTATGGATTGGAGACCAAAACCACTAAAAAAACTCCCATCATCCTGTGTCGGTTTCAGCGAACACAAGACGATGTCAATTCCGAGAAGGCAAAAAAAAAAAGAAAAGGTACTAAATCGGTAAGTTCGCAGGTGAAAATCGGAGGATGACGCGTATAGTCATTGTAAAACAATACCCACACGAGCCAAATTCCGAGATCACCTAGCGAGGCAGTCAAAATCGGTAATAATTGACAATGTCAATAATCAGGCAAGGGAAGAGATACTTGCACATCCTGTGTGGACACAAGCTGATGCCAAGTGCGGAAATAGCGTTAGGTAATAGTTGTTATAAAGTTAAAGTAGTCATTAGACAAAGACAGGATCTAAGACGTGTAGATATAAGAAAAGGTATGTATCGACTCATCGACAGGTAAGATAGTCTACACGAATCAAAACCTGAGATCATCCAGACTAAGGTACTCAAAATCGGTAATAATTGACGAAAATCAATGGTGGATTAGATAAAGATATTTCTTCCTGGAGCATTGAAGGATGACAAGTGGCACGATGCAGACAAAAAATTACAAAATTAAATTTTCCTTTATAGGAGTGATGCACTGTAAGAAAAAAGAAATATCAGGTTAGGTACTATCGATCATATTCTGAGGCGTCTCTCCAATTTCCAGAGCTCAAGATTTACAGATAATTTATTGCACAGTAGATGTTAAATGTGTATGTGTAGATGATCTAACTAATAATATCAAGAGATCACTTCCCAACCCAGCCTCTCCTATGAAGTGATACTTAATACTTGAAAATAATGGAAGTTAAATTAGAGAAACAGCTCAAAATCCCGGAAATGAGTAGGGAAGGAAAGATAAGTTTGGGCGCCAGCGATTAGGAATCGCGAATTAGGTTCTTTATAAGGTAGCGGAAATAGGGATAGATAATAGGAATAGGTAATAGGGATAGATAATAGGAATAGGTAAGTTAAGGAAAGAGAAGTGTCAGCCTGTCGGTACAAACAACAACTGTATCCAAAGATACGACCAAAAGAATCTCTACGAGACTCACAGATTTAAGAAAACTTCAAAGTAAGTCACGACTACGCTCAAATTTCCAATAAGGTACTGCATAGCCGCTCTAAACTTCAAAAAATTGATGGGCAGAAAGATACGGTAATTGCCGTCAGGCAGGAAAAGATACGATAATTGTCATAAGACACGATAAACGGTAAGTGTCATAAGACATAAGAGATAAGATAGCTGCCAAATTGAAGGCTTGAGAAAGCTTCAAAGCAAACTGCAGACTACGCTCAAATTTCCAATCAAGGTACTGCATAGCTGCTGTGAACTTCAAAAATGAATCTCAACCCTCATGAAATTGTCAGGTAAACAAGAAAAAAAATATATATATACATTTGTACCAACTAGACAGACACTTGCCTTGCGATAGAGGAAGGAGGAAAGGTATTAGGAACTCAAGATACAAGAAAAAACAATCATCATCCCTATCCTGAATCATCTCCACTTTCGTCACTTTGTGTAACGTCCAATTTAATATGTTTTACGTGAAAATCGCCAAGATCTTTTCCACTCGTCAGTTCATAACTCAACTCGTGAGACTTCAAGTTGTTGGGATTCATGATTCAGTTATCCAGATAACAATGAGATGAAAAAGCAATGAGGTAAAAGTTGAAAGATAGCTCAAAACAAAAAAAAATAATGAACTCGAATCTCAGACCCACGACGAAGTCACCCTCACCATCAGAAAAACGGCAGAAACACACCCAGGAAAAAAAATATCACTCAAAAAATAGGTTACTCGAGCCCCACACGTTGTGCGCCAGTGAAATCAAACTTACTAGCTTGCCCGTTACTAGCTCAGTGACTTATGCTAGCAAGTTTGTTCGTCCGCCTAGGAAACACCTTACCTAAGTAAAATGCCTCATAGAGCGCCTAAGTAAAAAGTATACTACTCCCGAATGTATCCCAAATCGTTGATCTGATGGTAAAGATAAAACCTCTTATTCCCTATCTATACATTCCAACTTTACAAATAAATATTTCAGTAATATATACAAGGATCAGTGGTAAGTCTGAGATCGATGAGGCACTTATCTTTGCAGTCTGGGTTCGATAGATGAGGTAGGGCCGTCCAAAATGTCACATGTAGATGTACGTTCTCTTCGGAACAAAGGTACTTCGGTAGTAAGGGAGTTGTCTTCAACCGTTATTCCAGGACCAGGTTGTTCCTATTAGATATTCCACCGGATTTACGTTCAGGTATCAAGATGTTCCACCAGATATATGCTCAGGTATTAGATATTCCACCAGTTTATGCTCCGGTACCAAGAAAGTCCTCTCCAATTGTTCAATCCGGAACTAAGAAAGTTGTAATCCAAATGTTCACTCCGGAACTAAGAAAGTTGTCTCCGGAACTAAGAAAGTTGTAATCCGGAACTAAGAAAGTTGTCTCCGGAACTAAGACGCCTTTTAAATAGACGTCTTGTAAGAAACAAATAAATTTCCAATTCACACGATTATAATGGATTACGGTAGTACTTTAATTTGCTAAACTATCTGGTGAGATGTTAACGCTTTGACTTTTAGTACTCGAAAAGGAAGACAAAGATGTCCGCTTGAGATTGCAGCGGATCGTGCGCATGCGAAACATAAACTCTATCAACGCGCTGGGCGATACATAGAATCTAGGCAAGGCGTTTTTGAGTGTGAATCGAAGCTACCCGTAGACAGTTTTTCGCGATTAAAACGGTAATCAATGGTGGAGCGTTTTGTAACGTTACAATTAGTGTATAGTGATGTTACATCTAGAGACACAAGAACATAGTTGTCTGGAAGGGTTATATTTTTTACAAAATCTATAAATTCGAAAGAGTTCTTCACGTATTTTTCATCTTTTTCGAAAGCAACACAACAGATTTGACAAAAACTTCGTCAAGTTGTAGAGAGGACTCCCAACATAAGCCACAATTGGTCTCAAAGGATGATTAATTTTGTGTATTTTGGGTAAAAAATAAATTTTGGGACATAAACCATTGTTACATCTTAAAAATTTATATGTGGATTCATTAATCTTTTTGAGTTGTATAAGGAGTATATTATTTTATTTAGTTTTGTTTGTATCTTATTTGTAGGATCTTCAGTTAATTCACAATACGTTGTGGGCTCATCCAAGATATTCAAAGCTTTAGACATGAAATCCTCCTTCAAAAGTGCCACCGTTGTTTTGCTCTTGTCAGCTTTTGTGATGATTATACTATCATTAAATACTGCCATTAAATATAAATCTAACATTTAAATCTAACAACACCATTAGTAAGTTATTCACAAAAATCAAGAATAAAACCCCAAAGGAATTATTGAGTGAAGTAATATACAAAATCAGTTGCAGGGAATGTAGGTCTACTTATATAGGACAAACAGGTCGATATCTTAAAGACAGAATCTCCGAACATAAACGAGATGCCCTCAATGTACTCAATCCTCTAAAAAAGAAAAAGGAAAATAACACAGCTTTAGCAGAACATGTATTTAATACACTCCATTCCTTTGATTTTAATATCGACGCAATAGAAATATTAGGACATCAGAAAATTTTGAGGAAGCGCCTACTACATGAAATGATTTCCATTAACAGGATGAAAAATCCATTAATAAAAGAACAGACATTGATGGGTTGAACACAGATTATTATTATTTAATAACCAAAATTAAAGAAAAAGACAAAACTTGAATAGTTGTTTTCAACTCGAACGACAATATCATATCTGTCATCTGTAGATCCAAATTGATGAATGTCTATATATGTGTATATATCTGCATTAGAACGTAATTCATGCATGACATACTGGTTTTAAACTTCAATTTGTTGCAAATTCTTTTTGGTCGTTTTCTCTCAATTGATGGTGTCAAGGGTGTATTATTCATTCCAAACATTTCATGATTCTGACTATAAGACCAAGATAAAATCTGTAAGTATGCATTGTTGTTCCCTTTTTCAGCTCTTAGCCAAGTACCAATACATAACCTAAAGTTTTTTGTTTTTGTGAAGAAAGGATTTTTGCTCTTTCTAATGGCATTTTTCAACTGTGTTATATTCTTTGTCTTAGCATAATACGTATACACTAGTTCTTTCCATTTATGTTTACTGTATTGTACGAATATTAATTGTATTATTTATTCATTGTTATTCATAATGTCTATTTGTTTATTTCAACATGAAGTTTGGTATGGTTTGAGTGTATATAATCTCTGTGCTCATTTTTAGAGCCCTGAAGAAGATTTTTGAATAAAATCGAAACATGTCGGCAATGATTTAAGAAGTGGTTCTGTTTTCATTTTACCTTCAACCTGTCAAATAGATAAGTGATAGAGTAACACCGTTGAAAAAGAACACAACTGACTCTCCGTAGTCGCACAAGCACCTAGAAGATTCTGAGGGATCTCCTTGGGAAAGACTTGGCAGGGTCAGTATAATCATAATCATGTATATAGCACGCGCGTCAAATGCAGATTGACTTAGCAATGAAAGAAAAAGTGTAAAAAGCATTGTCGTGGGGTTAATCTGCTTTGGTGCGCGTGCTGGCAGAACATCCGAGCATCATAAAAATAAATATATAGGTCACTAGCAGACCCATGCAACTTCGCCTGCGCCAAATCGGTTATTGCGGTTGCAATTTTGATTCTAGATGCGAAAAATCTTAAAAAAAAAACCTAGAACCCGATTGCAGCGCCTCCTACCGGGACAAGTGAATTTCCAAGTTATCCAGGGACCCACTCAAACACGTAATTCTAAAAAATACCTAGAACCCGATTGCGTTGCCACCTACCGGGTTCAATTGCGAATACGAACCCACTCAAACACATATCTGGTTAAGAAAAGTGAGAAAAGGTGAGAAAGACAGGGAACCGGCTTCGTTCTCATCCCTACTCCGTGCTGTTTACTGGGACGTGACACCGGTATAGTCTGGCAAATGAGTGTTGATCCAGAAAGACGCGGAAAATTAAAAAAATCTGGTGCTAAGTATAGCAGGAATAAACTGCCTTGATACTTTAATAAAAATAAATATTTTTCTTGTACAAAAATTTTAGCTTTGCCATAAGCTCAGGGAAATTTTAATCGAAATAGAGTGAAAAACATTCACAAAAAAGACGACGACTTGGTTTTAATTAGCTCTTTCTCTAGGATAACTTACCAAGTGATAATTGATCAGTTATCGAGCGGGATGAAAAATGATTCATTACTAAAATGACTATTAAAAAATAGGGGTTGGTGAAAGGAGGGTGAAAATTTAGGGTTGTATGTATTTTGTAATGCCTCATTATAACAAAATAAAAAAATATAAAATTTTCCAAAAAATCAAAAATAAATGTTAGGGGTGGACAACCCTTATCACTTAGGGGTATGAAAAATAGATAGTAGCCGATTCTCAGACCTACTGAATACGCATATAAAATTTGGTAAAAATCGGTAGGTAAAGCCGTTTCGGAGGAGTACGGTTATTACTATTATTATTATTAGATAATATTTTATCATATATACAGGATGTTTCAGAATGAATAGATAAGCCTAAAACACGATTTCTTCCACACTACGTTACGTTTCTGTTTACCACGTTTACAATTAAATCAAATCCATCGGTTTTTTTTGTGGTATCATATTAGTCATGGAATATACCAATAGATATGTAGCAAATGGTATGAATAGCTCCTGTAATTTTGTGGGGTAAAATATCAACTTTTCATCATTAAATGTGGTGAATATTTAGTAAAATTTTGAGCTGACGTGGTGGAAAGGAAATGTATAAAAACCAAAGTGACCAACTGTCTTAAAAAGCATGACATTAAGTCAGGAGCTTTTGCGCGCAAGTTCCAGCGGATTCTGACAGAGAGTTTCAGGAATATAAATTTTCACAAGAAACATTTTCTTGATTTTTCTCGAGTGATATGATCCACACGAAATTGCGCAAAAGTTAGTGCGTTGGCAGTCTACAAGTAATTATAATATACAGGGTGTTTCCTAAACATGCGGCAAAAATTCAGGGGGTTGTTCCTTGGACTATTCTAAGAATATTTTGTCCTTTGATGATTTTTGAAAAACCTATTTGTTTCGAAGATATAGGGGAAACAAAATTTTGGATAATAACATTTTATTATGAAAAATTACATGAAAATTCAACTCAACCTACAAAAACTGTTGAAAATGACCACCTCTACCCAGCATACAATCTTCTCCTCATTGACTGCCGAACCCTTTCAAAAACACCAGGATCATTTCTTATTAAGTTACACCCAGCAATGATCCGATTTCGCAAGTCTTCCACATTTTCTACTGGAGTGGTATAAACTAATGATTTTAGATGGCCCCATAGGAAATAATCTAAGGTGTTTAAGTCCGGGGAACGAGCAGGCCATAAATGAGGTCCACCTCTTCCAATCCAGCGATCTCCGTATGTTAATGTTAAAAACTCACGAGCAACCAAACTAAAATGCGCTGGTGCACCATCGTGCATAAACCACATTGCATGTCTTATTGCCAATGGTACATCCTCCAAAAACAGAGGTAACGTTTGTTCTAAAAAGTTGCGATACACGTCCCCGGTAAGTCTTTCTGGTAAAAATATCGGCCCTATTAGGCAGTCACCCACAATACCAACCCAAACATTCAATGAGAACTGATGTTGAAAACGATCTTCAATTACCTCATGTGGATTTTCGTCGGCCCATACATGGTTGTTATGAAAATTTCTTATTGCATTTCTTGAGAAATTCGCTTCATCGGTAAAAAGAATCAGCGTCAGTAATTGAGGAATTTGAACTAATGTGGTTAAAAGCCATTGACAAAATGCAATACGTGGGGGAAAATCAGTAGGAATAAGTGCCTGAACGCGTTGCATATGGTATGGGTATATATTGTCTTTAAGAATTTTCCAAACAGTCTTATTACTCACATTCAAAGTATTGGAAATTTTTCGAGTAGAAGTACTAGGGTCTTCTTCGATCATGTCCAGCACATTCTCTTCCAGTTCCACCGTTCTTACTGTGTTTGGTTTTCCTGGTCCCCCCATTTTTTTCAATGCGCCTGTTTCATGCAGACGTTGATGAAAATTTTGAAACAATTTTCTGTCAGGAATATTACGCCCAGGAAATCGTTCAATGTACAACCTCCTAGCTTTTAATGAATTTCCATCAGCAAGTCCATAAATGAAATGCATGTCAGTCATCTCGGCGTTTGTATAGCGATTCATAATAGTCAAAGATAAAATGTTCATTGCTAATACATCACAAAACGAATTCAAATGAAAACCGTGTTTAATCTGTATTCCTTTACCATCTGCACTTATCAATTTTTAGTCAAAAAACTGGCCGTTTTTAGTAATTGGAATGTTGTTAAACAAATTTAAAAATAAATTGTACCTACTTAGTAAACACAGTGCGGTACGCATTTTTATTTAAACTATTATTAATTTTAAAAATATGAAAAATGTTGTTCGCCCTGTATCTTCGAAACAAAGAGGTTTTTCAAAAATCATCCAAGGACAAAACATGCTTAAAATAGTCCAAGGAACAACCCCCTGAATTTTTGCCGCATGTTTAGGAAACACCCTGTATAACATAAAGCCAGTTTTGTATAGCTATCTCAACCTATTCGCCAGTGTCTCCTGTCCCGCCATTCATCTTCTCCCATTGAAAGAAGTAACGTAAGAAAACAATTGTGGAACATATAGAGAAAAAAATCTACAAGTAATTACCAAGAATAAATTGGATCGGATCTGTATTTTTTTAAGTTATTGAAGAAATAACAATCACATTTCAGATGGGAATAAATCCTAACTATTCGAACTATTATGCCTATTAAAGAACAGAAATGTCGCATTTGGATGCGCCACCTAACCTGAAAATTGCAAGTCGCTATCTCTTTCTATTCGAAAGTTATTGCGGTAACGGTCACCTATCCAGATACTTAACTTGCCCAACGCAGATGCGCAACCTATCCTGAAAATTTCAAGTCATTATCTCTTTCCGTTCGAAAGTGATCGTGACAACGGACGGCCGGCCGGACATAATCGAATTTGACCTCGAATTCTTCATCAGTGAGTCTAACCTAATCGTTTGAGACTTTGTCCGGTAAAAATTCGAAAATTAAAGATATTTGGGCAAAAAATAGCACGCTGTTCCCTAGAACATGAGCGAAAAGAGTCTGGGAATTGATATTATTAATATTAACAGTGCTGTGACTAGAGATACCCTAACAAAGCCTACATAGAACACAACTGACTCTCCTAACTCGCACAAGCACCTAGGAGCTTCTGGGGGATCTCCTTAGAGAAGACCTAGGAGGGTAAGTATAATCATAGTCATGTCAAAGCAGTTTGGCCTGACGTTAGTACTCATTTAGCTTTTCTACTTCTTTCATAGTGAAGTCAATCTGCATTGGCGCACTTGCTAATGACATAATCATGATTACTGACCCTATCAGCTCATGCGAGTTAGGAGAGTCAGTTGTATCCTGTGTAGGCTTTATTACTGTATCCTTACGTCAGCTTAGACACAGCACTGTCTCCGAAAGTATTAGCTTGTTAGAGTTGAAAATGATATCAATGGATTTTTATGGTGAAACTGCATCTTAACAAAAATAAAATTTGAAATTTGTAATGTAAAAATTTTTTTTTTTTCGTTACTCCGAAACCATCAAGCCGATTTTGCCCAATAACGAACTTTACCGAGATATTTATCTCCCAAACCTACTCTGAAAATTTCAACTGCCTATCTCATTCTGTTCGAGAGTTATTGTAGAAACAAAATTATTATTTTTTTTTACACTTTACGGCAACCCGATCAATACAAAACTTTGCATGTATATAAAGGTCACTATTACACAATTTGATGCCAAATTTCAGACTAATCGAGTGATCGGTTTCGGAAATATTCATAAAAAAATGTTTTCACTAAAAACGGCCATAACTCCGAAGCCGCTTAGTGGATTTCGACCGTTAACGAACTCGTCCGGGATATTTAAGCTCCAAACCTACCCTGAAAATTTCAATCCTCTAACTCCTTTCGCTCGAGTTAACGGCCGGCCGGGCGGCCGGAAAGAATCGATTTCGACCACGGATTCTTGATCAGTGAGTCGAACCAAATCGTGTAAGACCATTTTCAGCCAAAAATCCGAAAATTACAGACATTTGGGCAAATTGATAAGCACTCTGTTCCGAGGAACAAGAGCGCCAAAAATGCCCGTCAGGTAAATCGTGAATTTCAAAATTCTACCTAGGGACACTTCCCCAAAGTTGACATTAATTATCTTTTCTAACCTCTCAATATTGGCTCAGCACCAGACTCATGACCTCTAAACGTAAACCACTCCCAAACTACCCCATTCAAACTACAACAGTCACTACTCATCTGCGCCTGCGCAGTCAACTTATGAGTGAAAGTCCTCTCAAACTCCCACACCTAACGAAAACTCCAATTATTCAGTACCAGTGGCTCAGGAGATAACAAAACTTCACTCTACGCATTTGCGCATCCTCTCAAGTAGATTCTATGGAGGAATAGAATCCTCCACCTCAGATTTGTATATTTTGAGATATGGAGGAAATAACAACAAAATTTCAGATGAGTATAACTCCAAAAACATTTGGCCAATTCACGAACTTGAGCATTTGGATGCCCAACCTACCCTGAAAATTGCTATCTTTTTCCGTTCTCAAGTTATCGAGAGATTTTTTCCTCCTTTTTTTAATTTAAAATTTTGTAGTGATACGATTCTCACAACATTTCACATACGTCTTTATTTCGGTATTCTACAACTAGTTAGCAAGTTTCAACTCGGATCTGAATTTTTTGAGTTATCGAGAAAATAATATTCCAGATGGTTAAACCTATACTAATCTCTATTCATGCTTTAAAATAAGATAGACATTGTTTGCACTCGTCAATATAATAGAAAAAAAAACAGAGTATATAGTCACATACACAAATATATATACATTTATACGTATATACACATGAAAATTTTAAAATGAATATAATAATAAATTAATACCAACATAGATAAAATCCCTCATACATATTGAATAATATCACAGTATAACATCACAGTTTAAAATAAATAAACACTTTATTTCTTATGCATTCTACATACATTCAATAGATAAAATTGCAAAAGAGAGACGTCAAACATAATTAATTTATCATTTATGAATCTGTTGAAATAATCATTCAAAGAATATGGTTCCAACCTCAACAAAAACGCTCTGATATTTTGGACATCACTCTGTAAGACCCAAAAACCTTCATTCGTTGAGGCAGATGATTGAAAAACCTTATACACATATAATGTGGATGTTTCTCTGTCATAGTGAGATGGTGTACAGGATAATGAAGATCTCTGGATCTCACAGGATATCTGTCATTCACCTCCATATTGAATCTAGGTCTATTTCTGAACAAAAACTTCAAGTAAATTCCATATACTGTTACTGTTATACATGAGTCACGATATTTCATCTTAAACATAATTCTCAATATCTTCTTTTGAATTAGAAATATTTCAATCACGTTAGTCCCGGCTCTCCGAAATATAATACCGTATCGAGCTAATTATTCCCAATTTGCAAAATATACACTTTTGATGCAACTTTCTCCAACATAATTAATTGAAGTTCTCATCCCAAAACACACTGAATTAAATTTCTTGCTGAGCCATTCTATATGATTCGACCATTTTAAAAATTGATCAATATATACATCCAGGAATTTAGTAAACTGGTCCAAAACAATTATTCTACTAGCGATGTCTAGTTGGTTGATTTTTGCGCGCGTGTTCCGCAAGGAACAGCGTGCTATCATTTCGTCACAATGTCTGTATTTTTCGAATTTTTTTTCGAAAATGGTCTCAAACGATTGGGTTCGACTCCCTGATGAAGAATTCGAGGTCAAATTCAATTCTGTCCGTCCGATCCGGCCGTTAGCACGGTAACTCTCGAACGGAACGACTTAGAACGTTGAAATTTGCAGGGTAGTTTCGTAGCGTAAATATCTCGGACAAGTTCGTTAACGGGCGAAATCGACCGAGCGGTTTCGGAGTTAAGGCCGTTTTTAGTAAAAACGTTTTTTATGAATATTTCCGGAACCGATCACTCGATCTTTTTGAAATTTGGCATCAGATTGTAGAATCATGATCTTTATATGCCTGCGAAGTTTTGTGTTGAACGGACGGCCCTAAAGTGGCAAAAAAAATTTTGAAAATTTGAAAATTTTATTTTCACGATAACTCGAAAAATACTGATCCGATTAAATTGAAACTCAGTAGTTAGATGCAAAAGACCAAAGCAAACACTTTTACAAAATTTCGTGAAGATCACGTGACATGAAAAAAATAAAAAAATTACTACTATTTTGCGGAATACTTTGCTTTTAATGCCGAAACATATGTTTTTGAGGTTCATGCTGCCCTTTCCGGGCATTTTCCGTATTGCGCATGCGCAGATGAGAAGTCCTTTAACTGCTGTAGTTTTCGTCAGAGAGGATTGGGGTTTTGGGGTGGCGGATGCTATTCCTCCATAGAATTCAGATCCATGATGAGGGTCTGCGCATGCGTAGATTAAAGATGCGATATCTTCCGAACCACTAGTGTTGGAGAATCGGAGTTTTTTGTAAGGTGTGTTAATTTGAGAGAACTTTTAGCCGCCAGTAGATTGCGCATGCGCAGAAGAGAATTGACTGTTTTTGGGTTGGATGGGTTATGTTGGGAGTGCTGAGTCGATATTATGAGGTTTTAAAAGAATATTAATAGCAATTCAGTGCAAGGACAAGTCAGTTTGGGGGATGTAGCGTTGTTTCCGAGTTAAAGTGTCCGTACCGTGGCCCTGGGGCTAATTTTGAAATTGATGTTACCCCTTACAGGCATTTTTCGTTATGCGCATGAGCAGACCATCAGTGATTTAACTGGTGGTGTTTTCGTCAGAGAGGATTAGGGTTTTGGGGTGGCGGATGCTATTCCTCTATTTAATCTCTTGTTGAGGGTCTGCGCATGCGTGGATTAAAGATGTGATATCTCCTGAACCACTAGTGTTGGAGAATCGGAGTTTTTTGTAAGGTGTGTGATTTTGGGAGAAGAGAAGTGACTGTTTTTGGGTTGTATGGGTCATGTTGGGAGTGCTGAGCCGATATTGTGAGGTTTTGAAAGAATATTCATGACAATTCAGTGCAAGGACAAGTCAGTTTGGGGGATGTAGCGTTGTTTCCGAGTTAAAGTGTCCGTACCGTGGCCCTGGGGCTAATTTCGAAATTGATGTAACCCCTTACGGGCATTTTTCGTTATGCGCATGAGCAGACCATCAGTGATTTAACTGCTGGTGCTTTTGTCAGAGAGGATTGGGGTTTTGGGGTGGCGGATGCTATTCCGCTATAGAATCCCCTGGTGAGGGTCTGCGCATGCGTGGATTCAAGAAGCAATATCTCCTGAACCACTAGTGTTGGAGAATCGGAGTTTCTTGTAAGGTGTGCCACGAGTATACTGCGCTTGCGCAGACGAGAAGTAAATGGTTTTGGGTTGTTTGGGTTATGTTGGAAGTAATGAGCCGATATTGTGAGGTTTTAAAAGAATATTCATGTCAATTCAGTGCACGGACACAAGTCAGTTTGGGGGAAATAGCGTTGTTTCCGATTTGAAATGTCTGTATGGTGGCCCTGAGGCGAATTTATAAATAACTATATTCGGTAGATCTATATTAAAATACGTTCGGATTTGGAGAAGATGCAATTGCGTCCCTAACGGAGGACCCACAACCGCATTTTTTTCCGATCTATGGTAAAGCTAACAGCCAAACTGTATTGATAGCTATATTTGTTAAAGGAACTTGAAAAAAAAAAGCACTGACGTGAAGTCAGTACTCTTTGGCGCGCGTGTTCACGGTGGCTAATTTGAATTGAATGATGAGTACTTCAAGCTCAGTGGATAGAGCGAGCCGAAGATCTACCCAAAGGATAGTGGACACCATTCACTGTCGGTTCAAAAATTAACAGTGCTGTATCTAAGCTGCCATCAGGATAGAGTAACAAAGTTGGAAAAGAACATAACTGACTCTCCTTAGACGCACAAGCTCCTAGAAGATTTGGGAGGGTCAGTATAATCTTAATCATGTTTATAGCACGCGCGCAAAAGCAGATTGACTTAACAATGAAAGAAAAAGTGTAAAAAGTCAATCTGCTTTGGCGCGCGTGCTATAAACATGATTAAGATTATACTGACCCTCCCAAATCTTCTAGGAGCTTGTGCGACTAAGGAGAGTCAGTTGTGTTCTGTTCCAACTTTGTTACTCTATCCTGATGGCAGCTTAGATACAGCACTGTTAATTTTTGAACCGACAGTGAATGGTGTCCACTATCCTTTGGGTAGATCTTCGGCTCGCTCTATCCACTGAGCTTGAAGTACTCATCATTCAATTCAAATTAGCCACCGTGAACACGCGCGCCAAAGAGTACTGACTTCAAGTCAGTGCTTTTTTTTTTATGTTTCTTTCTGTGCAGAACAATACTGCTGTTGTTTTGCTTTCATTAATAATGAGTTTAGTTTTTCCTAACCACTGTTTGATTAGTCTGTAGATGTTATTGTTTTGTTGCTAATGGATGGACCTGTTTAACCCCCAACCAATACATTTGTATCGTCTACAAAACCTATTACATATTGATGTCAAATCTTGTTCAAGAATATTGTATACATCATTTATAAATAAAATAAACAAAATTGGGCCCAATATAATTCCTTGTGGCACTCCATGTTCAGATTGCTCTAATGATGATTTAGCTCTTACACCATCTTTCTTGATTAAGACTCTCTGCTTCCTCTCTGTCAGGTAGGATTCAAACCATAACAAGGCGTTTCCTCTTATTCCCATCTTGTTGAGTTTATCCAATATGTGTGGTCTCGATAAACAGTCATAGGCCTTAGTAAGATCCACAAAAAGAGCCAATGCTAGGTTGTCCTGTTCAATGAGTTCCATTATAATTTTTGTGAAATCAAAAATGGCAGTTTGTGTAGATCTCCCCCAAGATATCCATGCTGAGAACTCGCAAATATGTTGCTATCATTCATAAAACTTATCAGCCTCTTGCAAACAACATGTTCAAAAATTTTTGAGAAATTTGATAAAATACTAATTGGTCGGTAATTTTCAAATTCCTCCTCACTTCCTTTTTGGCGCTCTAGTTCCTCGGAACTGAGTGCTTATCAATTCGCCCAAATGTCTGTAATTTTCGAATTTTTGGCTGAAAATGGTCTCAAACGATTTGGTTGTACTCACTGATCAAGAATCCGAGGTCGAAATCAATTATGTCCGGCCGGCCGGCCGTAGGCACGATAACTCTCGAACGAAAGGAGTTAGAGGATTGAAATTTGCAAGGTGGGTTTGGAGCGTAAATATCTCGGACAAGTTCGTTAATGGGCGAAATACATCAAGCGGTTTCGGAGTTATGGCCGATTTTAGTAAAACACATTTTTTATGAATATTTCCGAAACCGATCACTCGATCTATGTGAAATTTTGCATCAAATTGTAGAATCATGACCTGTATACGCATGTGAAGTTTTGTATTGACCAGGTTACCGCAAAGTGTCAAACAGAAATTTTTCTACAATAACTCTCGAACGGAATGAGCTAGGCCGTTGAAATTTTCAGAGTAGGTTAGGGAGATGAATATCTCGGTTAAGTTCGTTATTGGGCAAAATAGGCCAGATGGTTTCGGAGTAACGAAAAAAAAATTTTTTTTAAGCAACAATTTCAAATTCAATTTTTATTTAAGATGCAGTTTTACCATTAAAATCCATCAATATCATTTTCAACAAGCTAATACTTTCAGAGATATGATTTTTCTAAATTTCAATAATGAATCGTACTTCTATGTTTTCACAGAATGCTATATTTATTCTATCTAGGTTTTATTATATGATCTATGTTCATACTCGTACACTTCATCCTGTTCTATAAGAGAGAGTCAAATTCAGTTCAGCTATTTTAATTTGATTTCTTCCATGGTGCAGTTCTCATTCTCAGATTGCTCATTAAATCTGATAAATAAACTATTATTTGAATTGAATTTTCTTTATGATGCAGTTCTATCATAAGAATACATCGATATAATTCCCAACTCTGAGAAACTAATACTTTCGGAGATATAATTTGTCTGTTTGAACTAGAGCGGCAGAAAGCTCCTGTCCACAGGGCTTGAACCCATTTTTATTTATGGATGGGGTGGACTACAGCTATTTTTAGTTGTTTAGGAAATACACCATACTTGAGTGAGCTGTTCACAATATAAGACAGTACACCCTTCAGTTCTTCCTTACAAGCCTTGATAACACTCATTGGTATTCCATCTTCTACACATGAATGCTTACTTTTTAACATTTGAATGATATTTGAAATTTCCTCTTCTGTAGTTGGTTGAAGGAATAAAGATCTATTATTGTCTGGTATATCACATTCAAAGTTCACTTCCTGAGTGTTTTCCAAAAGTTTGGGAATTAATTCTAACATAAACTTGTTGTACTCATTTGCTTTTTTAATCGGATCTCCCTCTTCTCCTTTATTTCTATTGGAGCCTCTTATCTCATTACATATCGAGGACATTGTTTTCTGTTTATTATCTGAATTTGTCATTTACCTTTCATAAAATTTGGATTTTGCTTTCAAAAGTAATTTGTCATATCTTTCATCAGCGTATTGTCCATTGAACTGGTGGTGGTGTTGCTTCAGTGTCAGCAGAACATCCAGTTGTCGTTTGCAATTTTCCAATTGTTGGTCATAGTAAAATGATCTCCACCTATTCTTTGGACGCAATAGTTTGAGTGGAAAATATTCATTAAAAACCAGACTGAATCCTTCTATAAACCTGTCCCACTGTTCATCTATGTTACTCCTCCTCAACTTCCCATTCCTTGCTTTGAAGCTGTCTTCGAAAGTCTCCCATTGATTCATTTCCAAAAAATCTTTGATATGATGGTTTCACTTCTTTACTCTAATATAAAAAAGCATGAAGTCAGTACTCTTTGGCGCGCGTGTTCACGTTGACTAATTCGAATTTAATGATGAGTACTTCAAGCTCAGTGGATATAGAGAGCCGGAGATCTACCCAGAGGATAGTGGACACCATTCACTGTCGGTTCAAAAATTAACAGTGCTGTATCTAAGCTGACATAAGAATAGAGTAACAAAGCTGAAAACAAAACACCACTGACTCTCTTGAGTCGCACATGCTCTTAGAAGCTTCTGAGGAATCTCCTTGTGGAAGACTTGGGAGGGTCAGTATAATCATAATCATGTTCATAGCACGCGCGCCAAAGCAGATTGACACCACATCAATGCTTTTTCAGACATTTTCCTTCATTGTAAAGTCAATCTGCATTTGGCGCGCGTACTATAAACATGATTATTATTATACTGACCCTCCCAAGTCTTCCCCAAAGAGATCCCTCAGAAGCTACTAGGAGCTTGTGCGACTATGGAGAGTCAGTTGTGTTCTTTTTCAACTTTGTTACTCTATCCTTATTCCAAATATAGTTATTTAAAAATTGGCCCCAGAGCCACGATATAGACATTTCAACTCGGAAACAACGCTATTTCCACGAAATTGACTTGTCTGTGAACAAAATTGCCATGAAATTTCTCTTAAAACCTTACAAATACGGCTCAGCACCAAATCCATTGGTTCAGGAGATATCGCAGCTTCAATCCATGCATGCGCGGACACTCCAAAGGGGATTCTATGGAGAAATAGCACCCAGCACCTCAAAACCCCAATACTCTCAGATGAAAACTCCAGCAGTTAAATTCTGGCCCCAGGGCCACAATACAGACATTTAAACTAGAAAACAACGCTATTTCCTCGAAACTGACTTGTCCGTTCACAGAATTGCCTTGAATTTTCTTTTAAAGCCTCACAATATTGGCTCAGCACAAAATCCATGACCGCTAGACGTAAACCGCACCCAACATAAGCCATACAACCCAAAATGAGCCACGACTCCTCTGCACTTGCGCAGTCTACTTGTCCTGGATACTCCGATATCGCTGAAATTTCGCAAGAGCCTTCAAAACCTAATTCAACAGCCTAGTTCCAAATTTCAACACGATCGGATCTATATCGTTCCGCGAAAACGTAGCCTCCTTGAAGCCACCCTAGATACTGGAGTTCATTAGAACTCTGGAACTGGAAGGCGAGCTGTAGATGATAATGACATCGACAGCTCTGACGGGGGGCACAATAGACCTTAAGGTCGCAGTGCATCGTTACCCCCTACAACAATACAGGGTCTTTCACGAGGAACCTCACCCATATTTATACGGGAAACTACTGAACGTATTTTCATGAAATTCAGCACTTATAAGTATTTCACGATGCTGATGAAATCTAAAATATTTTCAAGGCATGAGCACTCCGGTTTTTCCGGAAATGACGTCAACTTCCGTTTTTCAAATTAGAACACCATTTTTTTATTGCAGAAATAGATTCCTTAGAAAATTTCAAGTTATTTTGATGTAACATTTTTCAGTTTTGGTTGGAAAATTCTCTCTGAGCGGGAATATTCGAAAAAAAAATCGAAAATAGAGCTCCGCTGAAACAAGAATAACTTCGAGGTTTTTGGATGGAAAATTTTCATTTTTGGGATTTTTCAAGATGTAAGATTGATGTATCCACTTTAAGAATCGAAATCGCGATTCATGATACAGGGGGTGAAAAAATCGCTTTCAAAGTTAGGGATGACAAAATCGTGAAAAATCAATTATTTCAAATTAGAACCCCATTTTTTTATGGCAGATATTGAATCTACGTTAAAAAATAATGTGAGTGTATGCATCACACCCTTGCCCTAAAATGGATATTTTCTGAGTTATTCACAAAAAACTGTTTTTCGTCTTGAATTTTCAGCTATTTCTTTTCCCTTCACGCCAAAAAGATGAAATTTTCAGGAACTGTTATTTGAACCATGCTGTAGATTTTTCACCCCTTCTTGAAACCGACTTCAAGTTACTATTAGGAGAACCATGGCAAACTCTCGCAGTTATAACTAGAGAAGATGCTCAAAGTTTTGACCGTTAATTTCTAGACATTTATTTATACGTCTCAGGAATGCTTCGTGCGTTGCTCTTCTTATTTCATCGGGAGGAAGAGATCTGCAAAAGTGTTTAAAAACCAAATTGAGTTTCAAAACTATGAATCTAAAAATCTAAACAAACCTGAACGCATTTCTGACTCGTTCTATGCAGTCCTCTTTATCAGTCAGGGGAGTTGAGTAGACAATATTTTTTATCCTACCCCAAACATAATAGTCTAAAGGAGTTAAATTGGGAAAACGTGGTGGCCAAAGATGTGGACCATTGTTCGCCAACCATCGATCTTCAAATAGCCTGTAGAGGATATTTGACACATTGAGTGAATTTGCAAGGTGGGTTTGGAGCGTAAATATTTCGGACAAGTTCGTTAATGGGCGAAATACATCAAGCGGTTTCGGAGTTATGGCCGATTTTAGTAAAACACATTTTTTATGAATATTTCCGAAACCGATCACTCGATCTATGTGAAATTTTGCATCAAATTGTAGAATCATGACCTGTATACGCATGTGAAGTTTTGTATTGACCAGGTTACCGCAAAGTGTCAAACAGAAATTTTTCTACAATAACTCTCGAACGGAATGAGCTAGGCCGTTGAAATTTTCAGAGTAGGTTAGGGAGATGAATATCTCGGTTAAGTTCGTTATTGGGCAAAATAGGCCAGATGGTTTCGGAGTAACGAAAAAAAAATTTTTTTTAAGCAACAATTTCAAATTCAATTTTTATTTAAGATGCAGTTTTACCATTAAAATCCATCAATATCATTTTCAACAAGCTAATACTTTCAGAGATATGATTTTTCTAAATTTCAATAATGAATCGTACTTCTATGTTTTCACAGAATGCTATATTTATTCTATCTAGGTTTTATTATATGATCTATGTTCATACTCGTACACTTCATCCTGTTCTATAAGAGAGAGTCAAATTCAGTTCAGCTATTTTAATTTGATTTCTTCCATGGTGCAGTTCTCATTCTCAGATTGCTCATTAAATCTGATAAATAAACTATTATTTGAATTGAATTTTCTTTATGATGCAGTTCTATCATAAGAATACATCGATATAATTCCCAACTCTGAGAAACTAATACTTTCGGAGATATAATTTGTCTGTTTGAACTAGAGCGGCAGAAAGCTCCTGTCCACAGGGCTTGAACCCATTTTTATTTATGGATGGGGTGGACTACAGCTATTTTTAGTTGTTTAGGAAATACACCATACTTGAGTGAGCTGTTCACAATATAAGACAGTACACCCTTCAGTTCTTCCTTACAAGCCTTGATAACACTCATTGGTATTCCATCTTCTACACATGAATGCTTACTTTTTAACATTTGAATGATATTTGAAATTTCCTCTTCTGTAGTTGGTTGAAGGAATAAAGATCTATTATTGTCTGGTATATCACATTCAAAGTTCACTTCCTGAGTGTTTTCCAAAAGTTTGGGAATTAATTCTAACATAAACTTGTTGTACTCATTTGCTTTTTTAATCGGATCTCCCTCTTCTCCTTTATTTCTATTGGAGCCTCTTATCTCATTACATATCGAGGACATTGTTTTCTGTTTATTATCTGAATTTGTCATTTACCTTTCATAAAATTTGGATTTTGCTTTCAAAAGTAATTTGTCATATCTTTCATCAGCGTATTGTCCATTGAACTGGTGGTGGTGTTGCTTCAGTGTCAGCAGAACATCCAGCTGTCGTTTGCAATTTTCCAATTGTTGGTCATAGTAAAATGATCTCCACCTATTCTTTGGACGCAATAGTTTGAGTGGAAAATATTCATTAAAAACCAGACTGAATCCTTCTATAAACCTGTCCCACTGTTCATCTATGTTACTCCTCCTCAACTTCCCATTCCTTGCTTTGAAGCTGTCTTCGAAAGTCTCCCATTGATTCATTTCCAAAAAATCTTTGATATGATGGTTTCACTTCTTTACTCTAATATAAAAAAGCATGAAGTCAGTACTCTTTGGCGCGCGTGTTCACGTTGACTAATTCGAATTTAATGATGAGTACTTCAAGCTCAGTGGATATAGAGAGCCGGAGATCTACCCAGAGGATAGTGGACACCATTCACTGTCGGTTCAAAAATTAACAGTGCTGTATCTAAGCTGACATAAGAATAGAGTAACAAAGCTGAAAACAAAACACCACTGACTCTCTTGAGTCGCACATGCTCTTAGAAGCTTCTGAGGAATCTCCTTGTGGAAGACTTGGGAGGGTCAGTATAATCATAATCATGTTCATAGCACGCGCGCCAAAGCAGATTGACACCACATCAATGCTTTTTCAGACATTTTCCTTCATTGTAAAGTCAATCTGCATTTGGCGCGCGTACTATAAACATGATTATTATTATACTGACCCTCCCAAGTCTTCCCCAAAGAGATCCCTCAGAAGCTACTAGGAGCTTGTGCGACTATGGAGAGTCAGTTGTGTTCTTTTTCAACTTTGTTACTCTATCCTTATTCCAAATATAGTTATTTAAAAATTGGCCCCAGAGCCACGATATAGACATTTCAACTCGGAAACAACGCTATTTCCACGAAATTGACTTGTCTGTGAACAAAATTGCCATGAAATTTCTCTTAAAACCTTACAAATACGGCTCAGCACCAAATCCATTGGTTCAGGAGATATCGCAGCTTCAATCCATGCATGCGCGGACACTCCAAAGGGGATTCTATGGAGAAATAGCACCCAGCACCTCAAAACCCCAATACTCTCAGATGAAAACTCCAGCAGTTAAATTCTGGCCCCAGGGCCACAATACAGACATTTAAACTAGAAAACAACGCTATTTCCTCGAAACTGACTTGTCCGTTCACAGAATTGCCTTGAATTTTCTTTTAAAGCCTCACAATATTGGCTCAGCACAAAATCCATGACCGCTAGACGTAAACCGCACCCAACATAAGCCATACAACCCAAAATGAGCCACGACTCCTCTGCACTTGCGCAGTCTACTTGTCCTGGATACTCCGATATCGCTGAAATTTCGCAAGAGCCTTCAAAACCTAATTCAACAGCCTAGTTCCAAATTTCAACACGATCGGATCTATATCGTTCCGCGAAAACGTAGCCTCCTTGAAGCCACCCTAGATACTGGAGTTCATTAGAACTCTGGAACTGGAAGGCGAGCTGTAGATGATAATGACATCGACAGCTCTGACGGGGGGCACAATAGACCTTAAGGTCGCAGTGCATCGTTACCCCCTACAACAATACAGGGTCTTTCACGAGGAACCTCACCCATATTTATACGGGAAACTACTGAACGTATTTTCATGAAATTCAGCACTTATAAGTATTTCACGATGCTGATGAAATCTAAAATATTTTCAAGGCATGAGCACTCCGGTTTTTCCGGAAATGACGTCAACTTCCGTTTTTCAAATTAGAACACCATTTTTTTATTGCAGAAATAGATTCCTTAGAAAATTTCAAGTTATTTTGATGTAACATTTTTCAGTTTTGGTTGGAAAATTCTCTCTGAGCGGGAATATTCGAAAAAAAAATCGAAAATAGAGCTCCGCTGAAACAAGAATAACTTCGAGGTTTTTGGATGGAAAATTTTCATTTTTGGGATTTTTCAAGATGTAAGATTGATGTATCCACTTTAAGAATCGAAATCGCGATTCATGATACAGGGGGTGAAAAAATCGCTTTCAAAGTTAGGGATGACAAAATCGTGAAAAATCAATTATTTCAAATTAGAACCCCATTTTTTTATGGCAGATATTGAATCTACGTTAAAAAATAATGTGAGTGTATGCATCACACCCTTGCCCTAAAATGGATATTTTCTGAGTTATTCACAAAAAACTGTTTTTCGTCTTGAATTTTCAGCTATTTCTTTTCCCTTCACGCCAAAAAGATGAAATTTTCAGGAACTGTTATTTGAACCATGCTGTAGATTTTTCACCCCTTCTTGAAACCGACTTCAAGTTACTATTAGGAGAACCATGGCAAACTCTCGCAGTTATAACTAGAGAAGATGCTCAAAGTTTTGACCGTTAATTTCTAGACATTTATTTATACGTCTCAGGAATGCTTCGTGCGTTGCTCTTCTTATTTCATCGGGAGGAAGAGATCTGCAAAAGTGTTTAAAAACCAAATTGAGTTTCAAAACTATGAATCTAAAAATCTAAACAAACCTGAACGCATTTCTGACTCGTTCTATGCAGTCCTCTTTATCAGTCAGGGGAGTTGAGTAGACAATATTTTTTATCCTACCCCAAACATAATAGTCTAAAGGAGTTAAATTGGGAAAACGTGGTGGCCAAAGATGTGGACCATTGTTCGCCAACCATCGATCTTCAAATAGCCTGTAGAGGATATTTGACACATTGAGTGAATTTGCAAGGTGGGTTTGGAGCGTAAATATCTCGGACAAGTTCGTTAATGGGCGAAATACATCAAGCGGTTTCGGAGTTATGGCCGATTTTAGTAAAACACATTTTTTATGAATATTTCCGAAACCGATCACTCGATCTATGTGAAATTTTGCATCAAATTGTAGAATCATGACCTGTATACGCATGTGAAGTTTTGTATTGACCAGGTTACCGCAAAGTGTCAAACAGAAATTTTTCTACAATAACTCTCGAACGGAATGAGCTAGGCCGTTGAAATTTTCAGAGTAGGTTAGGGAGATGAATATCTCGGTTAAGTTCGTTATTGGGCAAAATAGGCCAGATGGTTTCGGAGTAACGAAAAAAAAATTTTTTTTAAGCAACAATTTCAAATTCAATTTTTATTTAAGATGCAGTTTTACCATTAAAATCCATCAATATCATTTTCAACAAGCTAATACTTTCAGAGATATGATTTTTCTAAATTTCAATAATGAATCGTACTTCTATGTTTTCACAGAATGCTATATTTATTCTATCTAGGTTTTATTATATGATCTATGTTCATACTCGTACACTTCATCCTGTTCTATAAGAGAGAGTCAAATTCAGTTCAGCTATTTTAATTTGATTTCTTCCATGGTGCAGTTCTCATTCTCAGATTGCTCATTAAATCTGATAAATAAACTATTATTTGAATTGAATTTTCTTTATGATGCAGTTCTATCATAAGAATACATCGATATAATTCCCAACTCTGAGAAACTAATACTTTCGGAGATATAATTTGTCTGTTTGAACTAGAGCGGCAGAAAGCTCCTGTCCACAGGGCTTGAACCCATTTTTATTTATGGATGGGGTGGACTACAGCTATTTTTAGTTGTTTAGGAAATACACCATACTTGAGTGAGCTGTTCACAATATAAGACAGTACACCCTTCAGTTCTTCCTTACAAGCCTTGATAACACTCATTGGTATTCCATCTTCTACACATGAATGCTTACTTTTTAACATTTGAATGATATTTGAAATTTCCTCTTCTGTAGTTGGTTGAAGGAATAAAGATCTATTATTGTCTGGTATATCACATTCAAAGTTCACTTCCTGAGTGTTTTCCAAAAGTTTGGGAATTAATTCTAACATAAACTTGTTGTACTCATTTGCTTTTTTAATCGGATCTCCCTCTTCTCCTTTATTTCTATTGGAGCCTCTTATCTCATTACATATCGAGGACATTGTTTTCTGTTTATTATCTGAATTTGTCATTTACCTTTCATAAAATTTGGATTTTGCTTTCAAAAGTAATTTGTCATATCTTTCATCAGCGTATTGTCCATTGAACTGGTGGTGGTGTTGCTTCAGTGTCAGCAGAACATCCAGCTGTCGTTTGCAATTTTCCAATTGTTGGTCATAGTAAAATGATCTCCACCTATTCTTTGGACGCAATAGTTTGAGTGGAAAATATTCATTAAAAACCAGACTGAATCCTTCTATAAACCTGTCCCACTGTTCATCTATGTTACTCCTCCTCAACTTCCCATTCCTTGCTTTGAAGCTGTCTTCGAAAGTCTCCCATTGATTCATTTCCAAAAAATCTTTGATATGATGGTTTCACTTCTTTACTCTAATATAAAAAAGCATGAAGTCAGTACTCTTTGGCGCGCGTGTTCACGTTGACTAATTCGAATTTAATGATGAGTACTTCAAGCTCAGTGGATATAGAGAGCCGGAGATCTACCCAGAGGATAGTGGACACCATTCACTGTCGGTTCAAAAATTAACAGTGCTGTATCTAAGCTGACATAAGAATAGAGTAACAAAGCTGAAAACAAAACACCACTGACTCTCTTGAGTCGCACATGCTCTTAGAAGCTTCTGAGGAATCTCCTTGTGGAAGACTTGGGAGGGTCAGTATAATCATAATCATGTTCATAGCACGCGCGCCAAAGCAGATTGACACCACATCAATGCTTTTTCAGACATTTTCCTTCATTGTAAAGTCAATCTGCATTTGGCGCGCGTACTATAAACATGATTATTATTATACTGACCCTCCCAAGTCTTCCCCAAAGAGATCCCTCAGAAGCTACTAGGAGCTTGTGCGACTATGGAGAGTCAGTTGTGTTCTTTTTCAACTTTGTTACTCTATCCTTATTCCAAATATAGTTATTTAAAAATTGGCCCCAGAGCCACGATATAGACATTTCAACTCGGAAACAACGCTATTTCCACGAAATTGACTTGTCTGTGAACAAAATTGCCATGAAATTTCTCTTAAAACCTTACAAATACGGCTCAGCACCAAATCCATTGGTTCAGGAGATATCGCAGCTTCAATCCATGCATGCGCGGACACTCCAAAGGGGATTCTATGGAGAAATAGCACCCAGCACCTCAAAACCCCAATACTCTCAGATGAAAACTCCAGCAGTTAAATTCTGGCCCCAGGGCCACAATACAGACATTTAAACTAGAAAACAACGCTATTTCCTCGAAACTGACTTGTCCGTTCACAGAATTGCCTTGAATTTTCTTTTAAAGCCTCACAATATTGGCTCAGCACAAAATCCATGACCGCTAGACGTAAACCGCACCCAACATAAGCCATACAACCCAAAATGAGCCACGACTCCTCTGCACTTGCGCAGTCTACTTGTCCTGGATACTCCGATATCGCTGAAATTTCGCAAGAGCCTTCAAAACCTAATTCAACAGCCTAGTTCCAAATTTCAACACGATCGGATCTATATCGTTCCGCGAAAACGTAGCCTCCTTGAAGCCACCCTAGATACTGGAGTTCATTAGAACTCTGGAACTGGAAGGCGAGCTGTAGATGATAATGACATCGACAGCTCTGACGGGGGGCACAATAGACCTTAAGGTCGCAGTGCATCGTTACCCCCTACAACAATACAGGGTCTTTCACGAGGAACCTCACCCATATTTATACGGGAAACTACTGAACGTATTTTCATGAAATTCAGCACTTATAAGTATTTCACGATGCTGATGAAATCTAAAATATTTTCAAGGCATGAGCACTCCGGTTTTTCCGGAAATGACGTCAACTTCCGTTTTTCAAATTAGAACACCATTTTTTTATTGCAGAAATAGATTCCTTAGAAAATTTCAAGTTATTTTGATGTAACATTTTTCAGTTTTGGTTGGAAAATTCTCTCTGAGCGGGAATATTCGAAAAAAAAATCGAAAATAGAGCTCCGCTGAAACAAGAATAACTTCGAGGTTTTTGGATGGAAAATTTTCATTTTTGGGATTTTTCAAGATGTAAGATTGATGTATCCACTTTAAGAATCGAAATCGCGATTCATGATACAGGGGGTGAAAAAATCGCTTTCAAAGTTAGGGATGACAAAATCGTGAAAAATCAATTATTTCAAATTAGAACCCCATTTTTTTATGGCAGATATTGAATCTACGTTAAAAAATAATGTGAGTGTATGCATCACACCCTTGCCCTAAAATGGATATTTTCTGAGTTATTCACAAAAAACTGTTTTTCGTCTTGAATTTTCAGCTATTTCTTTTCCCTTCACGCCAAAAAGATGAAATTTTCAGGAACTGTTATTTGAACCATGCTGTAGATTTTTCACCCCTTCTTGAAACCGACTTCAAGTTACTATTAGGAGAACCATGGCAAACTCTCGCAGTTATAACTAGAGAAGATGCTCAAAGTTTTGACCGTTAATTTCTAGACATTTATTTATACGTCTCAGGAATGCTTCGTGCGTTGCTCTTCTTATTTCATCGGGAGGAAGAGATCTGCAAAAGTGTTTAAAAACCAAATTGAGTTTCAAAACTATGAATCTAAAAATCTAAACAAACCTGAACGCATTTCTGACTCGTTCTATGCAGTCCTCTTTATCAGTCAGGGGAGTTGAGTAGACAATATTTTTTATCCTACCCCAAACATAATAGTCTAAAGGAGTTAAATTGGGAAAACGTGGTGGCCAAAGATGTGGACCATTGTTCGCCAACCATCGATCTTCAAATAGCCTGTAGAGGATATTTGACACATTGAGTGAATTTGCAAGGTGGGTTTGGAGCGTAAATATCTCGGACAAGTTCGTTAATGGGCGAAATACATCAAGCGGTTTCGGAGTTATGGCCGATTTTAGTAAAACACATTTTTTATGAATATTTCCGAAACCGATCACTCGATCTATGTGAAATTTTGCATCAAATTGTAGAATCATGACCTGTATACGCATGTGAAGTTTTGTATTGACCAGGTTACCGCAAAGTGTCAAACAGAAATTTTTCTACAATAACTCTCGAACGGAATGAGCTAGGCCGTTGAAATTTTCAGAGTAGGTTAGGGAGATGAATATCTCGGTTAAGTTCGTTATTGGGCAAAATAGGCCAGATGGTTTCGGAGTAACGAAAAAAAAATTTTTTTTAAGCAACAATTTCAAATTCAATTTTTATTTAAGATGCAGTTTTACCATTAAAATCCATCAATATCATTTTCAACAAGCTAATACTTTCAGAGATATGATTTTTCTAAATTTCAATAATGAATCGTACTTCTATGTTTTCACAGAATGCTATATTTATTCTATCTAGGTTTTATTATATGATCTATGTTCATACTCGTACACTTCATCCTGTTCTATAAGAGAGAGTCAAATTCAGTTCAGCTATTTTAATTTGATTTCTTCCATGGTGCAGTTCTCATTCTCAGATTGCTCATTAAATCTGATAAATAAACTATTATTTGAATTGAATTTTCTTTATGATGCAGTTCTATCATAAGAATACATCGATATAATTCCCAACTCTGAGAAACTAATACTTTCGGAGATATAATTTGTCTGTTTGAACTAGAGCGGCAGAAAGCTCCTGTCCACAGGGCTTGAACCCATTTTTATTTATGGATGGGGTGGACTACAGCTATTTTTAGTTGTTTAGGAAATACACCATACTTGAGTGAGCTGTTCACAATATAAGACAGTACACCCTTCAGTTCTTCCTTACAAGCCTTGATAACACTCATTGGTATTCCATCTTCTACACATGAATGCTTACTTTTTAACATTTGAATGATATTTGAAATTTCCTCTTCTGTAGTTGGTTGAAGGAATAAAGATCTATTATTGTCTGGTATATCACATTCAAAGTTCACTTCCTGAGTGTTTTCCAAAAGTTTGGGAATTAATTCTAACATAAACTTGTTGTACTCATTTGCTTTTTTAATCGGATCTCCCTCTTCTCCTTTATTTCTATTGGAGCCTCTTATCTCATTACATATCGAGGACATTGTTTTCTGTTTATTATCTGAATTTGTCATTTACCTTTCATAAAATTTGGATTTTGCTTTCAAAAGTAATTTGTCATATCTTTCATCAGCGTATTGTCCATTGAACTGGTGGTGGTGTTGCTTCAGTGTCAGCAGAACATCCAGCTGTCGTTTGCAATTTTCCAATTGTTGGTCATAGTAAAATGATCTCCACCTATTCTTTGGACGCAATAGTTTGAGTGGAAAATATTCATTAAAAACCAGACTGAATCCTTCTATAAACCTGTCCCACTGTTCATCTATGTTACTCCTCCTCAACTTCCCATTCCTTGCTTTGAAGCTGTCTTCGAAAGTCTCCCATTGATTCATTTCCAAAAAATCTTTGATATGATGGTTTCACTTCTTTACTCTAATATAAAAAAGCATGAAGTCAGTACTCTTTGGCGCGCGTGTTCACGTTGACTAATTCGAATTTAATGATGAGTACTTCAAGCTCAGTGGATATAGAGAGCCGGAGATCTACCCAGAGGATAGTGGACACCATTCACTGTCGGTTCAAAAATTAACAGTGCTGTATCTAAGCTGACATAAGAATAGAGTAACAAAGCTGAAAACAAAACACCACTGACTCTCTTGAGTCGCACATGCTCTTAGAAGCTTCTGAGGAATCTCCTTGTGGAAGACTTGGGAGGGTCAGTATAATCATAATCATGTTCATAGCACGCGCGCCAAAGCAGATTGACACCACATCAATGCTTTTTCAGACATTTTCCTTCATTGTAAAGTCAATCTGCATTTGGCGCGCGTACTATAAACATGATTATTATTATACTGACCCTCCCAAGTCTTCCCCAAAGAGATCCCTCAGAAGCTACTAGGAGCTTGTGCGACTATGGAGAGTCAGTTGTGTTCTTTTTCAACTTTGTTACTCTATCCTTATTCCAAATATAGTTATTTAAAAATTGGCCCCAGAGCCACGATATAGACATTTCAACTCGGAAACAACGCTATTTCCACGAAATTGACTTGTCTGTGAACAAAATTGCCATGAAATTTCTCTTAAAACCTTACAAATACGGCTCAGCACCAAATCCATTGGTTCAGGAGATATCGCAGCTTCAATCCATGCATGCGCGGACACTCCAAAGGGGATTCTATGGAGAAATAGCACCCAGCACCTCAAAACCCCAATACTCTCAGATGAAAACTCCAGCAGTTAAATTCTGGCCCCAGGGCCACAATACAGACATTTAAACTAGAAAACAACGCTATTTCCTCGAAACTGACTTGTCCGTTCACAGAATTGCCTTGAATTTTCTTTTAAAGCCTCACAATATTGGCTCAGCACAAAATCCATGACCGCTAGACGTAAACCGCACCCAACATAAGCCATACAACCCAAAATGAGCCACGACTCCTCTGCACTTGCGCAGTCTACTTGTCCTGGATACTCCGATATCGCTGAAATTTCGCAAGAGCCTTCAAAACCTAATTCAACAGCCTAGTTCCAAATTTCAACACGATCGGATCTATATCGTTCCGCGAAAACGTAGCCTCCTTGAAGCCACCCTAGATACTGGAGTTAGAACTCTGGAACTGGAAGGCGAGCTGTAGATGATAATGACATCGACAGCTCTGACGGGGGGCACAATAGACCTTAAGGTCGCAGTGCATCGTTACCCCCTACAACAATACAGGGTCTTTCACGAGGAACCTCACCCATATTTATACGGGAAACTACTGAACGTATTTTCATGAAATTCAGCACTTATAAGTATTTCACGATGCTGATGAAATCTAAAATATTTTCAAGGCATGAGCACTCCGGTTTTTCCGGAAATGACGTCAACTTCCGTTTTTCAAATTAGAACACCATTTTTTTATTGCAGAAATAGATTCCTTAGAAAATTTCAAGTTATTTTGATGTAACATTTTTCAGTTTTGGTTGGAAAATTCTCTCTGAGCGGGAATATTCGAAAAAAAAATCGAAAATAGAGCTCCGCTGAAACAAGAATAACTTCGAGGTTTTTGGATGGAAAATTTTCATTTTTGGGATTTTTCAAGATGTAAGATTGATGTATCCACTTTAAGAATCGAAATCGCGATTCATGATACAGGGGGTGAAAAAATCGCTTTCAAAGTTAGGGATGACAAAATCGTGAAAAATCAATTATTTCAAATTAGAACCCCATTTTTTTATGGCAGATATTGAATCTACGTTAAAAAATAATGTGAGTGTATGCATCACACCCTTGCCCTAAAATGGATATTTTCTGAGTTATTCACAAAAAACTGTTTTTCGTCTTGAATTTTCAGCTATTTCTTTTCCCTTCACGCCAAAAAGATGAAATTTTCAGGAACTGTTATTTGAACCATGCTGTAGATTTTTCACCCCTTCTTGAAACCGACTTCAAGTTACTATTAGGAGAACCATGGCAAACTCTCGCAGTTATAACTAGAGAAGATGCTCAAAGTTTTGACCGTTAATTTCTAGACATTTATTTATACGTCTCAGGAATGCTTCGTGCGTTGCTCTTCTTATTTCATCGGGAGGAAGAGATCTGCAAAAGTGTTTAAAAACCAAATTGAGTTTCAAAACTATGAATCTAAAAATCTAAACAAACCTGAACGCATTTCTGACTCGTTCTATGCAGTCCTCTTTATCAGTCAGGGGAGTTGAGTAGACAATATTTTTTATCCTACCCCAAACATAATAGTCTAAAGGAGTTAAATTGGGAAAACGTGGTGGCCAAAGATGTGGACCATTGTTCGCCAACCATCGATCTTCAAATAGCCTGTAGAGGATATTTGACACATTGAGTGAATTGTGTGGAGGCGCGCCATCTTGTTGATACCATAAGTCATTATGGTTCTGTCCGCTAGTACAGAACCATAATAATTATTTGAGTCAATATGTCAGAATATCTATCTCCTAAGGGAGAACATTCTTTAAATAATGCAAACATGTGTAGTGTTCTATCTTACCGGTTAAAGTCCCATCATAAATGTGAACATCGAGAATTGCATTATTTTTGATGGCGCAAAAAACATTGAAACTCCAGGTCTCTTGAAAGTTCCATTGTCTGAAGTGGTGGTTGTTCTGTTCATCCCAATAATGTCTGTTATGCCTATTGAAAGAACCATTCTTTGTGAATTTAGATTCATCTGTCCAAATTATACAGTCCAAAAAGTTTTCATTCTCATGAAATCGAATCATCATAGCTTCGCAAAAGTTCTCCTGACGAAATCAGTTTCCTTCAAATGCTGTACCCTATTGAATTTATATGGGTGCATTTTATGTTTTTTTAATATTCTCCAAACACTCGATTGAGATAATCCCAGATCAATCTCGGCATCTTTGAGAGAATTTTGAGGATTCACACGAAAATATGAAAGAACTGTAATTTCGTTGTTCTCATCTTCTACTACACTTTTTTCTCTGTGTGTAGTTTTCTTAACGAAAGATCTTACATTTCTCAAGTTTGTCATGGTTCTGTTAATGGTATCTCTCGTTGGTCTGGGTCGGTCAGGAAACCTCTCAATGAACAGTCGAATCGTTCTATCTACAACTTTATTACATTCTCCAAGAAGTAGAATGAGATTTAAATAATCTTCATTGGTAAAATTAGGCATAGTGATCGATTTTATAACTTAATACGAATTATCACCAAATTAATAGTAAACACAAAATGCTACTGAATAAAGAGGAATTTGGCAGATGTAATTAATGATATCTATCATTAAAAAAAAAGAATGTAAAACATGGTAAGTTTTTGCATATGGTTCATAAGGAATTATTTATTTATCACTGGAGAGAAAACCGATGGCCGATTAGTTGAAATAAAGAGGTTTCCGATACAAATTCGAATCAAAATTCGCCATCTATTGAGGAACAACCTGTAACTTTTTTCTCTTGCATATTAGGGTAGTAAAATCTAAAACATGGTTTAAGTAACAGTTCCTGAAAATTTCATCTTTTTGGCGTGAAGGGAAAAGAAATTGCTGAAAATTCAAGACGAAAAACAGTTTTTTGTGAATAACTCAGAAAATATCCACTTTAGGGCAAGGGTGTGATGCATTCACTCACATTATTTTTTAACGTAGATTCAATATCTGCCATAAAAAAATGGGGTTCTAATTTGAAAAAATTGATTTTTCACGATTTTGTCATCCCTAACTTTGAAAGCGATTTTTTCACCCCCTGTATCATGAATCGCGATTTCGATTTTTAAAGTGGATACATCAATCTTACATCTTGAAAAATCCCAAAAATGAAAATTTTCCATCCAAAAACCTCGAAGTTATTCTTGTTTCAGCGGAGCTCTATTTTCGATTTATTTTTCGAATTTTCCCGCTCAGAGAGAATATTCCAACCAAAACTGAAAAATGTTACATCAAAATAACTTGAAATTTTCTAAGGAATCTATTTCTGCAATGAAAAAATGGTGTTCTAATTTGAAAAACGGAAGTTGACGTCATTTCCGGAAAAACCGGAGGTGCTCATGCCTTGAAAATATGTTAGATTTCATCAGCATCGTGAAGTACTTATAAGTGCTGAATTTCATGAAAATACGTTCAGTAGTTTCCCGTATAAATATGGGTGAGGTTCCTCGTGAAAGACCCTGTATACAAAATACATATCGTTCGGCGAGTTCAGTATCTGGATGAGTGACCGTTTCCACGATAACTATCGAACGGAAAAATAGCAACTTGCAATTTTTAGGATAGGCTGCGCATCCGAATGCGTCACTTGAGTTCTTTGGTTTTGATCCTTTCGCAAAATACTAACATTTAGATGGAATGATAAAGGTCTAGTACAAGCAAAAACTTTAAGTAACTCTTACCGTTCAGATGAATTATATTCCTCCTGATAATAAACAGGCTGTTCCTCACCATCCATGATTTCTGCTTTGACTTCATTCATTCCATATTTATCCTCAATTTTACCAATTCTTTCTAACTCAGCAACATTAGTTTGATCCATGGTTCTGCTACAAAAGAAATATCAAACGTTAAAAGATTGAAAACTATAATTTCCAAATTTTTGGCGCGCTGTTCTGTGAACAGAATGCTTATCAATTTGCCCAAATGTCAAATGCGAAAAAAGGCATCCGTTCTGCCGTAGGCACGATTACGCTCGAACGCAATAAGCTAGAGAGTTGAAATTTTCAGAGTAGGTTTGGAGTTCAAATGCGCAGGCTAAGTTCGTTAATGAGTAACATTCACCGTGTGGTTTCAGAGTTATAGCCATCTGAAATTTTGTTTTGCCAATTACTCGAAGAATACAGATCTGAACGAATTAAAATGCGGGGCAGTTAGGTGAAAAATACTGACACTAAAACATATGCAAAATTATGTGAGGATCACGCTACTGGAAAATTAAAAAAAAAAATATTAAAAAAAATTCTGAATTTGAATGACAGAGACATTCAATAAACATAAATTAAGTATATGTCTTTAAATATTAATCACCAAGTATCAAACAATGAACATATTGATTCTGGAACCAGTCTCGCAATTTACAAACAATGAGTGGAAAATAGTTAGCTATGCAAAAAAAGTCTTTCTCATGAGAAATACTATCACTTTCTCATTTTGTTAAATTCTCATACAAAGTATTCTGCATTTTTTCTGGAGCTAATCAGCTTTAGGCGAGTTCGGTATCTGGATGGGTGACAGCTCTGGGTATAAATTTGGACAGCGCGCCAAAGCTCCTGTCCACAGGGCTTGAACCCATTTTTAAATTAAATATCTTCAACAAACTACTTTGGTCAGATAGTGGGTATCACAGAAGACTGATTTAGAGAATCGGAGTTTTTTGTAAGGTGTGTGATTTTGAGAGGACTTTTAGCCGCAAGTAGATTGCGCATGCGCAGAAGAGAAGTGACTGATTTTGGGTTGTATGGGTTACGTTGGGAGTGCTGAGCCGATATTGCTTGGTTTCAAAAGAATATTCATGGCAATTCAGTGCAAGGACAAGTCAGTTTGGGGGATGTAGCGTTGTTTCCGAGTTGAAGTGTCCGTACCGTGGCCCTGGGGCTAATTTTGAAATTGATGTTACCCCTTACGGGCATTTTTCGTTATGCGCATAAGCATAAGTGATCAGTGATTTAACTGCTGGTGTTTTCGTCAGAGAGGATTGGGGTTTTGGGGTGGCGGATGTTATTCCTTCATAGAATCCCCTGGTAAGGGTCTGCGCATGCGTGGATTAAAGATGCGATATCTCCTGAACCACTGGTGTTGGATAATCGGAGTTTTTTGTAAGGTGTGTGATTTTGGGAGGACTTTCAGCCGCAAGTAGATTGCGCATGCGCAGAAGAGAAGTGACCATTTTTGGGTTGTATGGGTTATGTCGGAAGTGCTGAGCCAATATTGTGAGGTTTTAAAAGAATATTCACGGCAATTCAGTGCACGGACAATTCAGTTTGGGGGATGTAGCGTTGTTTCCAAATTGAAGTGTTCGTACCGTGGCCCTGGGGCTTATTTTGAAATCGATGTTACCCCTTACGTGCATTTTTCGTTATGCGCATGAGCAGACCATCAGTGATTTAACTGCTGGTGTTTTCGTCAGAGAGGATTGGGAATTTGGGGTGGCGGATGCTATTCCTCCATAGAATCCACTGGTGAGGGTCTGCGCATGCGTAGATTAAAGATACAATATCTCCTGAACCACTAGTGTTGGAGAATCGGAGTTTTTTGTAAGGTGTGTGATTTTGGGAGAAGAGAAGTGACTGTTTTTGGGTTGTATGGGTCATGTTGGGAGTGCTGAGCCGATATTGTGAGGTTTTGAAAGAATATTCATGACAATTCAGTGCAAGGACAAGTCAGTTTGGGGGATGTAGCGTTGTTTCCGAGTTAAAGTGTCCGTACCGTGGCCCTGGGGTTAATTTCGAAATTGACGTTACCCCTTACGGGCATTTTTCGTTATGCGCATGAGCAGACCATCAGTGATTCAACTGCTGGTGCTTTCGTCAGAGAGGATTGGGGTTTTGGGGTGGCAGATGCTATTCCCCTATAGAATCCCTTGGTGAGGGTCTGCGCATGCGTGGATTCAAGAAGCGATATCTCCTGAACCACTAGTGTTGGAGAATCGGAGTTTTTTGTGAGGTGTGTAATTTTGGGAGGACTTGCAGCCACGAGTATATTGCGCATGCGCAGACGAGAAGTGAATGGTTTTGGGTTGTTTGGGTTATGTTCGGAGTAATGAGCCGATATTGTGAGGTTTTAAAAGAATTTTCATGTCAATTCAGTGCACGGACACAAGTCAGTTTGGGGGAAATAGCGTTGTTTCCGAATTGAAATGTCTGTATGGTAGCCCTGAGGCGAATTTATAAATAACTATATTCGGTAGATCTATATTAAAATACGTTCGGATTTGGAGAAGAGGCAATTGCGTTCCTAAAGGAGGTCCCACAACCGCATTTTTTTTCGATCTACAGTAGAGCTAACAGCCAAACTGTATTGATAGCTATATTTGTTAAAGGAACTTGAAAAAAAAAAAGCACTGATGTGAAGTCAGTACTCTTTGGCGCACGTGTTCACGGTGGCTAAGTTGAATTGAATGATGAGTACTTCAAGCTCAGTGGATAGAGCGAGCCGAAGATCTACCCAAAGGATAGTGGACACCATTCTTTGTCGGTTCAAAAATTAACAGTGCTGTATCTAAGCTGCCATCAGGATAGAGTAACAAAGTTGGAAAAGAACACAACTGACTCTCCTTAGTCGCACAAGCTCCTAGAAGATTTGGGAGGGTCAGTATAATCCTAATCATGTTTATAGCACGCGCGCAAAAGCAGATTGACTTAACAATGAAAGAAAAAGTGTATTAAGTCAATCTGCTTTGGCGCGCGTGCTATATACATGATTAGGATTATACTGACCCTCCCAAATCTTCTAGGAGCTTGTGCGACTAAGGAGAGTCAGTTGTGTTCTTTTCCAACTTTGTTACTCTATCCTGATGGCAGCTTAGATACAGCACTGTTAATTTTTGAACCGACAAAGAATGGTGTCCACTATCCTTTGGGTAGATCTTCGGCTCGCTCTATCCACTGAGCTTGAAGTACTCATCATTCAATTCAACTTAGCCACCGTGAACACGCGCGCCAAAGAGTACTGACTTCACGTCAGTGCTTTTTTTTTTCAAGTTCCTTTAATAAATATAGCTATCAATACAGTTTGGCTGTTAGCTCTACCGTAGATCGAAAAAAATTGCGGTTGTGCGACCTCCGTTAGGAAAGCAATTGCCTCTTCTCCAAATCCGAACGTATTTTAATATAGATCTACCGAATATAGTTATTTATAAATTCGCCTCAGGGCTACCATACAGACATTTCAACTCGGAAACAACGCTATTTCCCCCAAACTGACTTGTGTCCGTGCACTGAATTGACATGAATATTCTTTTAAAACCTCACAATATCGGCTCATTACTCCGAACATAACCCAAACAACCCAAAACCATTCACTTCTCGTCTGCGCATGCGAAATATACTCGTGGCTGCAAGTCCTCCCAAAATTACACACCTCACAAAAAACTCCGATTCTTCAACACTAGTGGTTCAGGAGATATCGCTTCTTGAATCCACGCATGCGCAGACCCTCACCAAGGGATTATATAGGGGAATAGCATCCGCCACCCCAAAACCCCAATCCTCTCTGACGAAAGCACCAGCAGTTGAATCACTGATGGTCTGCTCATGCGCATAACGAAAAATGCCCGTAAGGGGTAACGTCAATTTCGAAATTAGCCCCAGGGCCACGGTACGGACACTTTAACTCGGAAACAACGCTACATCCCCCAAACTGAATTGTCCGTGCACTGAATTGCCGTGAATATTCTTTTAAAACCTCACAATATTGGCTCAGCACTCCCGACATAACCCATACAACCCAAAAACGGTCACTTCTCTTCTGCGCATGCGCAATCTACTTGCGGCTGAAAGTCCTCCCAAAATCACACACCTTACAAAAAACTCCGATTATCCAACACCAGTGGTTCAGGAGAAATCGCATCTTTAATCCACGCATGCGCAGACCCTTACCAGGAGATTCTATGAAGGAATATCATCTGCCACCCCAAAACCCCAATCCTCTCTGACGAAATCACCAGCAGTTAAATCACTGATCACTTATGCTCATGCGCATAACGAAAAATGCCCGTAAGGGGAAACATCAATTTCAAAATTAGCCCCTGGGCCACGGTACGGACACTTCAACTCGGAAACAACGCTACATCCCCAAACTGACTTGTCCTTGCACTGAATTGCCATGAATATTCTTTTGAAACCAAGCAATATCGGCTCATTACTCCCAACGTAACCCATACAACCCAAAAATCAGTCACTTCTCTTCTGCGCATGCGCAATCTACTTGCGGCTAAAAGTCCTCTCAAAATCACACACCTTACAAAAAACTCCGATTCTCCAACACTAGTGGTTCAGGAGATATCACATATTTAATCCACGCATGCGCAGACCCTCAACAGGGGATTTTATGGAGGAATAGCATCCGCCACCCCAAAACCCCAATCCTCTCTGACGAAAACACCACCAGTTAAATCACTGATGATCTGCTCCTGCGCATAACGAAAAATGCCTGTAAGTTGTAAAATCAATTTCAAAATTAGCCCCAGGGCCACGGTACGAACACTTTAACTCGGAAACAACGCTACATCCCCCAACCTGACTTGTCCTTGCACTGAATTGCTATGAATATTCTTTTAAAACCTCACAATATCGACTCAGCACTCCCAACATAACCCATCCAATTCAAAAACAGTCACTTCCATTCTGCACATGCGCAATCTACTCGCGGCTAAAAGTCCTATCAAAATAACACACCTTACAAAAAACTCCGATTCTCCAACACTAGTGGTTCGGGAGATATCGCATCTTTAATCTACGCATGCGCAGACCCTCATCAGGGATCTGGATTCTATGGAGGAATAGCATCCGCTACCCCAAAACCCCAATCCTCTCTGACGAAAACTACAGCAGTTAAATGGCTTCTCATCTGCGCATGCGCACAACGAAAAATGCCCGGAAAGGGCAGCATGAACCTCAAAAAATAGGTTTCGGCATTTTAAGCAAAGTATTCCGCAAAATAGTAGTAATTTTTTGATTTTTTTCATGTCACGTGATCTTCACGAAATTTTGCAAAAGTGTTTGCATTGGGCTTGTGCATCTTACTACTGAGTTTCAATTTAATCAGATCAGTATTTTCCGAGTTATCGTGAAAACAAAATTTTAAAATTTTTGAAATTTTTTTTGCCACTTTAGGGCCGTCCGGTCATTACAAAACTTCGCAGGCATATAAAGGTCATGATTCTACAATTTGATGCCAACTTTCAGAAAGATCGAGTGATCGGTTCCGGAAATATTCACAAAAAACGTTTTGACTAAAAACGGCCTTAACTCCGAAACCGCTCGGTGGATTTCGCCCGTTAGAACTTGTCCGAGATATTTACGCTACAAAACTACCCTGCAAATTTCAACGCGCTAAGTCGTTCCGTTCGAGAGTTATCGTGCTAACGGCCGGCCGGACAGAATTGAATTTGACCTCGAATTCTTCATCAGGGAGTCGAACCCAATCGTTTGGGACCATTTTCGAAAAAAAATTCGAAAAATACAGACATTGTGACGAAATGATAGCACGCTGTTCCTTGCGGAACACGCGCGCAAAAATTGGTTCAAGCACTGACGTTAAGTCAGGAGCTTTTGCGCGTATGTTGTATTGTCCATTCTCCTGTATTGGACACTCTTAATCAAATTTACCATGGTGAATTATATTGCCCGTTCTCCTGTATTGGACACTCTCGTAATCGAATTTACCATGGTAAATTCGATTAAGACACTCTCTTAATCGAATTTACCATGGTAAGTTCGATTAAGAGTGTTCAATACAGGAGAACGGACAATAGAATTCACCATGGTATATGACAATGGAACATAGGCGCAAAAGCTCCTGACTTCACGTCAGTGATCATTAAAGGATACTGTGGGAGGTATACTCATTATTGAAAGGTTTTTTTCTGGGTTTTCTCTCCCAAACTCTGAAAAATATCTATAAAATAAAAATTAATTATTTTGTGATTTGCTTCTGCGTAAGAAACACAGGATATTTGTCAGAAGCAATCAATTGAACAATGTTGCTTGAACCAATTATTTTTTTTCGTAATATTTTATAATTTTCTAGGGGTACGGTTCTCACAAAATTTTACACACGTCTTTATGTCGATATTCTACAAATAGTTAGCAAGCTACAATTTGATCGGGTCTATATTTTTTTGAGTCATCGAGGAAATAATTTTCCAGATGTGTATAACTCCGAAACCGTTGGGCCGATTATGGCCAACAGCGAACTTAACTCTCCCATTTAGATGCTCAACCTACCCTGAAAATTGCAAGTCCCTATCTCCTTTCGTTCGGGAGTTATCGAGGCAACGGTCACCCATACAGCTACTGAACTCACACAATGCTGCTCAGATCTCCAACAATATAGATCCGATCGTGTTCAAACTTGGTTCAAACTTGGTTCAAACTTGGAACTTGGTAGTAGAGATAGGTTCTAAAGGCTCTCTTAAAATTTCAGCCCTATCGGATGAATACTTTCTGATATATAGAATTTTTTTCAATGATTTTTAAAAGAATTTCTAGTGATAGGATCCTCACAAAATTTTGCAAGAATTCCCGTGTTGGCATTCTTCAAAATAATAACCATATTTAAATTGCATCGGTTTGGTATTTTTCGACTTAACTCCAAAACCGTTTGGCCGATTATGCTTATAAACAACCTCAAATGTCACATTCAGATGCATAACGTAACCTGAAAATTTCAAGTCGCTATCTCTTTCCGTTCTCAGGTTATCGAGACATAAAAAATATTTTTTTTAATTTTCTAGTGATACGATTCTCACAAAATTTCACAAACGTGCTTAGGTTTATATTCTACAACTATTCACCAAGTTTCAATTCGATCGGATTTATATTGGTTGAAAACAACATTATTACTCGGAAACCATTGGGCCGATTATGCCCATTAACGAACTTATCTATCGTATTGGGATGCGCCACCTACCCTGGAAATTTCAAGTCGCTAGCTCTTTCCGTTCTCAAGTTCTCAAAATTCCTCTCTACCCACCACGAGATTTAATATCCACAAATGAGCCTCTCACCTTACAAGATCAGAAGCCTTCAGCAAAATTTCAGCGATATCATATTAAAAATAATACATAACCTTTCAAAAGTCCCCTCTCGCAAATATACTCCTCTGAAGGCACATGGATCTCTTGAAGAAGAATCGCCTTCTCTATTTCTCAATGATATTCACTCTTGTTCATAGAAATCCCTTCAATATTTAGTTGCCTCCTCCTAAGGAGGATCTCTTTCAAAACCAGGTCTGACCGCTAATGTAGGGCTATCATCTCCCATAGATTTGTGATGAAATAACACGATTTTCCCAAGAACATACGCGCAAAAATGTGTCATCATGACATTCATATTTTTGAAGGTTCTCGCAAAAATACGACCATAGACAACATATCATACGACGATTCGCATCCAGCTTCCGAACTCACAAAAGGCTGCTCGGTTCTCCAACAATATAGATCCGATCGTGTTCAAACTTGGAACTCTGCAGTAGAGTTAGGTTCTGAAGGCTCTTCCAAAATTTCAGCCATGCCGGACGAATAGTTTATGATATATAGAATTTTTTTCAATTATTTTCAATTATTTTTTCTTAATTTTCTAGTTATACCATCCTCACGAAATTCTGCAAGAATTTTCGCGTTGGCATTCTACAACTAATAACCATGTATGAATTCAATCGGTTTTGTATTCTTCGAGTTAATGAGGAACAAAAAACAACCAAATTTCAGAAAATTTCAGATGGCTATAACTCTAAAACCGTTTGGACGAATATGCTCATAAACAAACTCAAATGTCGCATTCAGATGCACAACCATACCTGAAATTCCCAAGCCGCTATCTCTTTCCGTTCTCAGGTTATCGTGACAACAAAAATATTTTTTAATAATTTTCTAGCGATACGATTCTCACAAAATTTCACAAATGTGCTTAGGTCTATATTCTACAACTATTCACCAAGTTTAAATTCGATCGGATTTATTTTGGTTGAAAACAAAATTATTACTCGGAAACCATTGGGCCGATTATACCCATTAACGAACTTCAATTTCAAAATTAGCCCCTGGGCCACGGTACGGACACTTCAACTCGGAAACAACGCTACATCCCCAAACTGACTTGTCCTTGCACTGAATTGCCATGAATATTCTTTTGAAACCAAGCAATATCGGCTCATTACTCCCAACGTAACCCATACAACCCAAAAATCAGTCACTTCTCTTCTGCGCATGCGCAATCTACTTGCGGCTAAAAGTCCTCTCAAAATCACACACCTTACAAAAAACTCCGATTCTCCAACACTAGTGGTTCAGGAGATATCACATATTTAATCCACGCATGCGCAGACCCTCAACAGGGGATTTTATGGAGGAATAGCATCCGCCACCCCAAAACCCCAATCCTCTCTGACGAAAACACCACCAGTTAAATCACTGATGATCTGCTCCTGCGCATAACGAAAAATGCCTGTAAGTTGTAAAATCAATTTCAAAATTAGCCCCAGGGCCACGGTACGAACACTTTAACTCGGAAACAACGCTACATCCCCCAACCTGACTTGTCCTTGCACTGAATTGCTATGAATATTCTTTTAAAACCTCACAATATCGACTCAGCACTCCCAACATAACCCATCCAATTCAAAAACAGTCACTTCCATTCTGCACATGCGCAATCTACTCGCGGCTAAAAGTCCTATCAAAATAACACACCTTACAAAAAACTCCGATTCTCCAACACTAGTGGTTCGGGAGATATCGCATCTTTAATCTACGCATGCGCAGACCCTCATCAGGGATCTGGATTCTATGGAGGAATAGCATCCGCTACCCCAAAACCCCAATCCTCTCTGACGAAAACTACAGCAGTTAAATGGCTTCTCATCTGCGCATGCGCACAACGAAAAATGCCCGGAAAGGGCAGCATGAACCTCAAAAAATAGGTTTCGGCATTTTAAGCAAAGTATTCCGCAAAATAGTAGTAATTTTTTGATTTTTTTCATGTCACGTGATCTTCACGAAATTTTGCAAAAGTGTTTGCATTGGGCTTGTGCATCTTACTACTGAGTTTCAATTTAATCAGATCAGTATTTTCCGAGTTATCGTGAAAACAAAATTTTAAAATTTTTGAAATTTTTTTTGCCACTTTAGGGCCGTCCGGTCATTACAAAACTTCGCAGGCATATAAAGGTCATGATTCTACAATTTGATGCCAACTTTCAGAAAGATCGAGTGATCGGTTCCGGAAATATTCACAAAAAACGTTTTGACTAAAAACGGCCTTAACTCCGAAACCGCTCGGTGGATTTCGCCCGTTAGAACTTGTCCGAGATATTTACGCTACAAAACTACCCTGCAAATTTCAACGCGCTAAGTCGTTCCGTTCGAGAGTTATCGTGCTAACGGCCGGCCGGACAGAATTGAATTTGACCTCGAATTCTTCATCAGGGAGTCGAACCCAATCGTTTGGGACCATTTTCGAAAAAAAATTCGAAAAATACAGACATTGTGACGAAATGATAGCACGCTGTTCCTTGCGGAACACGCGCGCAAAAATTGGTTCAAGCACTGACGTTAAGTCAGGAGCTTTTGCGCGTATGTTGTATTGTCCATTCTCCTGTATTGGACACTCTTAATCAAATTTACCATGGTGAATTATATTGCCCGTTCTCCTGTATTGGACACTCTCGTAATCGAATTTACCATGGTAAATTCGATTAAGACACTCTCTTAATCGAATTTACCATGGTAAGTTCGATTAAGAGTGTTCAATACAGGAGAACGGACAATAGAATTCACCATGGTATATGACAATGGAACATAGGCGCAAAAGCTCCTGACTTCACGTCAGTGATCATTAAAGGATACTGTGGGAGGTATACTCATTATTGAAAGGTTTTTTTCTGGGTTTTCTCTCCCAAACTCTGAAAAATATCTATAAAATAAAAATTAATTATTTTGTGATTTGCTTCTGCGTAAGAAACACAGGATATTTGTCAGAAGCAATCAATTGAACAATGTTGCTTGAACCAATTATTTTTTTTCGTAATATTTTATAATTTTCTAGGGGTACGGTTCTCACAAAATTTTACACACGTCTTTATGTCGATATTCTACAAATAGTTAGCAAGCTACAATTTGATCGGGTCTATATTTTTTTGAGTCATCGAGGAAATAATTTTCCAGATGTGTATAACTCCGAAACCGTTGGGCCGATTATGGCCAACAGCGAACTTAACTCTCCCATTTAGATGCTCAACCTACCCTGAAAATTGCAAGTCCCTATCTCCTTTCGTTCGGGAGTTATCGAGGCAACGGTCACCCATACAGCTACTGAACTCACACAATGCTGCTCAGATCTCCAACAATATAGATCCGATCGTGTTCAAACTTGGTTCAAACTTGGTTCAAACTTGGAACTTGGTAGTAGAGATAGGTTCTAAAGGCTCTCTTAAAATTTCAGCCCTATCGGATGAATACTTTCTGATATATAGAATTTTTTTCAATGATTTTTAAAAGAATTTCTAGTGATAGGATCCTCACAAAATTTTGCAAGAATTCCCGTGTTGGCATTCTTCAAAATAATAACCATATTTAAATTGCATCGGTTTGGTATTTTTCGACTTAACTCCAAAACCGTTTGGCCGATTATGCTTATAAACAACCTCAAATGTCACATTCAGATGCATAACGTAACCTGAAAATTTCAAGTCGCTATCTCTTTCCGTTCTCAGGTTATCGAGACATAAAAAATATTTTTTTTAATTTTCTAGTGATACGATTCTCACAAAATTTCACAAACGTGCTTAGGTTTATATTCTACAACTATTCACCAAGTTTCAATTCGATCGGATTTATATTGGTTGAAAACAACATTATTACTCGGAAACCATTGGGCCGATTATGCCCATTAACGAACTTATCTATCGTATTGGGATGCGCCACCTACCCTGGAAATTTCAAGTCGCTAGCTCTTTCCGTTCTCAAGTTCTCAAAATTCCTCTCTACCCACCACGAGATTTAATATCCACAAATGAGCCTCTCACCTTACAAGATCAGAAGCCTTCAGCAAAATTTCAGCGATATCATATTAAAAATAATACATAACCTTTCAAAAGTCCCCTCTCGCAAATATACTCCTCTGAAGGCACATGGATCTCTTGAAGAAGAATCGCCTTCTCTATTTCTCAATGATATTCACTCTTGTTCATAGAAATCCCTTCAATATTTAGTTGCCTCCTCCTAAGGAGGATCTCTTTCAAAACCAGGTCTGACCGCTAATGTAGGGCTATCATCTCCCATAGATTTGTGATGAAATAACACGATTTTCCCAAGAACATACGCGCAAAAATGTGTCATCATGACATTCATATTTTTGAAGGTTCTCGCAAAAATACGACCATAGACAACATATCATACGACGATTCGCATCCAGCTTCCGAACTCACAAAAGGCTGCTCGGTTCTCCAACAATATAGATCCGATCGTGTTCAAACTTGGAACTCTGCAGTAGAGTTAGGTTCTGAAGGCTCTTCCAAAATTTCAGCCATGCCGGACGAATAGTTTATGATATATAGAATTTTTTTCAATTATTTTCAATTATTTTTTCTTAATTTTCTAGTTATACCATCCTCACGAAATTCTGCAAGAATTTTCGCGTTGGCATTCTACAACTAATAACCATGTATGAATTCAATCGGTTTTGTATTCTTCGAGTTAATGAGGAACAAAAAACAACCAAATTTCAGAAAATTTCAGATGGCTATAACTCTAAAACCGTTTGGACGAATATGCTCATAAACAAACTCAAATGTCGCATTCAGATGCACAACCATACCTGAAATTCCCAAGCCGCTATCTCTTTCCGTTCTCAGGTTATCGTGACAACAAAAATATTTTTTAATAATTTTCTAGCGATACGATTCTCACAAAATTTCACAAATGTGCTTAGGTCTATATTCTACAACTATTCACCAAGTTTAAATTCGATCGGATTTATTTTGGTTGAAAACAAAATTATTACTCGGAAACCATTGGGCCGATTATACCCATTAACGAACTTGTCCGTCGTATTGGGTTGCGCCACCTACCCTGAAAATTTCAAGTCGCTAGCTCTTTCCGTTCTCAAGTTATCGTGGCAACGGCCGGACGGCACCACAGAATTAAATTTCACATTTGGGCAAAACTATAACGCGATGTTCCCCAGAACATACGCGCAAAAAGGGTAACGTGATTTTCATCGATGTAGGTCCTCGGTTGTTCTAGAAGGTCCTGGAAAACTGGAAATGGTAATTGACCAATCAGAGGGCCACATGACCCCTCTTCGACCTAAGATTTCCCGAAAATTCTGACGTGTGACCTGTAGCATACCCGAGTCTATAAATTCGCTGACCGCAATCAAATTAGTAATTCTCCGTATAGTTTTCTTCCTTTCAACATCGGTTCTTGCGTTACTAGTGAATTTTTCTATATTTGAGATCGCTTCAAAAAATATCAGTGTTTTCCGTGCGTACACCACCTACTTTTTTTTGAATTAACAGTTTTATTTTACATTAATTTTCGAAGATTATTTTAGTTGGTTTTATTCCGTGTGCCGTGAATTTAAATTCCGTGTGAAGTGTTGGTCACTCTGGTGAGTAGAGGGTTGGGTCCGACTGGCCGCCTTAACTTCCCTGTATTTCTGGTCAGACCGTATTTTCAGTTTTCAATAATTGTGAATTTAACCGTACAGTATCCGCTGGGCGTATCACTTGTATTTCTGTTTTCAACCACTACACAAATGGGTCGCTCGTCTTGTGGTGTTTGAGACAAATTCAAGTGTTCGTCTAGGTGCCCTTCAGCCTCTTAAGTTAAGGTTAGCTTCCAGTTGCCGACTGGGGGTAACTTGACTGGGTTGCTTGGACGCACAATTAACTGTACCGTTTCCGATAGCCGTACAACTTGTATTGCTGTTTTCAACCACTACACTAATGGGTCGCTAGTCTTGTGGTGTTTGAGACAGATTCAGGTATACGTCTGAGTGCCCTTCAGCCTATTAAGTTGAGGTGAACTTCCAGTCACCGACTGGGGGTTACTGGGACGCACAATCAACCGTACCGTGTCCGACAGGCGTACGACTTTTATTTCTGTTTTCAACCACTACACTAATGGGTCGCTCGTCTTGTGGAGTTTTAAGCAGAATAAGGTGTAAGTCTGAGTGCCCTTCGGCCTATCAGTTTAAGGTGAGCTTCCAGTCGTCGACTGGAGGTTACTTGACTCAGGGTATAGGGGCGTAACGTCTCCGTGATTAACCCGGGAGTCCCTAGGATTTTAGAGTCATCCGGGTGAAAGGACCGAATACAGCTTTTGCCCTTTTGATACCATATTTCTGACCAGGGTTCCGCATACACGGACCCTCCACCAATTTTACTTCATTCTATTGTATCCGCTTGGTATGCTCTCAACCTTTCATTAACTGCTATTGACCTATTAATTATTAACCGCTATCGACCCATTTGCACACCTGCTTTTGCTTGCACATTTCACTAATAGTTTTGACTGACTTATTGAAATTCCTGTACATTGTTTGTGAACTGAATTCTTCCTCATACCTACTGCAGCTCTGACACTGTGTACTCTTGATTTAGGCTCATTGAACTGTGTAAATATTGTGAATAAAGTTGTATATAGACAGGGTGAGTTTGCTTTATATACCCGTGCAGTGTCAGAATCTATCTTCTGAAAGAGACACATTCTTTTTAATCGCTTACAGCCTAGATTAAACCGAACTCTTCTCCAACTGTATAAAAGTTACCCAGGCGTTACTATTATCAGTGATTGAGACCATCAAAGGGTTGCAACCTTGCAAAACCTATTGCAACTGGCGCCCGAGCAAGTTGTAAGAAAGCAGGTTATATCCAGCCCCAGAAAACGTCACAGCTTGAACCAATTTTTTTTTTCGTGAAGTCAGGAGCTTTTGCGCGTATGTTCTATTGTCAATTCTCCTGTATTGGACACCCTTAATCGAATTTACCATGGTGAATTATATTGTCTGTTCTCCTGTATTGGACAATCTTAATCGAATTTACCATGGTAAACTCGGAGTGTCCAATACAGGAGAACAGACAATAGAATTCACTATGGTAAATTCGATTAAGAGTGTCCAATAAAGGAGAATGGACAAGAGAACATACGCACATACATACAACTAATAACCATGTTTGAATTGGTTCGGTTTTGTATTTTTCGAGTTATTGAGGAAATTATAACCAGATTTCAGATGGGTATGACTCCAAAACCGTTTTGTTGATTATGCCTATAAATGAACTCAAATGGCGCATTAAGATTCTCAACCTCACCTGAAAATTTCAAGTCGCTATCTCTTTCCGTTCTTAGGTAAATAATATTTTTTAATAATTTTTTTAAAATTTTCTAGTGATACGATGTTCACAAAAGTTCTTAGGTTTATATTCTACAACTAATCACTAAGTTTCAATTCGATCGGATTAGTATTGGTTGTAGACATAATCATTACTCGGAAACCGTTGGGCCGATTATGCCCATTAACGAACTTGTCCGTCCTATTGGGATGCGCCACCTACCCTGAAAATTTCAAGTCGCTATCTCTTTCCGTCCTCAAGTTATCGTGGCAACGGCCGGCCGGACAGAATCAAATTTGACCCTGAATTCTTGATCAGGAAGTCGAACTCAATCGTTTGAGACCATTTTCGGCAAAAATTTCGAAAATTACAGACATTTGGACAAAATGATAACGCGATGTTCCCCAGAACATACGCGCAAAAGTTCACTATTTTTTAACGTGGATTCCAGCTGTTCAATATTTTGTCATGACTGACTTTGACATTGAAATAGAAACACAAGTTTATAGAATCCAAGGCATTTTCAATAGAGAAGAGACCATTAGTCCATCAATCTGGCATCAGTCTCATCGCGATCGAGGATACAGAATGGACTGATGCCAGATTGACTGTGTAATCTCTGTCTAAGAGTACAACCAAAAAGGCCCCTGCAATATGTTCTGGTAAGGGATTGGAAGCAGCGAAAGTCAATTTAAATAATGTAATTTACAATGTGAGAGTGGACCCTTGTGATACAGTTATAAGTCTAGGAGTTCATGTTGACACTAAATTAAGATTTAAACCTCAGCTTAAATCTCTGGTACAAAGGTGTTGCTCTTGCTCTTCATTAAGAAGTTTTTACCATAGCAGGTTATTCATTAAAACACAAACTATGTGACTTTGGTGCTTAGTCATGCAAATTACGCTGATGTAGTTTATGGGCCATGTTTGGATTCTGATTCTTCAGCGAAAATCGAAAGAACTCAATATTAGATTTATTTTTTCATTAAGGGTAAGAATCATCTTTCATATAGGCTAAAGGAGTTGAAACGGCTCAATATGTTTAACAGGCGAAAATTGCGCATTGCCTGTATGGTACATAAAGTGTTAATAAGTAAAAGCATTGGTTATATTTTCGATAAACTGAGATTTTCTTTACAAGTTCACAAACTGATGACCAGAAACACAGGTCTTCTTGTGATACCTAAACATAGAACAAAATTATTTAAAAGATGCTTCTCGTATAACGCAGCGAAAGTTTGTAATTCCTTTTTGCAGGACATTAAAGGCAAATCTATAGAGAGTTTTAAAAAACCATTTAGCAATGCTTGCTTCACTGAGCTTTTGTTTACTAGTAGTTCTGATTTTCTATAGGTGAATCTATTTTTGTAATGGTGATAATGACTGTTCGTAATTCTAATTTTCTATTTGTAATGCGATTTTCTCTTCGCGATTCTGATTGTCTATTTGTAATTTTGATATTCTGTTTGCAATTCTAATTTTCTGTTGGGAGTCTTCGAATAATATTTTTGGATAAGATGATATGATATCACCTGCATTTGATCGGCAAGGAAAGTTCTGAGATTTGCAGGTTATGCGAATCGGCTGCAGAAACTCATAACATATCCTGTGTGTCAGCACAAAGTGCTGGCTCCCGCAAAACTCTAAGTGGATGAGGGTACAATTTTGTCACCCTCAGACATTAGAGGAATTCTTTCTAGGAAATTAAAAACAGTGTCAAGATGATAATCCCCTGGGAAACTGAAGATGTTAGTGGTCGCAGTGCAGAAAGGCACTTCGTAGCCTATTCACCACTAATAAGGTATGTAATCTGATCTAAATCTACATATTCTTCAAATAAGTAGACCAATCTTTATAAGCAAGAATGACCAGTTAATTAGATGTCTATAAATCTTCACTGCTGCCATCTAATGGCAGATAACTCAACGAAAGGTATGAAACTCTACAGCCAGTTAAATTATGAGGTATGCAGATATTCAAGAAGGTGTCGATTCAACAAAATTGTATATTACTTCCTATTCAAATTGTACAACTTCTCTGTTTTCATCTACATGTTTTTTTTATTTTTTTTATTTTATAGAGTACTCCTGGGTGCCATACATTATCGAAAGCCTGGCTTACGTCAAGAAATACGGACATACAGTATTCTTTCTGTTCCAGCGCTTGATTAACCACGTGACTAATTATATGGATTTGCTGTACAGTAGAGTGAGCTGCTCGAAATCCAAACTGGTGCTGAGGTATCCATTGCTGCGTATTTGGGTCAGAGTTGATTCTACGTTACACTATTTGGGTCTTTACCTTCTTTTGGAATGAGGATCACCTCTGCTATTTTGGACTGCTCTGGCCAGTAGTTAAGTTTCAGTATGGCGTTGTAAATGTACTTGAGTAAGGTTACCCCCATTTCTGGCAGCTCTTTAATCATTTTTCCCGTTATTCTGTCAATTCCTGCAGTTTTTCTTGTGTTGAGGTGATTTATTTCATCTTGGACTTCAGCTGTTTTGAAGGGTTTGATGAGTGCTGTGTTGACAGGTATATAAAGAAGATCTCTCTCTATTTTCAAGTCTGTAGCATTGTTGTTTGGCTGTTCTGATTTATATCGCATTTCACAAATACTTTCTTGGAAATTCGAAATTCAAATCGTAAAACATTGCAGTAATAGTTTTAAATGAGACATTAGACCAGTAATACTTATTTTCTAGTCTGACAGTATCAAGAACCATTCAGGGGGGGTCGAAAATGAACAGTCCTCAATCTACAGAGGCGTAACGACACAACAAAGTCTAACCAGAACTCAACAAATCTGTTGTGTTCTCTTTACTCAAACGAAATGTCGTAAATGTTTTTGGGGCATCTTAACGGAAGACCTAGAAGATTCGGCTTAAATCAATATCTGGGCTTGATTCTTGACTCCAGAGAGACTAAGTTAGTAAATAATCGGATATAGGGTTGCCAACCGTCCTTTATTTCAAAGGACAGTCCTTTATTTTAAAACTATGTCCTTTGAACTTTTGAAAGGACACCGTACCCAAGTCGTTGATGTCCTTTGAACTTTTCTTTGGCCCCCGTACCCAAGTCGTTGATGTCCTTTATTTCAATAGCTCAGAGTTGGCAACCCTAATCGGATATCATTTATAGGTCAATATATATATAGGTCATTTATAGGTCAATAATTACAGAGAATCTAATTGCTGCAACACATACATGAGAAAAGAAACAGCAAATGCTTAGAAATTGTAATAAAAAATGTGCGTACATAACTGTTCATTTCTCATGCTCCTAAAGCATCAAAATCGAAGAGAATCAAATGGAAGTAGGAGCAATTCTGTATATCCATATCAAAGTAAAACAATTAATGCTGTACTGACATATGCTGCGAACTAACAGAAGTTTTCTAGACAGACCTAAAACGACGATATGAAGGTCTTATGCTATAGAAATTCAAGGGAAAACCAGTGGAACAATAGGAATGGGCGTAAATTTAGATTAGCACAAACATAATTAGTAATGTAAATTAACGCTTAGGCTATGAACATAATTCATGTACGTCCGTATAAATATATACATAATGAAGGTACTCACCACTCAGCGTCAGCCGAAACATATATTTTTTTTTCCACATTTTCCAGGTGAGTGCAAGATAAGTCATCGTCCATTTTTTCCATTTTAATATTTTCCTTTTATTCAAAAGTACTTGAAATTATTTTGAAGATTGGAAACTGTTTTTTTTTATCCTAAAAACAGTCATTATTTGTGTTTATGAGATTTAATGTGCACAAAACAATAATTTATTAATATTGATCAAAATGGCTGAATTTATAATTTATCTATCTATGGGCATGGGCTGATCATAGACAAGGGCTGATGTCAGCTTGTCAGCACACTTTGACAGCTGATAGCACAGAACATGTTCAGGGGGTCTATGGGTTACGTGCAGTTCTGACAGTTGACAAGACATTGGAGGACCAACAAAACAGGAATTAGTACTGTTATTGGTTGTTTTGCTCATATTTCTCGTAATTTTTGAATGTTATATCAAGTTATATGCTATTTACGAATTTTATGTAGTGTAATTAATATCTCATCATCGTTATTTGATCCATAAAAGGGGTATATATTGAGAAAAAAATAGTATTTCATAGGTAAGAATGCTAATATCTTCCTTATCTGAACAGTTTGCTCATTTCCATGTTTTCAGGTACCTTGTAATCCAATTTATATTTGTAAATAATCATGATGGATTATAGTGATTACTCTGAAAAACATTCTGAGAGTGACAAAAAGCTCTATATCGATCAAATTTCCATCATTGGTGTTTCGTTTAGATCCTTATACTATCAGGAAGCAGAAGTGTTCAACAAAAGTTGATGACTTTACGAAAATACTGTAACCGGACATTTTTATGCACCTTGTGAGTTGTGGTTACCAAGGACAAATATACTTCAGATGATATGAGTTCTAATAAATTTTGGAGGCTTATAATCAGACAGCATGTGGATGGGTGTGGAATATCTCCATAATAAAGACTGGCAATCATAGTTTGATAATTGCAAAGGTATAGGTTCAACAATCATCTTCAAATTCATATATTTCACTATAACTATCATGGATTTATTTGAAGAAAAGTATTTGAATATATCATCGAAGGAATAGCAGGATATCGGTATGCCCCAATCTATCAAACTTTCAGTTCTTTAAATTTGATACTTGTTGGTGATTTTTATCTTATATGTGCTGTTGAATTTATTAGTGGCAGTAATGAATGATTCTTCAAGGATATTATATTAATGCAGCTTCTATCAACGTTAGTAAAATGATTTATTTATCAATATTTTTCAGGCAGAAGCATCAATTTGACAGTGGTTGAATCTAAATCTATTGAAATAGAAAGCAGGGAGCAGTTGAATATCAAGAGTTGGTTTTAAGCATGTGTAGGATTAAGAAGTATTTCACAGTGACAATGGGTTATTCATGCTCGTCATTACAATGATTTTTGGTAATAGTTTAAACTGAAGCAAGCATATTTAAAAAAAATTACACTAATATTAATAGAGTAAAAAACACATTGTATACTTTATAATTTATTTACAACATTCATCATGTCTAAGCAGTTCTGTTTAAATAAATTAATCTACAATATACATTTTGCTTTGTAACAGCCTCATTCTCGTTTTTGTTCGCTTCGTTTGGACCTGGCATGTTGGGAAAATTAAATTTATTCATCACGAATTAACTACATTAGATTACAAAAAATAACAGATAAATTACATACACAATCATATTCTATAATGGAACCCAATCAGGATGATTTTTATCGGACAAATCTGCTGGCTTGCCTAGTGAAAACATGGTGTACAATTTTCTATATTCTAACATGAGAAACAAATCAAAATTTTATTTCCTTTCATATTTGAATGAAAACGTGTTAAATACATCATACCAAATTTGAGTTTCGAAGCTGTTAAGTCGAATCTCTTCAGCAGACGAATCCATAAATCTCTGGTTTTTGCTGAGGTAACAAATTTTGAGAACTTTATCAAATACTGATGAAATCCTTTCAATAAAGAAATCAAATTAATTGAGAAATTCATAAAATTTATAATGAAATATTATAGATTCATACATTACTATTCATGCAGCTAACTAAGTGAAACATTTTTATATGTACCTATAATTATACAGAATTGACAAGCTGGAAAGTGTTATTTGTCTTCTAAATTTTCCACAGTTTCCAATCGTAGTGACATACTAATGCAATAGAATTCTTGCCTTTGAAAACAATATACCTAGTTCTTTCTTATAATCTCTCAAGGTGATCGGTTAAGTTCAGCTCTACATCATAGACCTTTAAATTAGGTCTATGCTCTACATTCATACAAGATTCAAATTGAAACCAAGATATTAAAATAGATCTATACCTTACTCACTTACTTACGCACTTTCTGCATATAAATTTACGTGAAAAATGTGATATTTGTACGTTTTTTAGTTCGCCTTTGCTACTGCAGCTCATGAACTTGCAAAAATTTGGCATTTTATTACTAAAAATTAATGTTTATGGAACAAATAAGGATAGCAAAATATTCACTCCACTTCATAAACAGCAATTCAATTGATATAACACTCACAAATATCGAAAAATCCAGAAAATAAGAGCAAAACAAACAATAACAGTACTAATTACCGCTTTGTTGGTCCTCCAATGTCGGTCAACTGTCAGAACTGCACGTAACCCGCCAAGCGACTGATTCTAACCTAACTAATGTGGTCTATAGAAATCAATGAACTCTATACTAACTGGAAGGGATCCGTCCATACAAATTACGTTTGAAAAGTGAGGCAGGGGCAACGAAGACAAAGATAGCACTAGTTACGGTAACCTGTCTTTGTTGCACTCATACAAGCGAGTTATGTTTACCTACATTAATTGTCTTTTACTTAGAAATTCAGGTAGTTTGGGGATTACCTTCGTTTGGAATGTGCAATATTATTGAAGATGAACATTTATTTCGTTTTGGTATGCCATTAGTTCAGCTGCCTTTATCGTGTGAAGTTTAAAAAGTACAGAATTTTGTTAGTGCAAGTTGTGATTGACGATAGTTTCAAACTTTTGAAATGGTTATATATTGTGTTGCGTTTGGATGCAAGAACGAGCAAGATTATCGGTGAATATCTTTTCATGGGTGAGTTTATAATATTTAGATTTGATTATAAAATAATAAATAGGTATCAATAGCAAGAACATTGATGGATTTAAGGTGGATTTATTGTTTATAGGTTTCCATTCAAACGACCTGATATCCTAAAGTTATGGATTAAGGCAGTTCGCAGGAAGAAATGGGCTCCATCTAAAACAAGCAAACTTTGTGGGGAGCATTTTCTTCCTACTGATTTCATAGTGAGACCTGGATGTACCTCTAAATTATTGAAACCAGATGCTGTTCCTAGTATATTTTCATACCCCAAGCATTTGTCAATCGAGGAGGTCTCCTTTATGCTTCTGATATTGTGTATAAAATTTTGCATTTTGCAGAAAAACAAATTCGTTTACTGTTAGAAAGTGGAAACCTTTTGTCTAGTAAAATGAACTTAAAGCAGACAATCATAAATTCACTTATAAAGCATTTTATTGCAAAAATAGGTCTTTTTACACCTAAACATCCGGTTATTCAAGAATTTTTAGTTGAGGAATGTCATGAAATTCAAATTATTCGGAAAATAACAACATTATATTTGAAGTGCCGCATGTATCACCACAGTAGGCAATTGAATTTAGAGTTACAAGGAAAAAATACCCCAGTAAGACAAAAACTTACAAAACTGGTTTTATTTAGCAACTGTTAAATTATTTTTATATAAGTAGTAGTAGCAGCTATATGTATTTACAGTATATTTTAATATTTAAATAAAATTTGCACATCTGATTTTCTTTTCATTTTATTTACCAACCACATAGGAGAACAGTTAAAATTTGACTTGAACCATGCACTATTTGCTTTATTACTTGAAAATTGATGAATTGTTCACTAATAAATTCACGCTTACTTCTAATTAAGCAAGCAAAATTTAAAATATTCAAAAGAAGTCGCGAGCGTTCCATTAACTTTTCATTTTATTTACCAACCACATAGGAGAGCAGTTAAAATTTGACTTGAACCATGCACTATTTGCTTTATTACTTTAAAATTGATGAATTGTTCACAAATAAATTCACGCTTACTTAAAATTATGCATGCAAAATTTAAAATATTCAAAAGAAGTCGCGAGCGTTCCATTAACTTTTCATTTTATTTACCAACCACATGGGAGAACAGTTAAAATTTGACTTGAACCATGCACAATTTGCCTTATTACTTTAATCCTGATAAATTGTTCAGAAAAAAAATCACGTTTACTTCTAAATAAGCATACAAAATTTAAAATAAACGAAGAAAATCGCGAGCGTTCCATTAACTGCAATGAGATAGAAAGAGATAGATATCCGTAAGCAATGCGGGTTGCCTGAGAAATCGGTTTGCCTCACTTTTCTCCCAAGGCGAGTCCCTTCCAGGTATATATAGAGTTCACTGATAGAAATATATAGCATATGCGACCGATCGTTAAAATTGCGAATGGTCGAGAATAGACCCCCTGTTCGCGCATAGCAATATTGCGAATATTTTAGCGAAATAGAGCAATGTTGCCTAAAGTGCATAATTACCGAGATTTCAATTCAAACAGAAGCTGTTAATAGGACTTTTCGGAAAGTGTGATCGGGTTAACTCAGAGAAATAGAGGGAAATCCCTCTATGTCTCTGGGTTAACTCGATCAGGGGGTCTATTCTCGACCATTCGCAATTTTAACGATCGGTCGCATATGCTTTATATTTCTATAGAGATGCGCACGATCGTGCAAATTGCGAATGGTCGAGAATAGACCCCCAGGGGCCCTATTCTGAGGTCGACATTGCGAACGATTATCATTCGTTTTCGTAATCATCACGAACGTTCACTCGTTTTGCAATTCTCAACTGACAGATGATATGATTTGGTGAGACGAGCGCTCGAAATTCTAAACGAGTGGTATATAGCACTCGTTTTCGGAAGAAATTCCACTCGCATTCAGTTATCAGTTGATTTGTTGATTATTATGCAAGCCTCTACACATTTTGTAACCTCAAATCTGTTGTTGGTAAATAAGTTGGTATTTTTACGGTGTAATTAACGAATCTGTTCAGTAAAAATAATTAAATTGTCAGAATTATTATCATATTGCAGATTGTCGATGTTTTAAATAAACCAGAAATATCGAATAGATTTGTTAGATTCCCACAAACATTGGCGGAATTGAATAGTAGGTAAAGGCAAAGGTAGGTATTGATATTTTAGAATATTGCAAAATTATTTAAGTTTATTAATATTTTTATATTCAATGAAAATTCGACTTCCCTGGTGTAATAGGTTGCATAGGTTGCACACAATGCAATATTTCCACCTAAAATTGAAGATTCAAATTACCCAAAACACACTTATGTTAATCGAAAAGGATATACCTGGTAGGTTGCTGTAGTTATGCATTGAACGAAACGATGGCGAAATAGATGACAATGAAAACGAAGTGGACATGGGTAAAATCATCCAACATTTTCGTTATTTAATTAATCAATTAGTTCATTCCAGAAATGTAACCGGAAGGTAGAGGAATTGATGAAGAAGTGGCTGGGGGGCAACAAAATCCAGAGCTGATTTCAGAAAGAATTCAGAGGAATACAATTATACGTTTAGCTTTTCGTTGAATTGTAAAAGATACACTATGAATAAATAGATACAGATTTCTCTTCCAAAAAAATGTATTTAATTCTAAAAAATAAATCACAACCATAAACAAAACATCATTCAACAATGCCTTAGTAGAATACAACTTAAAAAAAAAAGTATTCAAAATGAAGTTCTGAATAATCTCACAACATCTAACAACAAAAAAAATATTTCACTGTGTCTACGTAGAATAAAGGGATCAGAAATAAAAGTATTCAATAACCAATACTAGAGAATATATCACAGTGAACAAAAAATAATGTCTATATAACGAATATCCAGTTTGGAATAGAAAAATTAACGAAAAACAGCTGTAGCTTCAGTGAAATAATTAATCATTATTAATTACAATTGTTTATTTGGCAAGTGTTGCAGAACATCCATAAATTTTTGTGACCGTATCACTTATACACTCTAAGGACGCATACATTGTAATTTTTCCCCCAAAAATTGGTAAAATAAATCCAATATTTTCATTATTTAACTAATCAGTTAATTCACTGGAATGTGAAGGAATTGATCAGGAAGTGGCTAGTAGGCAACAAAAACCAGTGCTGATTTCATGAAGAATTCAGAGGAATATAATTATATGTTTAGCTTTTCGTATAATTGTAAAAGACACGCTATAAATAAATAGATATTGATTTCTATTTGAAAAAAATGTATTTCATTCTAAAAAAATATATCACAACAATAAACCAAAAATGATTCGACAATTTGAGTGGAATAAAACTTTCAGAAAAAAAAAGTATTCGATATACAATCTCTCTAGATTTTGTTCTTGACCCAAGACCTGTCTGAAGAGGTGAAATAACCCTTAATCCTTGTAAAATCTTTCAATATTATATTGCAAAACTTTCTCCAAGTTTTCCATTCTTTTTTTGGTCCAGGAATACTATTTAACATTGTACTCAGTTCCTCTTTCATAGGCATTCCGAAGAAAATTCTGTAGTAAATTTCCCGCTTAATAACTGAGACTTACATTTTAGATTTTAGGAAATTTATAATTACTTTTCTCTTATCGAAGCAAACAGAAAAAACCAAATAAATCACTCAAGTTCAACAAACAATTTAATATCGTTTTGATTTATGAAGAAGCGCGCCAATAACATATACATAACACATTCAAATCTCAAATGTTACTATGTTGCCAAGTCTTCAGACGACACGAATTCGTTTCAGTCATCGGTCATTGCGAAGGGCACATGAGAATAGCAATATAAACTATCGTTCGCAATTACCACGTTTTCGTCACGAGTGGTCGAAAACGAGTGAAGTTCAGAATAGGGCCCCTGTCCGTTCACCAATCAGCGCGTCCCATTCTAATCTATGGAACGCGGTGATTGGTAAACGGACTGTGGACTGGTCGAAGACATATTAGGCAGGATAATATTCACTATTTCAACTTCAATTTTTCTTTCAAACAAAAGTTTATTGACGAATGCTGAACAATTTAACTCGAACACGTGGCTCATTACTACCTTGGTTAGTTGCCGAATCCCGCCACCAGAGTCTTGGAAGTTCCCAATAATCCCAATAGAGAAACTGCGTAAACACTAGTGGCGCCTCTTTCGGTAATTTCGTAAGCTTATACGTGATGTTGAACTGTCACTTAACGTAGAAATCCAAACATGTAAAATTATAATTGCCGGCTCAGGTGGTGCAGTGGGTATAAAGACCTACTGTGGTGCCGGGGTCGCGGGTCCGAATCCCGCTCAGGGCATGGATGTGGTGTTGGGTTGTGTGAATGTCCAAAAATAGATATGACAGAGTTTGCGATATATGAGGTTAGAACTGTGTAGATAGCCTACAGTTGCCTAGCACATGAAAGGATAGAAAAAAAAAAAATTATAATTGGGTGATTATGATTGGAAATAACGTTAAAAACAAATCCAGATCTGGTAACACAAGTTGTTGTATTGTATCATGTCATAATACTTTAATACTTATGGAAAGACTGATACAAATATAACATTTTATTCAAAACCAAATTTGTTAGAACGTCAACAAAAGTGGATGAAAGCCGTACATCGTATCAAGTAAGTGTAAATGGTAAATGTGTTGAAATCATCTTTATTACCACATTAATTTTTTACTTTTTTTAGTGCCGATGGTACCCCATGGCTATCTACAAACAACTCAAGAATATGCAGTTATCATTTCATTGGCGGAAACGCCTGTTCATCCACCAAAACATACGACAATTTTTCAAGCTATGTAATTATTGATTTAAAGAGCGTTAAACATCCAATGTAGATCGTTGGAAAAAAAGAACATGAGTATCTGAAGTGTCATGTGATGATAGTGAAGAAATTAATAAATATTTATCTGAAGGTGTTCAGTTAGCTACAAGGATCAATTCAACAGTCGATAGATCGATTCCAGTGGTCTCATTTGAGCACATAAGTGATGACTTTGTTTTTTCATGTGACTTTGATCGTGAGTCAAAGAGTGTTTTGTGGACCTGACATACCAATTTCATTATCGATTTCGAGGATGTACTTCTATAAAAAATGAGAAACAACTTTTGGCTATAACCGCTGTGAAGGGAACAGTTTTTAAATTATTATTAGATGTGTAACCACTGATCAAAATCCAACAAAATATCTCTGGAAACAGATTACTAATTTTTATTTTTTATACTTAAATACAGACAGGTCTATTTTTTTATGGTACTTAATTTTTGTTATGTATATCCAACATGTAGATCTATATTCACTAGCGCAGAAAACAAAAAAATATATTTTCTGGCCTAGTAAAAGAGAATATGTAAGAAACTATGCCACTACCATTTACCGTATATTACATTGATCTTGTGCCGTACTTTGCCGTTTTAATTATTCATATATGCTGTGTACTAGTAAACTTACAAAAACCTATTTTTAAAGTAGGAAAATAGAATTAAATGTATTTTGACAAGTTCATATCTTTATTTGATATTTTAAATGATATTAATAAATAACAATAATCAAATGGTTTAATATTAGTTTGTCTTCCACTCTTCTACATTTTCAGCATGGTTACTTCTGAATACATTTTCACCTTTTTTGTTTGACAACCTCTTTTAATAAATAAAACGTTTGAAATTTTTCAAAATTTATAATTACCATAGACAAGATATAATTCTTATAAATAATAATTAATAATTACTTTGTATGGCGATCAGTACAAAATTTTATTTCTCTCACGTAATGAATGCTAAAATTCGCCACCATGAGCGCTAGTGTCGAATCTCAAGGTCACGCAGGTTCTCTATAATGGACAATATTTATCAGTAAAATTATCTACTTTTGGCTTAATGAAGCGTATTTACTGATGAAAAAGCTAGAGGAATGATGGAAAATTAATTCAATACTATTATATATCAAGAAAACAGTGAAATACATCGTGTCAAAACGAAATTTACCCGAAATTGAGTGATGTGAATGGAGTAATATTTTCGATTTTTTTTCTGAAAAACTAAAAACTAGCGGGCTCTGTAACTTAGGATTCGTAATCTACACCCCATAATTAGTAAGTGGTGATTTTTTTAGCGAAATAGAGCAATGTTGCCTAAAGTGCATAATAACCGAAATCTCCGCTTTTAAGTATTGTGAATAACTACTTTGTGTTTTAAATTGAGTTATTTTCAAAGTATCCGTCCTTACAATAGTAATGGCAAAATTTTGAGATTTCCCTTACCGATATATTGGGATATATCGATATTAGAAGTCGACCACTCAAGGAAGGTGAAGCAGTTTTCCGGGCAGGACACGTTTTATTATGTGGTGTGGACAAATAATCCACAAATATAAAAAGGTTATATATGAAGACATCTAGCCTGACTTGAAATATTCATTCGTCTCGACGAAAATGTTAAAAATTAGAAGTATACTACCTTTTTGGCGCTCTAGTTCCTCGTAACTGAGTGCTTATCAGTTTGCCCAAATGTCTGTATTTTCGAATTTTTCGATGAAAATGGTCTTAAACGATTTGGTTCGACTAACTGATCAAGAATCCGTGGTCGAAATTCTTTCTGTCCGGCCAGCCGGCCGTAGGCACGATAACTCTCGAACGGAATGAGCTAGAGAGTTGAAATTTTCAGAGTAGGTTCGGCAGATAAATATCTCGGCTAAGTTCGTAATTGGGCAAAATCGGACAGATGGTTTCGGAGGAACAAAAAAAAAATTTTTTTTTACAAGACAAATTCCAAATTAAATTTTTTTCAATAAGCAGTTTTATCATAAGAATCCAATGATATCATTTTTAACTCTAACAAGCTAATATTTTCGGAGATATGATTTTTCAAAATTTCAATAAAAAATCGTATTTCTACGTTTTCACAGAATTATATAATTATTCTATTTATGAATTGTCATAATGTCAACTTATTTTCCTGAGACATGACATTGTCTAATTCCTTGCTAATAGACCACATTAGTTAGGTTATAATCATTCGCTTGGCGGGAGATCCATATTCAAATTTTTTAACAAGGAATTTCAACTTTGATATGAAACCACCCTATTTAAAAGAGAATGTTAGTACGGAGACAACAAGTATTGGGTACCTTCATCATTAGTGCATGTTTTAATGTTATTTCCACATTAAAATCTACTTCTATTTATTCTTAAATCAAAATTGAAACCATTCTAATTCGAAAGCTTTCCGTATGTAGTAGATGACTTCTGTTGTGCGTCATTACAAGGCCGATTTAGGGTTATGTTATTATTTTTGACTGATTTCGAGTGAGCTAAGACGTACGTCAATCGAGTTTGGTGAACACTTTTATATTTATTAATTATTTTGGAAATATACAATTTTGTTATGAAAACTTGATTCTAGATGGTTGAGAAAGGTTCACAGAAACTATTCCAACCAAAATTTCGTCTAGTCAATCGGGTTTTCGGTTTCGGAACGAGAGAAGGCGGGCTCAAATCCCGGAAAGGGAATTATACTTTTTGGCGCTCTAGTTCCTCGGAACTGAGTGCTTATCAATTTGCCCAAATGTCTGTAATTTTTGGCGCTCTAGTTCCTCGGAACTGAGTGCTTATCAATTTGCCCAAATGTCTGTAAATTTCGAATTTTTCGATGAAAATGGTCTTAAACGATTTGGTTCGACTCACTGATCAAGAATCCGTGGTCGAAATTCATTCTGTCCGGCCGGTCCGGCCGGCCGGCCGTAGGCACGGTAACTCTTGAACGGAATGAGCTAGACAGTTGAAATTTTCAGAGTAGGTTTGGGCGATAAATTTCTCGGCTAAGTTGGTTATTGGGCAAAATCGGACAGATGGTTTCGGAGTAACAAAAAAAAAATTTTTTTTTACAAAGCAAATTCCAAATCAAATTTTTTTCAATAAGCAGTTTTACCATAAGAATCCAATGATATCATTTTCAACTCTAACAAGCTAATACTTTCGGAGATATGATTTTTCAAAGTTTCAATAATAAATCGTATTTCAACGTTGTCACAGAATGATATAATTATTCTATGTATGAATTGTCATAATGTCAACTTATTTTCCTGAGACATGACATTATCTAATCAATCGAAGAATTGTGAGTGAAGTGAGAAAAATCTCAGTTGTTTGCTCCGAAATTAGTTTGCTCCGAAATTAGTTTTTCTCAGAAAAGTCTTACATTTCGGAACGGAACATGAAGTAAGAGATCTGAGAGTAGTGAGACTGCTTTTCATCCATAGACATAGATATAACTCTCGAACGGAATGAGGTAGGTAGTTGAAATTTTCAGAGTAGGTTAGGGAGATGAATATCTCGGTTAAGTTCGTTATTGGGCAAAATTGGCCTGATTTAATTTGATTTCTTCCATGGTGCAGTTCTCATTCTCATGATTGCTCATTTAATCTTGATAAATTAACTATTATTTGAATTGAATTTCCTTTATGATGCAGTTCTATCATATCAATACATTGATATAATTCCCAACTCTGAGAAACCAATACTTTCGGAGATATAATTTGTCTGATTGAACTAGAGCGCCAGAAAGCTCCTGTCCACAGGGCTTGAACCCATTTTTATTTAAGATGCAGTTTCACCATTAAAATCCATCGATATCAGAAGAAAGAAAGAGTCAAATTCATTTCAGCTATTTTAATTTGATTTCTTCCATGGTGCAGTTCTCATTCTCAGATTGCTCATTTAATCTTGATAAATAAGCTATTATTTGAATTTAATTTCCTTTATGATGCAGTTCTTTCATAAGAATACATTGATTTAATTCCCAACTCTGAGAAACCAATACTTTCGGAGATATAATTTGTCTGTTTGAACTAGAGCGCCAGAAAGCTCCGGTCCACAGGGCTTGTTTATTCTGTAAAGTCTATAATTCAAGAAACATTGTTGAAGTTTATTGTTTTTGCGCGTATGTTCTGGGGAATATCGCGTTATCATTTTGCCCAAATATCTGTAACTTTCGAATTTTTTGACGAAAATGGTCTCAAACGATTTAGTTCGACTTCCCAATGAAGAATTCGAGGTCAAATTTGATTCTGTCTGGCCGGCCGGCCGGCCGTTGCCACGATAACTTGAGAACGAAAAGAGCTAGTGACTTGAAATTTTCAGGGTGGCTGGCGTCTCCCAATACGACAGACAAGTTCGTTAATGGGCATAATCGGCCCAGTGGTTTCTGAGTAATAATTTTGTTTTCAACCAATATAAATCCGATCGAATTGAAACTTGGCGAGTAGTTGTAGAATATGAACCTAAGCACGTTTATGAAATTTTGTGCGAATCGTATGGCTAGAAAATTATTAAAATATTGTTGAAAAATATTTTTGTTGTCACGATAACTTGAGAACGGAAAGAGATAGCGGCTTGACTTCAGGTTAGGATGTGCATCAGAACGCGACATTTCAGTTTGTTTATGAGCATAATCGGCCAATCGGATTTAGAGTTATAGCCATCTGAAATTTGGTCGTTTTTTGATCCTCATTAACTCGAAAAATACTAAACCGATTGAATTCAAACATGGTTATTAGTTGTAGAATGCCAACGCGAAAATTCTTGCAAACTTTCGTGAGGATAGTATTTGAAGAAAATTTTCAAAAAATCATTGAAAATTGAAAAAAAAATCTATATATCAGTAACTATTCGTTAGAAATTGCTGAAATTTTGCAAGAGCCTTCATAACCTAACTCTACTGCCAAGTTTCAAGTTTTAACACGATCGGTTAAATATTGTTGGAGATTCGAGCAGCCTTGTGTGAGTTCAGTAGATGATGGGTGACCGTTGCCTCGATAACTTTCGAACGAAAGGAGATAAAGACTTGCAATTTTCAGGGTAGGTTGCGTATCCGAAAGGGAGAGTTGAGTTCGTTTTTGGGCATAATCGGTCTGACGGTTTCCGAGTTATACTCACCTGGAATATTATTTCCTTGATAACTCAAAAAATAAATATTCGATCGAATTGAAGCTTGGTAACTAGTAGTAGAAAATCAACATAAAGACGTGTTTAAAATTTTGTAAGAATCGTACCCTTAGAAAATTTGAAAAAATGACGAAAAAAAAAAAATTTAACAACCGTACCCCAAGAAAATTTCAAAATAATCACGAAAACAAAAATTGGTTCAAGCACTGACGTGAAGTCAGAAGCTTTTGCCTGTATGTTCTATTGTCCATTCTTCTGTATTGGACACCCTTAATCGAATTTACCATGATAAATTATGTTGTCCATTCTCCTGTGTTGGATACCTACTTAATTCAAATTTACCATTCTAAATTCGAATTAAGAGTTATATCTTGTCTATGATGGGAATATCAACGATTTCGTTCACATCCATAGCCAAGTCCAAATCAGTATAGCTTTGTTCCTACAGCAGCCAAAACCGTACAGTGAACAGTCCACGGACTGCGCGGTGGTGTAAAGTAAAGGCTGGTTTATGCTGGCTGGTAACTTTAACTTATTCCCTAACTTAAAAATTGAAACATAGATTTCTAACGCTATGGTTGATTCTGAGACTGAATAATCCGTTTACTTATTATTAATAATAATGATTAATAAGTTAACGTATTATTTGTCTGATTATAAAGCGTAACACTAAAAATAAATGTCTATATATATTATATATATATGATTAAGTTAAAGTTACCAGCCAGCATAAACCAACCTTATAAGCCTTCCTTTCACACCACCGCGCAGTCCGTGGACCGTACATTGTACGGTTTCGGCCGTTGTAGGAACAAACCTAGGCTGGTTTTCCTGTCACGCTGACGGTCGGCGCTGATGGGTCAATATGTATGTAGCTATAGGTAGCGTTTTCGAGTCACGCAGCGCTGACGGCCGTCCGCTGAGCTATATACGCGCACGTACGCGCCGGCGCGTCGGCGCCGCTGACTAGCTGGCACCGACAAGCCTCCACATTCAGTGAGCCAGAGACAATAGCATCCTTCTATTTCTCTATGTGATCAGCGCGATACTAAAACTAAAAGGATCCGAGCTGACCGATCAGCGCTGACCGTCAGCGCCGACCGTCAGTTTCTCTATTTCAGTATAGGCATAAGCTTGTTTTACCAAGAAATAAAATTATTCATCTTATCTTTACAATATTCATTAAAAAAACATACCAATGCCTTTTTGACTTGTCAATAGGTGCCTTCTGAACAGTTAGAAATGGGAACTTTTTGGCCTAGGACCACATTTTTCTGCATTCTCCTCCTCATATTTGCTGCTGTAAATTTCATAACATTGTAATTAGTCATTTATTCCGCCGTATTCACAAAGCATTGTTAAGTGTTTGAATCTCCGTTAAGTCCTAACTGAGGTTCTCAGTTAAGGATAAATTTGAATCGCCACCGCAATTAACGTATTGAACGGTGGTGAGACAGGCCTGTTTTACCACCTTTATTCCTTATTGTCCCTTATTATCCCCAATTTATCCTTAACTGAGGACCTCAGTTAGGACTTAACGGAGATTGAATGCTTTGTGAATACGGCGGATTGACTCTTAACCAGAGACAATAGTGAAGTCAGAGTCTACAAAATGTGAACTACAAACCAGCATGTTTTCTCTAATTTCCTTTCCGATTTTTAAAGCTTTTTTCCACTTCTCCTTCATTGTGTTATCTCTTGGAATGTAATTAAATGTTCAAAAATCTTATTTACTTGTAAATATCCTATCCACTCTTGCACAAAAACCCTTAATTTTTAATTATTTGGAATATGGCTGAGAACCACTTTTTTCTTCCAAGAAATCGAAAATATTGAAAATAGGTAGGTACTTTGATAAATATAGGTATACATGAACGTATATATTTATTAAAGGTACTTTAAAATAATCAATTTCAAGGGAATTGCTAACCGGCCGGTTCCATAATAAATTTTATTTTCAAACGTACAATAATAACGTCATTTTTCGATTGAGAGGATCATCGAAAAGTTCTATTTCTCCGCCTAGGCGGAGAAGTGTTGCTATGCAACACTTTTCCTGCCGCCGGCAGGAAAAGTGTTTCTATGCAAAAGATGAGTTGGTTACCATGAAGATTCTCTAATTCAAACGTCATTTTTATTCGTTAAAGTTACATTGAATGTACAATAATAATTGGTCAATGTCGCGTTTTGAAAATTGAAACGATGTAATAATGAAATGGTAGGATTCTGTCTCGGATTATGTTCCAAAGCTGATGCCTCATTAGAGTATTTCAAGTTGTTAGTGCTAGGGAATTCGTTAAAGCTCAATATCCTACCAGCAATCTCATTCTTATTTCGCAGCGAATCCTCGATTTACCCTTCTGCTAACTACTTGACTTCTTGGAACACTTCCTATACTATGTATTCCCATCACAGCTCTGTAGCATTTTCCAGATTGATATTTCAAAGAAAATCTATTTTCAACGAAATCGTCTTAACGCATTGTATCTCCGATAAATATTTGGATTATTCTCCCTAATAACTGTGAATGTTCGAACTTTTCTCGTTTTACTATCAGGAATATTGACTATTATCATATTTCCCTTGTCCTCGATATCTGTAGCTTTCATTTTCATAATTTCGTCACATCTGCAGGCACCAGCTATTCCGAATAATAGAACAATCTGAAACAACCACGTGATCAAAATACAAAATTATAATTACTTGAAATATGATAGTTACCTTTAATCCTAAATATGAGTCATCCGGTGCTTCGAATAGAAAACGTTCGAACTCTTCCTTAGAAAAAACTCTTGAATTTTTTGCAAGATACTCTTCATCAGATTTTTTTAAAAATGCGTGCAACTTCAGATATTTACCAATATGTATTTCATGTTTGATCGCTAGTTGCGACTTTATCATTGAATATCGGGCCCTCAAAGTAGAGGATTTCCATTTTTTTCTGTAGCAGTTAAGTTGAAATAAGCTAGAAGCACATTCTCTTGGTAAACTGTCACGTTTTTCGAATTGCACCAATTCACGAAGGGATCATAAGCTGCGGAATATTTTTTAATAGACTTCGATGGTCCAAGGGAAGAGACTGCTTCATTCGCCAAAACCTCAATTTCAAGACATTTTCACTTTCAACCACTTCTCACCAGCTTGCAAATGATAACTAATAATTATTTTACTTTATATCTGTCAGAATGAATTTTACGTGGCAACCGTAGCTAGGCAAATGTATCATAATTCATTCAATTATAAAACGATCGTAAATGGATAGAATTATTTATGTAAATCAATCCAAAAGTGGATATTCAGATTTTTATGAATTTCAAAACGTTTGAAAATAAAATAACATATTTCATTCGGAGTAGAAGTGACTTTTCATGGCTCGCTTTCAATTACCCGCCTCACTCCGTTCGGCGGGTAAACTCCAGCTCGCCATGAAAAGTGACACTTCTCCTCCTTATGAAATAATATACTATTATTTTCAAACGTACAATAATAACGTCATTTTTCGATTGAGAGGATCATCGAAAAGTTCTATTTCTCCGCCTAGGCGGAGAAGTGTTGCTATGCAACACTTTTCCTGCCGGCTGCAGGAAAAGTGTTACTATGCAAAAGATGGGTTGGTTACCATGAACAAAAAATTCTCCAATTCAAACGTCATTTTTATTATTCGTTAAAGTTACATTGAATGTACAATTGGTCAATGTCGCATTTTGAAAATTAAAACCATGTAATAATGAAGTGGTAGGATTCTGTCTCGGATTCTGTTCCAAAGCTGATGCCTCATTAGAGTCTTCTAAGTTGCTATTTCCAGGGAATTCGTTAACGCTCAATATCCTACCAGCAATCTCATTCTTATTTCGCAACGAATCCTCGATGTACCCTTCTGCTACACTACTTGACTTCCAACCTCCGTGATGTTTCAAAGACTCAATGTTGGCTCCTCCATCTATAAGTAGTGTAGCAGAAGTTCGCCTCAACGCATGACCTGTGTATTCGTTTGGATGATTCAATTGCAAAAAAGTGGCAACCTTTCTTGGAACACTTCCTATACTATGTATTCCCATCACAGCTCTGTAGCATTTTCCAGATTGATATTTCAAAAAAATCTATTTTCAACGAAATTGTTAGGTCTTAACGCAGTGTATCTCCGATAAATATTTAGATTATTCTCCCTAATAACTGTGAATGTTCGAACTTTTCTCGTTTTACTATCAGGAATATTGACTATTATAATATTTCCCTTATCCTCGATATCTGTAGTTTTCATTTTCACCATTTCGTCACATCTGCAGGCACCAGCTACTCCGAATAATAGAACAATCTGAAACAACCACGTGATCAAAATACAAAATTATAATTACTTGAAAATATGGTAGATACCTTTAATCCTAAATATGAATCATCCGGTGCTTCGAAGAGAAAACGTTCGAACTGTTCCTTAGAAAAAACTCTTGATTTCTCTGCAAGATACCCTTCATTGGATTTTTTCAAAAATGCTCGCAACTTCAGATATTTACCAATATCTATTTCATGTTTGATCGCTAGTTGAGAATTTATCATTGAATATCGGGCCCACAAAGTAGAGGATTTCCATTTTTTTTCTGTAGCCATTGAGTTGAAATATGCTAGAAGCACATTCTCTTGGTAAACTGTAACTTTTTCGAATTGCACCAATTCACGAAGTGATCATAAGCTGCAGAATATTTTTCAATTGACTTCGATGGTCCAAGGGAAGAGACTGCTTCATTCGCCAAAACCTCAATTTCTGAAGACATTTTCACTTTCCACCACTTCTCACCAGCTTGCAAATGACAACTAGTAATTATTTTACTTTATATCTGTCAGAATGAATTTTACGTGGCAACCGTAACTAGGCAAATTTTCCATAATTCATTCAATTATAAAACGATCGTAAATAGATAGATTATTTATGTAAATCAATCCAAAAGTGGATATTCAGATTTTTATGAATTTCAAAACGTTTGAAAATAAAATAACATATTTCATTCGGAGTAGAAGTGACTTTTCATGGCTCGCTTTCAATTACCCTCTCACTCCGTTCGGCGGGTAAACTCCAGCTTGCCATGAAAAGTGACACTTCTCCTCCCACAGTCTCCTCCTTATGAAATAATATACTATTAAATATTAAAGTTCCTTTAAATGTAAATCATCCTTCAAAGTGACATTTTGGTTCAAAATATCCAACTAAAGGATCCTTTAAATTGAAATTAACTTATGAAACCGGCCGTTAGTCTGATTTACAGTGACTATATTCTTGAGAATATAGTCACTGTAGTCTGATTGTATGAACGACAAATAATACCTACAGTCGTGTTGCCAGATGGCCGAAGCCATTTATCTGTAGTTGAAGAGCAGAAATCTGTACAAAATCTGTATTATCATAGAAACTTTGTTTTTTTTGTAAATTTGACATCTTATCTGTGGTTCAGTTTATCAATTCTTTCAGGTGCTTAGGAAATCTTTAGTTTTATATCAATTTTCATGACGTCAGCATCTTCCACTCAAAAATTCAATTTTTTTTTATATTTCTATAAATGCAATGCCATAGGTATGGCTGAGTGCAGAATCTAATGAAATACATATTTGTAATTGATGGAGATCATTATTATTAAATAGTATTGAGAGAATTCTCTATAAAAATCTGTATTCGGAGGCAATAAGTATCATACATCGAAAATCTGTATAAATACGCAGAAATCTGTATATCTGGGAACACTGCCTACACTGTACGGTTTCGGCCGCTGTCCGAACAAACCTGAAACCCACAGAATTAGGGAATCCAACGACCTGTCAAAACTAAAGCACTATGGCGGCTGTTGGCACACATTGTATTGTTTACTTTGAATTGTATGATATATGACCATAATTATAGTGGTATATTGTTCGTTTTTTGATTTCCTGTGCGTACTTGGGTTGTATTTTTAATTTTGAATAATAAAACAAGAAAAAAAATGCCTTTTACATGCTTTGTGGTTGGCTGTGGATCTCAGCACGACAAGGATATAGTATGTTTCCTAGTACTACACAGAAGTTTTTGACTAGTAAAAATGAGTTATTCATGGCGTATTCCATTGGCAGCACCAGTGCTGCACTGAGCACGCACTGAGTGCAAAAAATGTTGCACTGGACGTCAAAATGAGTCAAAATGTGTCAAAATGCTTGACGAAATTCCCCAATGGAATACGATTCATGCACTCAGTGCGCACGAGTTCTACCAATGGAATACGCCATCAGAAAGCGAAGAGCCCTATGGCTAGCTGAAATCAAGAGAAAAGATTCAAAGCTCAAGTATCAGAGAGTTTGCAGCAGTCTGCTGCGATCAGGGGCCCTATTCTCGACCATTCGCAATTTGCACGATCGTTCGCATCTCTATAGCAATATATAGCATATGCGACCGATCGTTAAAAATGCGAATGGTCGAGAATAGACCCCCAGTACGATGAAGTGTCGTGGATCCCTCGAGGGTTGTTGTATCCAGATTCTACTGTGTATTCATCAATAAATAAGAGGAAAAATCCAAGGGCTTTCACCTTTTTTTAATATTATTTGTGTGTCATGCCATGCTATTAATGTGCAGATATGAAATAAAAAAATCAAGAATTTTCTATGTAATCTATTCCATTTTTATAAAAATCCAGACCTTTTCATCACATTTATTACAATACCAGGTACCATTAGGAGTGTCAACTGGTCATGCACAATCAAAATGAAATCTTCTATTTGACAGTCATTCCCATCTCATTTTATCATCGCACGTCCATCATCCACCGTTGCAAATGCAATAGTGAATAAATTCAGCTGTTCCCTCTTCAGATGTGGAATATTTTGCCATCAGTCCTGGCATAATAACTTCTGAATGAAATTTCTTAGCAGTTTCTAAGTTCTTTTCCCATATTTCCAGATCATTCGTACTAAACAAATATTTGGAGACCATATAACAAAATCACAAAAATGCGACTGTGAGATAAATAGTTGCACTTGTATTTGGTAGTAACAACCATGGAGGTAGAAGGAAGTGGAGGGGGCATAAAGATCGAAACTTGTCACATACTCCGCCATATTGGTGTGTCCCAATTTTCTATAGGAATCCGGAATTCCAACCATAGAAAACTCACAATTTTATGTTTATAACAAAGGATTTGCCCATACCAATATGGCCGATTTTATGTGACACTTTCGTTACAAGGGAAATATAGCACATGCTCCCTCCACTTCCTCCTACCTCCATGGTAACAACTGTGTGTTTTTTAAAAGTAATAATTCCAGCTTGTGCTATTAGACAAGAACTCTTCATTCGCAAATATTCATGTATGACGTCTTGTACGTTGTGGTATATAATAAACCAAATACGTTGCAATATCCATATATAAGATTGGAGGAACACCATCAATTAAATTATCCACTACCCAGATCAGAAACATTCAAAGTGAAAGGATTTAGGCCGTTAATTAATCCCAACTTTATTATATACCTGTAATAAACTGAAATGTAAACACATGATGAAGGTGCTTTTTTTCGAACCTACCGTTCAGCAAAGTCTCTGTTGTTCAAAAAGTCAATAAACACTATAAAATAGTCAACGACCACAACACGTTAATTGTTTGTGTGCCAACAACCGCCATATTGGATCACGTGGTTTGCCACAGATTAAGTAATCTGTGCTAATACAAATATATCATAAGGGCCGGTATTATAAACATTTGTCGAAGTTAACTTTAACTTTATCGGTCGAGATAACTTTAGCCTTAAAATGTCGGTTTTATAAAAGTCCCATTTCTGTGGTCTGTGCGAATGTTCTGTGTTAATTTGAATAACTCGACATTTGAATTTTTTTCCCAGTCCCTTGAAAATTACTTGATAAATTGAAGAATATCAGTCAAAATTGGTCGCCTCGTTAATATTGAAGGAATGATACCTTGTTCTTGCACGTTAACATTCAATAATTTGAAGTCCAGGCTCCTCCACTCGCTTCTCATGCTCAGACATGTCGTTTGTTTACATAAATGAAATACATATGAGTGAATTTGTACTTATCATTTTAACACCTTTAAAGTGTATTAAAATGAATTCAAGAAAGAACAAGTGTCTTACTACCCTTTGCTTCTACTCCCTCAAACTAATAAAAGTGTCGATTTCTTCGCAGCTCCCACCATTATCGAAAATTCATTGGACTATTATACACAGAACTCGCACACTCAGAAAATTACGGACTTTTTTCAAAAAGAAAATTTGTGAATAATTGTATGTACAAATATTTGAAATAATACATAAATCGGAAATTTTGATCAAACTCTGTATTATTAGAATCATCAGAACACCCTCTCGACCATGTGAGCACTTATTAATGTCAAAAGTTAAATAATATTCATTCGTTTCATTAGCTTTACTTTTAAATGAGCAAAAAAAAAGTGTTGGATATGTCATAAGATCTATAAAAGAAAAATTTCGGGCATAGGAATTGAAATGAAATGATTACATTTTTTATATATAATGTATTTATAAAGTTTGGAAGTATTCTTCAATCAATTCTTGTCGCATCAAATTACGATTCTGATTGTGTGGCATATGTTGATTGAAATTTTTCAATCCTACAGCCACATTTTGATCAGGTTCTTCTTCCCTCATATTTACTGCGATATCATGAAGCACTGCAGTTGCTACGATAACAGTCATGGTAGTTTCTCTCTTTAATCGAATCGTCAATGGCAGTATGGGAAATATTATTTTCCATACAACGTACTGCCTTTCTACAACAATTCTAGTTCTTATTCGAGATTCATTGTAGCGTCTCTGGGGTTGATTTTGTGGGTCTTCCAGAGGAATCATCATATACTCGGACTATGTATATCCTGAATCGCTCACCAAAAAACTATTACCAAAGGTGCCTTCTTCAAATCGTGCCTTGAGTCTAGAATGCGAAAATATTATATTGTCATGTGTGGCTCCCGGCCACCGTGCTACGTTATCTCTAATACGTAAATGACTATCAGCAACGGTTTGGACATTATATGAGAAGTATCCTCTTCTGTTTCGATAATTTTCAGTTTCATTTCCCCCTAAAAGTTTATTGATTGTATAAATTACTTGAGTACAGTCTGAAAATAATTATAATTTACACTAGATATTAAAATAGATGCTAGAAATACAAACCTATTAGGTAGCTGGTCTTTGTAAATTTGCTTGGTAATACCATTTGCTTCAATGTGACCCATTAACACTAGTACAGACTCTTTTGATAAACCAAATCTGCTTTTATATTCCGTTTCGTTACATGGTGAAATGGTCTAAACGATTTCTAAATAACCTTTCTCGCCTAGAGCCTTCAACAAAATTCAAAGCATCTTCTTCATCTTCAGTTAAAAGTTCCTCAAAAATAAATTGGATATATCGCTGCTGAAAATCAAACAATAAAATTAGAATAATATCAAATACTTAGGTTATATGCCATATTATTATTTACATTGAACTGTCGAAAATCGCCATTTTCTACAAAAGTCATTTTTCCTCGAACTTAACCACGCAAACCAGGTTAACTTTCCTATGACGTCACGGTATACTTCGGTTTACTTTTGAATGTTGACAGATGTTCGTTTGAAGTGTTTGAAACATTTGAATATCGCGCTTATTATCTTCTTAGCTATTTCCCAATTTGTTTTCTAGTTCTTGAACATACAGTGAGAATAGATGTGACAAATTTATTGGTTCTAGAATGCATGGAGGATTCAGATTATACCGCAATCTTCTTTAGCGGCCATCAATTCAAGGCGAATAAATTTTTTCAACATCTCGATTGCAAATTCTGGTAGATGATGAACATTTCAGAATGCCCATTGTAGATGATGATTGATGTATACCATCAAAAGAGTAGTGGATATTGTAGTTGCTTATTGTTTAATTTTTGTTTGGACAATAATGATGTGACTGAAGAACAATTCCAAGAACCAAGCACTTTTGATCATTTCCAACATGCGGAATATGTAGATGTTAATGGAGCAACAAAAAGATAAAAATTATGAATTGAAATAAACTCATTTATGTTTTCGGTGTTTTTTATTGTTACATATAACAAACAACGCAAAGTTATATTCTATGAAATGCACAACAAATTATAAATTTAAATAAACTCCATATAAAAACGATGTGGTATTTAAAATATCTCCGTGATGAGAAGTCAGTCAGATTCTGATGAAATAGGTCTTTTTCGTTTCCTAGACCTAGAAATTTTATACATTTTATTCTTTCAAGATCTTCAATAGTCTTTTTTTTGTTCCAGTTGTTTTTCCATAAAATAAGTTTGCTCATGAATAGCTGCACAAATTTTATTAGTAGTTCCTTGCTGAATAGCATTATTTTTTCATTACATTCTGTAATTTTATTTATAATATCAGTTTTTGTTTGTACCTTCGTCCTTTTTTTCTCAAGACCAGATGAATTTGGTATACATGTTGTTGATGTCTCATATATGGGAGCATCAATCTCACCTGCATCAACAATTACTGTTGGTTTTGGGGTTCTAGATATGGTAGGTATCTGAAATGTCTCTCAACTGTACTTTATCTTCTATTTCTGGTGCTCTCCTAATGCGAATACGGCCCTCTTTATCGGCAGAGTCCACTGTCGGGCCAGTATCCTGTTTCATTTTATAAAAATTATATTCAATTAGGTATTTTTCATCTGTAACAGAAAAGTTCTACTTCAGATACGAAAAAATTAGATGAATTAGCCACTTACCTATTTTCGGCAAGTCGATTACATCTTTTTTATCAACAATCTGCTATTTTACTTCATTCACGTAAACTTCGTACGAATCCATTGTACCTCTGATTTCTTCATTTTCCTCCCTTGATACAAAGCAAACATAACCTCCAAAAAGATAACCCGGCCAAACTACCTCCGTGAGTTGGTTTATGTGGTTGGTTAACTCTTACGTCATAGTTTGGAATACACTTCGAGGAATATTGGGTGGTTAACTTATTTCTAACCTGGTTTGTATGGTTAAGTTCGAGGAAAAATGGCTAAAGTTAACTTTAACTTTAAACGAGTTCGGTAATTATGTCCGAGAGGCGACGGATTTTTTCGTCACGTGACCACAGATCGCATGGATTTATCTGAAATAAACGAACGGGACAGAGCAGAATCACAGACACAGAATACTGTTTACTGCTACTATTATTTGTGTTCTGTGGTTTACTGTCTTCTGCGGTCATAATTTTTAACTTTAGAATACGTTCCGTAAATCAACCAAAGTAACCAATTTTTTCAGGACCGGTAACTACTCTGGTGAGATTGTTGGGTTATGTGTGGAGATAATGAATTCGATTCACTAGACATAGAGTTTATTTACAACTTTGTTTACTTGGAGAATAGCACGATGTTTACTTGACCTTCACAAGAGACGTTGGAAAAAGAGAGAGAGTGGATTGTGTTTTCTCCCTATCTCAAAGCGTTACATAGAATAATGTGTATTCTTACTATTCTTATTTTTAGTTACAAGTAGGTGATAGTTTGATCGTAGTAGTTCGGAGGATGCGCAGATCCCTACAAGATTGTCATCTGTCAGTATTTCTGTCAGTTGTTTAAGTTTATAGGTTAATTTTTGTTGAATATTCGTGATATCAGTTAACTTGAAGTGGAACAAATAATATCTAATCTATCTCAAATAAAGAATCCATTATCCATTATAATAGCAACAAAAATTTGTAGTTTTTGAATATATTATCTAAAACCAGTTGAAACATAAGACCACAGAACACTTTTGACATCCAAACAATAACAAACCAAAAGAACCAAAGAAATTCGTCGGTTGTTCTGGTGCCTGAAAATCTACCGCTTTCTTAGGAACCAAGTTCCGTAAATAACCTATATTTCAGGAACCAACCGAACATTTCATATTTACGGAACGGAAAAGTAGTAGTATTCCTTGTCTATGGTAGTAACCAGGGGGGTGAGACTCTAGTGGAAAAACTGGAAACAAAATATGATCTGTGATCTGCGCTTCCCCACTCGGACATAGATGACATGAAGTGAGTAGAGAGAGATGAAAGATAAGATAAGATCCTTTATCGACGAAATATATGGCGATTGGGGAATCAGCTGGGTAATGGAAAGGTGAAAGGAAAATGGACGTTTGTGTTTGTGAGTTGAGTTGATGAAAAAGGTAAGGAAAAATATCGATATGTAAACTAACTAATTTGAACTATGGAAATATATTATGTTTATTTGTCTGAACAAAATTAAGAATCATATTTCAATTTCTCATACATTATATAAAAATGTATGCAGCTCAGGAGTAATTGTTACAATATGAATATGCAAACCTGTTAACCTGTTGATGATTTGTTTTTCTTGTTCTGAAATGGAATAAAAGTGCGCTACACAAATAGGATTTTCCCCCCAGAGGTGAAACCCATGTATATCCCCTTCTTAACTTATGTAAGCTCAAATCATTGTTAAACAATCCTAATTTGAAAAATATCAAATGTGGAGCAAAATTACATTGTCTTCTATAAATTAATAGTAATATTATATTCTTCTTATTGTAGTAGTTATCACCACCCTACATGTTTAATAAAAAATATTCTTATTTGAAGTTAGATGTAGATAAAGTAAAATAATAATGGAATATTAGTGTGAACTTGGTATGCCAAATGATCATTATTATGCATTTAAATCTAAATATGTTGGGTCGACATGCTCTGAAGGCAGTCGATGTAAGATTTCTCACCAACACAAAAAAACAGCAGATATAGTATCTCAAACCCTTGAATTAATCTAGTTTTACTTTCGCAGAGATGCAGTTGACCTGAGAAATTGAAAACCCCCAAGACAAGAAGTAGAAAGAAGAAATATATAGATATTGCAATTCTTATTATAACGACCTTACAGTTTCAATAAAAATGTCCCTTGTAATTGATGATCAGGCAGATGTAGGTAAGGAAAAATGGCGAATATCGGTGTAAACCTACTAATTTGACATTTGCAAATGTATGTTAATTTCTCTTAACAAAATGAAAGAATCGGATATATATTTTTCATATATTAGATACAAATGAAGTTCCTGTATCACAAACTAATCTTATCTTGTTCCAAAATGGACTACATAAATATGATTTGCCGCCTGAGTTGAAATTTACGTAAAGAATTCTTAAGACTGTTTCTTCTAAATTATGCAATCTCAAGTCATTGACAATGACCGCATTTTTCTGAAAAATTTGTGTGTACATATTCAACTTCTTTGAGTAAAATTACAATATCTTTTATAATCACTTATAATTATATTCCCCTTATATTTATCATTTGTTTGAAACCTGAGCCGAATCTTATAGTTATTCTATTGAAATTCTTTTGCAGGGAGCTCTGAAATTGCAAACAAAGTCAAGACCACCGTAGCAGAGAGAAGGTGTTGCACCTTATATATTCAATGAAAATTAATGTTGTTAGTGAAGATGGAATATTTGCTAATTTGACAATTGATAATGCATGTTTAATTATCTGAACGAAATTAAAGGATAATACTTCTATTTAAATTACATGTAGATCAAAATAAGCTCCATTTGTCAGCCCACAACACTCAAGAATCGAATCTTTTGATAAGTGATTCTTCAACTGGAAAAAAACTTGATTATGAATTCAATCAAGGGAGGTCTGAAATTTTCTCTGTACATTAGAATGCTTATGAATGAATAATATAATGTTTATAATCTATAGATAATATCTGCCAATTTGTTGTTGATTTGTAATCTCTAACGTAGTAGGATTTTGCTGATATAATAATTGAATATAGATAAGTATCTTAATCCCATTTCCCATAATTGGGTTGATCCTACTGATACTTTTCCATAAGATTTCTCCCATATAGTTAAATATTATATGTAGAACATTATATTATATTAATATGTTTGAAATTCAAATTCAAAAGTATGATACTCCCATTCAATATTTTTAATTTAAATGATGACTTGAAAAACCATTATTGAATAAATAATTTTTTCAAATGAAGTATGTTTATTCATGATGAAATTAATTGACAAGCAAAGACATTAATTTTAAGGTATAGAATGCATTTCAGTCAGAACTTTCAAGTTGAAATTTTCCTGAATTTGCATCTCGGAACAAAAATTGGGAAGGGCTGTTGCTTCCATAAACTTAACAGAAATTGATAAGAATGGGTGCGTTTTTATCTTAATCGAAATATCTAATCGATTAATCGTAAATGAGTCGATGTGTTTTTATTTTCAAGTATTCATTTAGTTTACGAAAATAAAAACATACCAATTCTTTTACGATTAATCGATTAGAAATTTCGATTAAAATAAAAACCCATGCTATATTTCATATGTCCCCGCCATAGGAAAAACATAGTTCCAATTCTAACCACTGAGGTCGCTAGCGCTGCACCCCGGTCACGCCACAGTATAAGAATATTTTCTATACTGTGCTCCTGCTTCCCCAGTTCATGGCCGCTGAATTGTTTCCAGCGATTAGTAGGCAGTTAGCATTTCTTATATATTTGTATTCTGTGGTAGTAACCGCAACAACCAAGGTGATTTACGGAACGTATACTTAATCGATACCCCATCCACCCAATAAGTTAAAGCCTGGTTTATGCTGGCTGGTAACTTTAACTTATTCCCTAACTTAAAAATTGACACATAGATTTCTAACGCTATGGTTGATACCGAGACTGAATAATCCGTTTACTTATTATTAATAATAATAATTAATAAGTTAACGGATTATTTAGTCTGATTATAAAGCATAACACTAAAAATAAATGTCTATATATATTATATATATATGATTAAGTTAAAGTTACCAGCCAGCATAAACCAGCCTTAAAGCCTGGTTTATGCTGGCTGGTAACTTTAACTTATTCCCTAACTTAAGAATTGAAACATAGATTTCTAACGCTATGGTTGATACTGAGACTGAATAATCCGTTTACTTATTATTAATAATAATAATTAATAAGTTAACGGATTATTTAGTCTGATTATAAAGCATAACACTAAAAATAAATGTCTATATATATTATATATATATGATTAAGTTAAAGTTACCAGCCAGCATAAACCAGCCTTAACTCGTGAAATGGGAAGTTAACTTTGACGGTGACGTCATTCCACAAGTTAACTTCGAGATATCTGTCAAAAGTCATTTTTCCTCGAACTTAACCACGCAAACCAGGTTAACTTTCCTATGACGTCACGGTATACTTCGGTTTACTTTTGAATGTTGACAGATGTTCGTTAAGGTGTTTAAAACATTTGAATATCGCGCTTATTATCTTCTTAACTATTTCCCAATTTGTTGAACATACAGTGTGAACGGATGTGACAAATTTAATGGTTCTAGAATGTATGGAGGATATTCAGAATGTACCACAATCTTCTTTAGTGGCCATCAATTCAAAGCGAATACATTTTTTCAACATCTCGATTGCAAATTATGGTAGATGATGATTGATGTATACCATCAAAAGAGTAGTGGATATTGTACTTGCTTATTGTTCAATTTTTGTTTGGACAATAATGATGTGACTGAAGAACAATTCCAAGACCCGAGCACTTTTGATGATTTCCAACATGCGGAATATGTAGATGTTGATGGAACAACAAAAAAATAAATTATGAATTGAAATAAACTCATTTATGTTTTCAGTGTTTTTTATTGTTACATAATAACAAACAACGCAAAGTTATATTCTATGAAATGCACAACAAATTATAAATTTAAATAAACTCCATATAAAAACGATGTGGTATTTAAAATATCTCCGTGATGAGAGGTCTGTCAGATTCTGATGAAATAGGTCTTTTTCGTTTCCTAGATCTAGAAATTTTATTAATTTTATTCTTTCAAGATCTTCAATAGTCTCTTTTTTGTTCCAGTTGTTTTTCCATAAAATAAGTTTGCTCATGAATAGCTGCACAAATGTTATTAGTAGTTCCTTGCTGAATAGCATTATTTTTTCATTACATTCTGTAATTTTATTTATAATATTAGTTTTTCTTTGTACCTCCGTCCTTTTTTCTCAAGACCAGATGAATTTGGTATACCTGTTGTTGCTGTCTCATATATGGGAGCATCAAATCGCACCTACATCAACCATTACTGTTGGTTTTGGGGTTCTAGATATGGTATCTGAAATGTCTCTCAATTGTGCTTTATCTTCTATTTCTGGTGGTCTCCTAATGCGAATACGGTCCTCTTTATCGGCAGGGTCCACTGTCGGACCAGTATCATGTTTCATCTTGTAAAAATTATATTCAATTAGGTACTCTTCATCTGTAACAGAAAAGTTATACTTCAGATACGAGAAAATTATATGAATTAGCCACTTACCTATTTTCGGCAAGTCGATTACATCTTTTTCATCAACAATCTGCTATTTTACTTCATTCACGTAAACTTCGTACGAATCCATTGTACCTCTAATTTCTTCATTTTCCTCCCATGATACAAATAAAACATAACCTCCAAAAAGATAACCCGGCCAAACTACCTCCGTGAGTTGGTTTATGTGGTTGGTTAACTCTTACGTCATAGTTTGGAATACACTTCGAGGAATATTGGGTGGTTAACTTATTTCTAACCTGGTTTGTATGGTTAAGTTCGAGGAAAAATGGCTAAAATAGTTTTATAATACCGGCCCTTACTGAAACCTATCATGTAAAAATTTCTATGTTCTCAACCTCTCCTTGTCTGTCAATCTGTCATACATTACGTCAAACGTCACAGTATCATTTGTTTATGTTTTGAAATTAAATTCTATCATAATATAATCATAATTAAGTGTAAAGAATATTCGAATTGAACCTACAGTTCAATCAATTTCTGTTGAATCTGTATGACAGGAATGATCTATATAATCTACATCTATTAGTAGAATGGCGGATCTTATTCAGAATGATGTGAAAGACGAAATATGTGCTTCCTTTGATTCGTAAGTACCCTTAATAATTAAGTGCCATATTCATTTCAGGGACAGTATCCACCAATTCATTTTTTGTTGTGTTAATTCGCATGTGCTGTGCACTTTATCAAAGTAGTAGTGATAACATACCTTAAATATCTACATAATAATTTGTGGTTGTCTTCAATAAGAAAACTGAAGAAAAATATTATTTTATACGATTGTACCTACATACACGATAACCTATACCTAACTATACACAGTATGATGAGTCGTGATTTATCAATACGCATATGTATTTAACTCCTATATTCAATATAAAATGATCATTCTGGAAAATATCAAATAAACTGAAGAATTATTTACATCCATTTAGTTCATCAACTAAATATTCTAGTAACTGGAAAGTGGATATTTACATGAATTGTTTATTTTCCATTTCTTCATATCTGTTAATGAATCGAATTTACTTTTTAGTTTGCGACGAAACATCAACTGTCATGGTCTTACACGAGTAGTGCAATGTTCAGTGTTATGATAATCCAACAGAAAAACGCGATTACCTGTTTTCATGTCTAATTTTTCAGAATATGTTTTAATGAAAACACGTTTAATAGATTGTCTGTTTTTCGGCAGCGTCATTACTTGATGGGAGATAAGGTGGTGTGAACACGTCCAGTAAACTCAAATGTGCTAATAGATTTTATAGTTTCGTTTAGTTTTTGCAGTGATGGCCGAGTTCATTAGAAAACTGCTAACCATTTTGTGTAAAAATCAGTAAAGATAAGCAATTTACGAACTCTAATTGGACCACAAAAGTCAATATTCGTCTGAGACCAGAGTTTCCCTGAATTTTGTCATGGAAAAAACATGGTTCTCAGAGGACTATTTCTACATTCATTACATTGCATTCAGCACTTAATCTACAAATATCCCAGTGGATATTTGGCCAAAAGACAGGAACGCCGGCCGTTGCCACAATAACTTGATAACGGTAAGAGATAGATACTTGAAATTTTCAGGGTGGGTGACGTATCCCATTAACGACGGAAAAGTTCTTTAATGGGCATAATCCGCCCAATGGTTTCCGAGTAATAATTTTGTTTTCAACCAATACTAATCCGATCGAATTGAAACTTGAGTGAGTAATTGTAGAATACAAAACTAAGTTTGAGAAATTTTGTGAGAATCTTATCGCTAGAAAACTTAAAAATAGTACATTGTTTACCGGGTAGGAAAAGCTTAACATTCCTGGACGACTGTGAAGATTGCTAAGTCGAGGCGCAAGCCGAGACTTAGCAACACAGAGTCCAGGAATGTGTCTTTTCCTACGAGGTAAACATACTATTTTTCCGCAAATCGTTTAAAATTCGACAGATATTGATTGATTTAAAAAAAAAACGCGATAATATTATTCCCAATTAATTGGTGCTTTGAAATTCCTAATAAAATTACTTGGGTTACTATGGAAACGTATTGAGGTTGAATTGTCAAACTTGACGCTTATAAATTTAATTGCTGGTGTTCTCGAAAGTAAAATGATAAGTGATGATGAAATTTCCATTCCTGGGACTCCTCCAGAGCTGGTTGAGGCAGTGAATACTGCTTCATTAGAATTATTGCCAAAGAAATCAAGAGAAAAGTACGAAAATGCATACAGACGTTTTATGGATTATCGCATGAGTAAAAATACGAGTTCTTTCTCAGAAAATGTTGTAATGGCATACTTCCTAGACCTTTGTTTAAAGATGAAATCTTCAACATTATGGGCCAATTATTCAATGCTGAAGTCAACCCTTGCACTTAAACACAATGTAGATATATCTACATACTCAAAACTTCGTTCTTTATTGAAACGGCAAGCTCAAGGTTATAGGGCAAAGAAATCTAAGATTTTAACGAAGGAAGAAATTGAAAAATTTATCCAGGAGGCTCCAGATAAAGAAAATTTAATGATTAAGGTAATTTACAAGGTTTTAATTTCTATTTAGATTATAGCTTTATTTATTTTTTAGGTGGCTGTAATATTTGGTATTTCTGGGGCCTGTAGAATGGATGAGTTAGTCCGAATGACTGTACACGATATAGAAGACTTAGAATCTAAGCTTTTAATCAGCATACCTGATTCGAAAACCAACAAACCAAGATCATTTGTAATTAATCAGATCTACTTGAATGTTTATCGAAAGTATGTTTCGTTAAGACCAGAAAATATGAACAGTGACCGATTTTTCTTTAAATATCAAAGCGGAAAGGGTTGTAGACAAGTGGTAGGAATTCATCAATTTAGAAAAAATGCCCAAAATAGTTGCTACTTATTTGAACTTGGTAAATCCGACAGAATATACTGGTCACTGCTTTCGTCGGTCTTCTGCAACAATATTGGTTGACTCTGGTGCCGACATAACTAGTTTAAAGAGGCATGGCGGATGGAAGTCATCAAACGTTGCTGAAGGATATATCGAAGAATCGCTTAACAATAAGGTTGAGGTGGCAAATAAAATTTTCACAGTACAAAATATTCAACAAAATGACCCTTCCACCCTGCATGTTGTCCAAAATGTTTCTCATAGTTCTAAGAGTGTTCCTCCAATGTTCAATAATTGTACTAACTGTCAAATTACTGTAAATATAACAAATTGATCTTAAAAATGTATTCAGCAATGACTTGATGTTTTCAAAATATAAATTAATTCCTTATAAGCAATGTGTTTTCTATCATTTATGTAGAACACTAACAACTGTACGGAAATATCATTTCCTTACAGTAAGGAAATGACATTTCCTTACAGTAAGGAAGTCCTGACTTTTTCTTCAAGAAATTTTGACAGGAATGTCAAAATTTCCTGGCGATTTGCGGAAAAATATATTATTAGTCACGATAACATGAGAACGGAAAGACATAGCGACTTGAAATTTTCAGGTTAGGTTGTGCATCTGAATGCGACATTTGAGTTTATAGGCATATTCGGCCAAACGGTTTTGGAGTTATACCTATCTGAAATTTGGTTCTTATTTCCTCAATAACTCGAAAAATACAGAACCGATCCAATTCAAACATGGTTATTAGTTGTAGAATGCCAACGCGAAAATTCTTGCAAAATTTCGTGAGGATCGTACCAGTAGAAAGTTTTTAAAAAATCATCGAAAAAAATTCTATAGAAACTATTCATCCGAAATCGCTGAAATTTTGCGACAGCCTTCAGAACCCAACTATACTACCAAGTTCCGTGTTTGAACACGATCGGATCTATATTGTTGGAGATCCGAGCAGCCTTGTGTGAGTTCAGTAGCTGGATGGGTGACCGTTGCCTCAATAACTCTCGAACGAAGGAGATAGGGACTTGCAGTTTTCAGGGTATGTAGCGCATCTGAATGGGAGAATTAAGTTCATTTACGGGCATAATCGGTCCAACGGTTTCGGAGTTATACCCATCCGGAATATTATTTCCTCGATAACTCAAAAAATATAGACTCAATCGAATTGAAGCTTGCTAACTAGTTGTAGAACATCGACGTGAAGACGTGTGTAAAATTTTGAGAGGACCGTACCACTAGAAAATTTTTAAAAAATTACGAAAATACTATTATGTATCTCACGATACCTTGAGAACGGAAATAAATAGCGACCTGCAGTTTTCAGGGTAGATTGCGCATCCGAATTCGACATTTAAGTTCCTTAATTAACATAATCGGCCAAATGGTTTTGGAGTTTAATCAATCTGAAATTTGGTTATTATTTCTTCAATAACCCAAAAATTACGATGCCGATTCAATTCAAACATGGTAATTAGTTCTAGAATGCCGACGCAAAATTTTTTACAAAATTTCGTGTTGATCGTATTACTAGAATAATTTAAAAAAATCTTCGAAAAAAAAAGGTATATATTAATATGTAAGCCAACCCTGTGCATTCCATAAGGACGGCGACACTGACCGTCAACTGCTGAGTATGCATAATTAGTTTATAAGTAAGGATGCGACACATTGTTGCAGGGAGTTAGTAGATAGATTCGATAGATGTAACATTGTATAGTCTTTTGAATAAAACGTTCATTTTATAAGTTCTTCCCCAATTTTTTTAAAAACGTGTTTTCGAGTTGAGATTATATTTTTGGCGACGAGGATGGGATGTTGTTAGTATTTTTGGAAAAATAATACGTGAAAATTATTTCTTTGAACAATACCCGAAAAAGTGCGAAAATTTGTGACGTCAATCCTGTTAAGTGAAACTGATCAAGAAGTAGCAACAATCAGACGAGCGAACAAGAGTCCACGACGAAAGGCTGCATCCCTGAAAAGAAGTGTAAGGTGAACCCTCTCTGGCCTGCTTGCGAGCTTACCAACATCTGAAGACACACCTGTGGATTGATCGAGTAGCGCCCTTCAAACCAGGACCGGAAGTAACGAAAGTGAGTTGATCTATTAACCTCCTAGTTTTTCTATTCCCTAGACCAAAGGAATACTTCATTTTATTTCATATTGTAAGAGACAAACTGTTTAAAATTTTCTATTCAACATAGACGAATTAGTAGAAAAATTTGAGAAATTAAATACAAAAATGACTCAACCTTCAGGAAGTCTAAGCAATATGATAGATATTAATGATTTAAAATTATTTGGAGATCTGCTCCCAAAATTCAGTGGAAACCCACATGAACTGCAAGCATTTATAGTAGAAATAGAGAATTATATTGCCAAATTCGGATTAACGGAAAATGCCCGAATAAATCATTATTGTTTTGCGATGATAAAGTCAAGAATAATTGATGAGGCACGGATAATAATTAATTCAGGACCGATCCCAAACACATGGGAAGAATTAAAGAAAATTTTAATAGACAAATTTGGATTTAGAATTAACTTTGATGTTCTACAAGATGAATACCAAAATATGCACAGAGCGAATAAAGAACCTCTCCTAAATTTCTTAGAGAGAATCAAACAAACAAAATTGCAATACGATTATCAATTGCAAATGCAAGGATTTAATAAGAATGAAATTACAATTTATAGAAATATTTCAGAAAAAATTGGGCAAAGAGTAATTTATAATAATGTAGATGAAAATGTTAGAAATCTATTAGATAATAATGAGCGAAACTTCGATGATACCTGCAAAATGTTAGAAAATAGAGAGATAAAGAGACAACAATTAAATTTTACACCAAATTTAAGTCCATTCTCACAAAATTCCCATGCAAGTAAAGTGAAGATGAATTATTCCCCTTATTATTCTATTCCAAATCAAAATTTTTCTAGACAAAATATACGCCCCCATATCATTAATAACTCAAATCAAAATGTCCCAAGTCAGCCCATACGCATACAACCAATTCAAAATACAAATCAACCAAAATATTTTACCAATGAACAAGTGTTTGGAAAACCACCGAATGTTTTCAAACCCAATCCTAATTATAAACCAGCCAATAAACCAGAACCAATGTCTATACGAACGAGAATCGTACCGCAAAAGCGATTTAATGAATCGTCAAGTATACGACAACCTAAACCCAATTATGAACCGCGAGAAAATCATTTTAGGCCAAGAGCACCACCCAATTTTTCATCGGAAGAATTAACCAATACCGAACAACAAATTGAATTGTCCCCAGATGAACAATTCAACGAAATCTATAATCAAAATAATTACGAAACAGAAGAAGAAATTCCCGAAGAAAATCAATCTCCAGAGATAGAATATGAAAATTTTCCAGAAACTGCCTTTCAGTCACACATGACTTAAATGTTAATGAAGAAAGAATTGCCAGTCTCCCTTATATCAAATTAGAAAACCCACCATGTAAATTATTAATAGATTCAGGAAGTTCAATTTCAATCATAGATCCAATTATTGCTTATAACTACTTTCCAAATTCCGTTTATAAAGAAAATACGTACTTTACGACAGCTACAGGCAAAGACTCCTGTAACAATAAAATGTTATTTCCTCTCGATATATTTGGTTACAATACAACCTATCCCTTTGTTGTCTATAAGTTCCACCCCCAATATGATGGTGTTATAGGTTACAATGTGATGAAAGATTTGCAACTTATTTTGGATATGAAAAATAAAATTTTAACCAATGGAATCGTTTCACACAAACTTCATTTACAGCAAATAAGACCGCGAGAAGAAATACCTGTCGAACTAGATCATCTAGATGACAATTTAAAAAATCAATTTACCAAAATCTTACAAAGTAATAAATCTGTTTTACAATTACCAGGACAACCAGTAAATTTCACAAGCAAAATTAAACACAATATAAGAACCATTGATGACAACCCCGTATACGTTAAACGATATAGATATCCCGAAATTCACAAGGAAGAAGTCAAAAATCAAATCGAAGACCTTTTAAGCAAGAATATAATAAAACCGAGTATTTCACCATGGTCCTTTCCGATAGTCATAGTTCCCAAAAAAGCAGACAAATCAGGTAAACAAAAATGGCGAATTGCAATAGATTATCGAAAACTCAATGAAAAGACAATTGATGATAAATTTCCAATTCCGAATATTGACGAAATTTTAGATAACTTGAAAAGAGCAAAATTTTTTAGCACTATAGATTTAGCATCAGGATACCATCAAATTGAACTTGATAAGGAATCCATAGAGAAAACTGCCTTTGCTACGGATGACGGACATTTCGAATTCTTACGAATGCCCTTCGGTTTAAAAAATGCGCCATTAACATTTCAGAGAGTAATGAACGAAATTTTACGACCTCTTTTAGGAAAAATTTGTGTAGTATACATGGACGATATCCTAATATTCTCCAAAGATCCAGATAAGCATTTAGCGGATATTCAGACAGTATTAGAAGTGCTAAAAAGGGAAAATTTCAAGATACAATTAGATAAATCATATTTTTTCAGAAATGAAGTGATGTTTTTAGGATTCAAAATTTCAAATAGAGGAGTTGAACCCAACCCAGAAAAAATAGAAGCTGTAAAGAATTTTCCAATTCCGAAAACACCTAAAGAAATAAAATCATATTTAGGCATGATCGGCTATTACAGAAAATTCATTCCAAATTTTTCTAAGCTTACCAAACCACTGACACAATGTTTGAAAAAAGACTCAAAAATCAACTCAGAAAATCAAGATTATCAAGAAGCATTCAATATTAGTAAAAACATGTTGATAAATCATCCGATTCTACAATTCCCGGATTTCAATCAACCATTCACCCTTACAACCGATGCATCAAAGTATGCACTAGGTGCTATTTTAGGACAAGGCAACCCCCCTAGCGATTTGCCTATAGCGTTTGCCAGTCGAACATTAAATAAGTCAGAAATTAACTATTCAACGATTGAGAAAGAGTTGCTATCAATTGTTTGGGCTACAAAACATTTCAGACCCTATTTATTTGGTAGAAAATTCGTGATTTATACCGATCATCGACCACTGACTTGGTTATTTTCACTAAAAGAAACTTCTTCAAGATTGATGCGTTGGAGGATCAAATTAGATGAATTCAATTTTGAAATAAAGTATCGAAAAGGTGTGAATAATAATGCGGACGCTCTTTCCAGAATTCGAACCGAAGATATAAATGTTACTGAAAAAGAACTGTTGTTATCAGATTTAGATTCAGTTGTTCCACATATATCTCATGAAGATTTAGACCTGAGAAAAGAAGACTTTGACGAGTTGATCGCAATGAACATAGACGAAAATTCTGATACCGAAACTGTACATTCTAATGAAGAAGACCCAATTTTAGAAATTCCCTTTACTGAACGAGCAATTAATGTATTTCAGTACCAAATTATCATAAAAAGCGGAAATAATTTCAATGTTACTAAATTAAAATTACATAATCAATCGAAATTGAGACTGATCGTATCTATTTCGGAAGAAAATCAATTTACCAAGTTGTTGAAAGAATTTATAGTCCCTGATAAATCATATGGCATTTTCTTTCAGAATAAAAACCTTCAAACACCATTTATTCAATATTCCCAAAAACTATTCAAGTCAGGAAGTTTCAAAATCAAAATTTCGAATACTCTTTTAGAAGATATAGAAAATGAAGAAGATCAAATAGAGAAAATTAAACTTTATCACGAAACTAAAACCACTCATAGAGGAATCCAAGAAAACGTGGAAAGCATTAAGAAAAAATTCTATTTCCCAAAAATGTTATTGAAAGTCCAGCGTTATGTTAATAGTTGCGATATTTGCCAGCGTCAAAAGTATGAACGCCAACCTAACAAATTAATTTTCAAACAAAATCCTATTGGAGAAAAACCTTTTGAACATTTATACGCTGATACGATTAATATTTCAAAAATACCATGTCTCACAGTAGTAGACTCATTTTCAAGACACGGACAGTGTTTCATTCTGAGAAGTAAAACGGCAGCAGAAATTGTAGAATCTTTTATTCGATATTTCTCGAATCATGGAACGCCTGGGAAAATTACAACAGATAATGGAACGGAATTCAAGAATGCATTATTCCAAGAATTCGCATGTACTCATAATATAACAATTCATTACGTGACAAATTATAATCCGACATCAAATTCGATTGTTGAGAGATTTCATTCTACCTTAATAGAACAAATAAGGGTTATTGAAGATAAAAATTTGACCTTAAGGGAGAAATTAAATAGAGCCCTTCTGAGTTACAATAATTCCATACATTCTACCCTTAAATACAGTCCATTACAAATTATCAAATCAGACTTAAATTACAGCATCCCTGTCGAATACACTGAAAATGAAAAAGTCTCCAATTATATTGAACAATATAACCAGAATATGAAAGAAATTTCGAAGGTATTAACGGAAAACAACAAGAAAAATGAAAATAGAAGGCAAAAAGCAAATGAGAATCGAGTAGAAGCTGTTATTTTAGATGAAAATCAAAAATCATTCCTGAAATTACCGGCAGATGCGAAACTGAAACCGCGATTTAAAGAAGCAAACGTCAAAATTTTAGATAATGTCCTTGTAAAAGAGGCGACTAAAGGACACGTCTATCATAAAAATAGAATTAAACAGAGAAAAAAATAATATTTATCATCTGTTTCAGGATGTTACTCTTCCAAATATCAATCATCCTATTTTTACTTAAATCCCCATTTTGTCTGAAATCGAAAGAAATAAGAAATAACATTATCTCATTTAGTGGTCCTAAGACGTTCATTATAGGAAAAGATCATGTTCTCATGTATCACTACAACCTTTCTCAAATTGAATCCATCCTGACCAAACACGAAGAAATTCTAAACGATTTAGGTAAGGAAAATAAAACTAAAGATACTGCGACGCAATATTTGTTCGAGTTGACAGTAAACCAACTTGTTTCAAATAAACAAACTTTACATGAATTAATTCCATCAAGGAGTAAAAGAGGCCTTGTTAATGTAGGAGGAAGAATTTCCAAATTTCTCTTCGGCACTTTAGACGATGAAGACGAAACTCTTTATCAGGAATATTTTCGAATATTACAGAATGATGTAGGTAACATGGAGGTAAATCAAGGAAAAATTATAAGTATAATCGATGAAATATCTGATAGATTTCAAAATCAAACCAATATCATGATAAATCAAATCAATAAATTCATGAAATTTCAGCACATTCTTGACAAAATTATACTTTTGCAGTTTGAACAAATTAAAATATCCAGAATTATCTCAGAAATAAATTCAGCCGTTAGTTTTGCTAGACTGCATTTGCTACACGAGTCTATTTTACCTTTGAATTATTTTAGGAACTATATTCAAAATAATGACTTACTGAAACATTTAGTCTACTTGAAAGATTTTTATTCAGTCTGTTTCACATCAGTAAAAATTGAGAAATCACAGATTATATTTGCTATAAGAGTACCTTTGGTAAATCCTATTCCCTATGATACTTATGAACTGAAATTTGTCCCTTTCCTAAATACCCTTCCAATAGATCAACCAAAATATCTACTAATACAACAGGAAGAAATCATATGGTCCCTGTATGAAGACTGCCAAAAAGTAGAAGAATGGATGCTGTGTCCACAAGATAAACTAGTGAAGCCCCCTTTGTGTTTTAGTGCATTTGTGCGAGAGAAACGTGAAAATTGTACTAGGAAAAGTGCCCCTATTATTAAAGACCTAGAAATCCTACCCAATGGACAATATTTATCCCTATTCAATGAATTATTGAAAGAAAACTGTTCGGGACATTTGAAATATGAACATGAGCCCGGAAAAATTTTCTTGATTGAAAGTAATTGTATTATATCCAATGGATTCAAAACGTTTCAATCACCCAAAATTGATAATTTATATCATGAATTTCAACTCAATGAATTGAATATTTCTCAAATTCAAGATTTAACTTTAGATCATTTAAATATTACAAATTCATCTGAACTAAAATTGTATAAATGGAAATTGCACCCCAACCATATTTCAACCCTTTATTTTATTTTCTTACTAATAAGTTTGATTATAATTTTCCTTGTAATGTATAAGATTTTCATTTTAAAATTTCAAAAGATAGTTGATAAACAGAGTTCAAACATTAAGAGTGAACTCAGTTCAATAAAGGGTGGAGATAATATGTAAGCCAACCCTGTGCATTCCATAAGGACGGCGACACTGACCGTCAACTGCTGAGTATGCATAATTAGTTTATAAGTAAGGATGCGACACATTGTTGCAGGGAGTTAGTAGATAGATTCGATAGATGTAACATTGTATAGTCTTTTGAATAAAACGTTCATTTTATAAGTTCTTCCCCAATTTTTTTAAAAACGTGTTTTCGAGTTGAGATTATATTTTTATATATCGGAAAGCATTCTTCCGACATCGCTGAAATTTTGCGAGAACCTTCAAAACCATGAATGTCATGATGACATATTAAATTACAACATAAATTTTTGGGCCGATTTTTTCATAATACAATAGAAAGGGGCGCTGCATTAGGGTTCTGTAGCGGTCTTCGAACATCCGAAGTTCTGAATATCATCGTTTGGATTGGCCAGACCTGGTTTTGAAAGAGGCCCTCCTGGCCTTATGAGCTACGATATTTTCCTTTTTGAAATCAAATGTGGAAGGAATTTCTGAGAACGGGAGTGAATATCTTTGAAAACTAGGGGATGCGATTATTCTTCAAGAGATCCATGCGACTACAGAGGAGTATATTCGTGAGAGGTGACTTTTGAAAGGTTATATATAATTTTTAATTTGTTCGTTTTTGCGCGTATGTTCTGGGAAACATCGCGTTATCATTTTGCCCTAATGTTTGTAATTTTCGATTTTTTTGCCGAAAATGGTCTCAAACGATTGGGTTCGACTACCCGATGAATAATTCGAGGTCAAATTTGGACGTTGCCACGATAACTTGAGAACAGAAAGAGCTAGCGACTTGAAATTTTCAGAGTAGGTGGCGCATCCTATCACGATGGACAAGTTCGTTAATGGTTTTACGAGTAATAATATATATATATATATATATATATATATATATATATATATATATATATATATATATATATATATATATATATATATATATATATATATATATATATATATATATATATATATATATATATACCGACATCATTTCAGCGTCATTACATGATACTGACATCTTTGCGTCCCCTTGAAATCGAAGTGTATATCGACGTATGTTAGGTAGACTATCTCCGTATACACCTCACGATCATTTTGCGAGTCTCAGATCTCAATATACTTGAAAACTGGGGGAGAAAATTTTCTTGTGAACGGTACAATGAACCTTGCGTCCTTAAAAAATACCGTAGTTTCTGCGTCCGTATATTTATTTGCCGATATTTCGATCATTTCTGCGTCATTCGTTTTATATACACGTCAACCATTCGGACATTGCTGCACAGGCTGTGTTGCCAAATGTATGAGGGTTTTTTTATGAAGGAATAGACTGATTGGCCTTGACATTCCATTCGATGTGAACGCAGACCTGACCCACACAGATGTTACATTCAACGGATTTTCGCCCCTCTTGATAAGGAAGAAAACATATTGAGTACGGGAATTTTCGATAGGAATTTCTTCTGCGTGTTCGTTGCCTTAATTATATCGAATAGATGAATTAATAGAATAAGATGAGACCTAAAAAAAAATTTGGTTTAACAAATTGTAATATGATATTTTAATCTTGTGATAGCACAATAATTAAATGTAACGTCTTCCCTTTGTGTTAAGATACTTAGTTTTCTTGGACTAATTTTAGATGGATTATTCTGTTGTTCTGAGAAGTACTTGATTGCAGAGAGTTGATAATGAATAGCAATAATCAATAATAATATAATGCATTGCTTATTATTCGTAATATTATTATTCTCTAGCAAAAGACCGAATCAGCAGAATGACTAATTATTTGAATAAGATTGCATAAAAATTTTCTGTTTAGCAGTTGGTGACTTTTAATTCGACTTTAACTTTTTAACTTAAGGTTATACTTTTTCAATAACAGATATGATTTTTTTTAAATGGCACCCTATATTTTATGAATGCCAAAAATGGAATTTACAATTAGTTTCACTTTCAAACATCACTCTAAGTTATGCAACTTTTTCAATTAGTTAAAAAACGGTTGATTTCAAAGTGTCTATAATGCATAGCCATAATTTAAATTTCGTTGAAATGAAATTCATTATTCCTAATATTTATTTTATGTTCGAATCGAGCTACTTATGAAAATGCCCTCGTTTCTAACCACACATTATTTATGTATGAAAAACTGCATATTAGTGGAAATATAAATTCTGATTCAGTGGAGTGTTAGTATTGAGTTGAAAGAGGTTCTAGTAAAGTACCGGAACGGAAGAATAACTAAGAGTTATTCACATAAGAGTATGAAATGAAGGAGTGCTAAAACAGATCCTTGAGGGATGGGGTTCATTATTCGAAATTCTAAAGTTATAATTATTATCATCATCAACAAAAACACGATGTCTTCTATCCGGCAAAATATTTTTTGAAAGACGATTCATCTTTCCACACTTCAAAAGCGTATACAGTTTAGGTGCTTAACCATCTTTCTACACAGCAGAAGATTATTCTATAAAAATTATATCTATTTTCAATTTCTTGTTTAAACCTGATTTGATAAAGATTTTAAAACTGAGAACTTGTTATTTCAATTTTTCCCGAAACCGCCTTGGCAATTTTGAAGAACAAGATCCTGCAACTACAAAGCGTGTAGATGGCAAGATAATACATAACAAGAATTACGAAGTAATATTATTACCGAATTTTTAGAGCAATGCAAGAATATTTGAAACTGAAATCCTATTATTTATTGAACTAAAAACCTCAGAAAAAATTGCAATATTTCACCTTCATAAATCACACCATACCTTGAGTAGATAGTCAGTATGGTGACAAATGACAGGATATTTGTGTATTCTTTATGAACAAACACTGATCAGGGATAGATGCAAGAGATGAATAACTGTAATTTATGCAAAGGAGAAATTTTGTAAAACAAGTGCCAGGTGCTCATTCTAGGAGTTGCCTTGCAGGTCCCAACATCAACTTAAATTTTTCGCTCTATTCATTTCTGGTATGAAAAATATGGCATGTAATGTAAACAAACATATTTCACCTTATCTTCGAGCCCGATATCAAGGTGAATATTAAATTGATCTCCTCTATGGAAACTAGGGTTTGAAACATTTTTCTCAAAAATGCTCATCAGTCAACCCTTCTGGGATTGCTCTACTTGCTACTTTCTATTGAATGGTAAAACGGATCGAAGACTTTGATTCAATTTGCCAAATATATTTTGGTTCGAAGTATAACAAGGGACGAAAGAACTAAACAGATTCATGTAGACTTATGGGACTGTATCGATGTACATTGGCAGAAAATATTCCGAGAAAATCAATAACTACAGCGTGCGAATTGACTTTCTCCTCTCAGGTCAGACAGAAATTGTATAACTCAAAATTCCTGTTGTGGGAATTATGGTACGCTTATGTTTTTTGAATATTTGTGATTCGATTATTTTATTCATTAAGACCAATAGGAACCGTTCCAAGTCTTACAGAGTTCCTGCCATTGGTGGAAGAAAGATAACTAACTAACTCTGTTTAGGCCTAGTAAGTTCGAGGAAATATCCCTTTAATTAACATACTATTTTTCTTCTTTTCACCATTGAGGACGAATTATACTGCGCTTACAGCCAGCATTGACACTATCAGGCATTAAAAGTAAAACTCCTTTGTTTCTCTCTAAGAACTCTATTTTTTAATGGACAGGGATAGGTGTAATACCAGCAGTGATAAGTCAATGAAAAGATGCAGAAGTGATTTTCTATTTATTTATTTTGAAAATTAAATGTATGTTTTCATAGTATATTCCAGAAAATTTAATTTAATACAATAGTCGAAGTCGATAAAAGATTTTTACATGATATATTTGGCACATTAGAAAATTTATGCTACTAGTGGTAATTCACGAAGAAGGACGAAATTTTTGCACTTATTCACTCTATTTAGTTTTCACATTGTTACTCTCAAAATTCTATTTAAGGAAAATACTCCTTATTTATCATTGAATTTGCAATAATTTGGGTTTAATTAGAATTCTATGAGTCGAATAGATGATGATGAGATATGGCACTCACCGTTAAGCTGATCTTTTCCTGAAAGAATTTTTTTCTCGTCGTTTTTCATTGCTCCATATTCATTTAGCTTCATTTGGAGTACCAATTTAAGCATATAGTACATTTGGTTCTCTCATGATCGTAAGAAGGCTTAACTTATAAGGAAAAATATGAGAGAATAGTTTGGGTTGGTTCTTAAAAATAAAAATAGCAGTTTTGCATAAAGTTGGTATTTTTGAGAAACCTCATGTGCTTTCTGCCTGAATTAGTACTCATATTGGAGCCGACTGCGTTGATATTCGAAAGTGAATCACGACGATAAAAGCTAAAGCTTTTGGAAGAAATCAGCCAAATAGCAAATACCTTCTGTTATTATCATTTGGACTTTTTTCAAATGACCATTGTTTATGTATATTGAATGGAGTGCAAAACTTTTTTCGTTAATTCCACAAAAAGCACAGAAAATTTAGTTATTGCTCTTCAAGTGCCACTTACAAAAATTCAGATTTACTTGCACTTTTGCTGAGTTAGTAATTTTTGTGACGGTTTTGACTGACTTATGTTGGGTTTCACGAAGCTTCGATTAGCTTAATCGTGGATTTATTTCGATGGTTGTATCAAAAATGAACTGAAAATCGACATAGAATCGCACTAATTTGGCAATTAAGAGCTGTCAAACCTTCGTGAAACCCAACGTAAGAGTGCTATTATGCAGCTTACTGACTAATTCACATTGTAATAATTCATGATTATCAATTTTGCTTGGTTTTAATTTATTCAGTCATGTTGAAACAAGTATTCCCGTGAATTTTTCACAATTAAGCTAACTTATTTATAAAAATCCTCAACATAATAAATGTTGTTTGATGATTCAGAACATAACATGATGAATCTGAAAATAATTATTCGATCTTAAAGTGTACTGAAGCTACGTTATGTGAGAATTTGAAATTATCATTAGGCTCCATTATAAATGCTAAGGTACCTGAATCGTAGGAAGTCGAATTTTTGTGACCTTGAAGCTTCGAATACTGCTTCAACATGAAAAACGTAAACAACTCACATCTGGAAATCATTGAAGGACGCAGAAATATCGGTTTGATGGTTATCGATATACGGAACAGTGTTGCCGGTTTTATTGACGCATGAATGTCGGGATGGTGTAATAGTAATATACATTTCGAATATACACTTCCCGACTGCAGCGCCACGAGTGGAGACAACACGAACTACGGTATTCAAAAAAAGTACACGATACCGCCATTGGGACGTCATCGCCGTATTACAATGAAACGAACGAGGACGTTATAATAAAGCGTTTAGCATTGACTTGCATTTCTGCGTCCGTATACAGACGCAGCAATGCGGTGGACGCAGAATTACATGTAAAAAACATAATGTATGGACGCAGAATTACAGGAGGGCTATAAATATATATATATATATATATATATATATATATATATATATATATATATATATATATATATATATATATATATATATATATATATATATATATATATATATATATATATATATATATAGATTTGTTCGACCGCACATACAGACCCAAATCGACATACTTTACCGATTATACAGTCCAAAAGTGACGTTTTCAGACCCGACTCCGGGTCTGGTAACGTTTACCTATAGAATTGTACTCAGGGACGTTAGGGGATGCCAGGGGTAAATTTTCAGATGGGTCTGAAAAAGCGGTGATACATCATATTATATACAGAAAAGCTTCAGAGTTTGGCCAGTGCGAGGGCGCTTCTGCTCACATTAGCTCGCTGTATATAATTCGTATAGTTGATCAACGTCTTGAGTCCTTACATCCGGCAACGCTGTAGAGCGAGAGTTTGAAAATAATATATTTCCTCCTCTCGATATACAAACCCAAAACCAACACATACGAAAACTTATACGAGCCCGGTATAGGTAGTCATCGTCATGAGAATTGTTAATTGTGGATTGTTCAAATAAAACTTCAAAATCAGATACTTCTTCCTTTTGATATACAAACCTAAAAACCACACACATGAACGCTTATACAAGCCTGGTATATGGAATCGTCGTCATGGGAGCTGTTTATTTCGAATTCTCAATCATAATTCTGAAGGAGTGTTGAGGACAAATATAATTTCTTCATGGATCATTTTGCAAAAAATTAACATAATAAACAGTAAGGAAACCATTCTGTAATATTTCAGAGACTAAATCGGACTCCTTCATCAGATACAAAGCAAAAACTTGACCAATTATTTTTTGATGACACTTTTTCTGAAATTTTTACACTGCAAATTACAGTATTAGCTTAAAGACACACGGAGAAATATTCATTGATTTTAACTATCAACTAATATTTCGTGGATACGGGCTGGTCCCCTCATCGCTCAGTGTTCCCCTAATGAGGAAAGCGTCATACAGGGGCAAATACGAACCAGTTTCATGGCTATTACCAATCGTCAGCATAACATTGCCACACTGAATGACAGCTGAAGGAGTTCTAGGAAACATAATCCCAGTTGTTGCGAACAGGTAGGAAGAACATCTCATCAGCTGCATCTAGGGAAATCCTTAGGAACTCTGACCCTCTGTGATGCGGAAACCATAAGCGATGTTCAGTGATGTTCATGCTTCTGCCATAAGAGGGTCAAGGACTGCAAGGCTGTCTACCTGATTTGGCAATTAAGAGCTGTCAAAGCTCTGTGCAACCCATCGTAAGAGTTGGGAATGATATCAATGGATTCTTGTGATAAGACTGCATCATAAAATAATTAAATACAAAATGTTTTTGACACATCTCATAATTAGAGCATTCTATGAAATTGTAAGACCATTTTCTGCAAATTCGAAAAATACCGACATTTGGGCCAATTGATAAGCACTTTGTTCCGAACAACAAAAGCAACACAAATAGCAGAATATGTATGTACAATCTATAGAGATTGACATAATGGATTAGACTAAAACAAAGATTCTGATGACGGAATACCACTCACATGAAAAGGAAACATACGGAGTCGACTTGTATTTTGTTGAACATACAAAACAATTTCCCAAATTACACAATTGGAATTGGCCATATTTGGTAGTTGAATTTGTTGGAGAAATAGTTAGAACTCCGAAATTTCTATCTGAAGTGACACTGTGATACTATGTTTTTGGCGCTTTTGTTATCAATTCGCCCAAATGTCTGTAATTTTCGAATTATTGAATTATTGGCTGAAAATGGTCTCAGACGCTCTGGTTCGACTCAAAAATCGAAATCGCCGTACGGCCATCCGCTAACAAGATAACTCTCAAACAGAATGAGCAAGATAGTTCCAATCTTCACAGTAGGTGAATATAAAAATATTTTTCTTATATTACAAATTTAAAATTGTTTTTTTTATATGCAGTTTTCTCATAATAATCCACTGATATTATTTAAAACTCTAACAACTACTTTTGGAGATATGATTTTTCAAAATTTCAATAATAAATCTTACTTCTATGTTTTCACCGAATGCTATAATTACTCAATCGTAGAATTCTCAGGGTTATAATATGATATTATTTTTTTAAGTGATATTTTAATGCCCGTGGATAATCCATATGATGATGGAAATATATACTTTGGTAAGTTAATCGAATTGGGTTCAGAATATCACCAGTAAAAATAAAACCGGACTATTGGCCCGGTTTCAATTGATATAATATAATTTTCAGAGTGGATTTAAGGAATGAACATCTCGGATAAGTTCGTGGTTTCGGACTTATTTTTGGCACTCTTGTTGGCGCTCTAGTTCCTCGGAACTGAGTGCTTCTCAATTTGCCCGAATGTCTGTAATTTTCGAATATTTCGATGAAAATGGTCTTAAACGATTTGGTTCGACTCACTGATCAAGAATCCGTGGTCGAAATTCATTTTGTCCGGCCGGCCGGTCCGGCCGGCCGTAGGCACGATAACTCTCGAACGGAATGAGCTAGAGAGTTGAAATTTTCAGAGTAGGTTTGGGGGATAAATATCTCGGCTAAGTTCGTTATTGGGCAAAATCGGACGAATGGTTTCGGAGTAACAAAAAACAAAATTTTTTTTTACGAAACAAATTCCAAATTAAATTTTTTTTAATAAAAAGTTTCATCATGAGAATCCAATCATATCATTTTTAACTCTAACAAGCTAATACTTTCGGAGATATGATTTTTCAAAATTTCAATAATAAATCGTATTTCAACGTTGTCACAGAATAATATTATTCTATGTATGAATATGAATTGTCATAATGTCAAATGATGTTCCTGAGACTAATCAATCGAAGAATTGTGAGCGAAGTGAGAAAAATCTCAGATATGATTTTTCAAAATTTCAATAATAAATCGTATTTCAACGTTGTCACAGAATGATATTATTCTATGTATGAATATGAATTGTCATAATGTCAAATGATGTTCCTGAGACTAATCAATCGAAGAATTGTGAGCGAAGTGGGTTAAATCTCAGTTGTTTGCTCCGATATTAGTTTTTCTCAGAAAATTCTTACATTTCGGAACTGAACATGAAGTAAGAGATATGAGAGTAGTGAGACTGCTTTTCATCCATAGACATAGATATAACTCTCGAACGGAATGAGGTAGGTAGTTGAAATTTTCAGAGTAGTTTAGGGAGATGAATATCTCGGTTAAGTTCGTTATTGGGCAAAATTGGCCAGATTTAATTTGATTTCTTCCATGGTGCTTTTCTCATTCTCATGATTGCTCATTTAATCTTGATAAATAAACTATTATTTGAATTGAATTTCCTTTAGGATGCAGTTCTATTATATGAATACATTGATATAATTCCCAACTCTGAGAAACCAATACTTTCGGAGATATAATTTGTCTGTTTGAACTAGAGCGCCAGAAAGCTCCTGTCCACAGGGCTTGAACCCATTTTTTTATTAAATGACACTTTTTTGAAATTCATTTCTTTCATGATGCAGTTGTATCATAAAAATCCATTGAAATAATTCCCCGCTCTAAGAAACCAATACCCACTTTCGGAGATATGATTTGTCAAAGTTTGAACAAGTGCGCAAAATCTCCTGCCCACGGGGCTTTTCTACTTTTTTTATCGTGCAGTTCTATCTTAAGAATGCATTGATATCCAACTCTGAGAATCCAATATTTGGAGATATGATTTGTCAAAGTTTGAATAATAACTCGCTAGTAGTTTGACGAAAGCGCCAAAGTCCCTGTCCACAGAGCTGTCCCACATTTATAATTAAATATCAATTCAATAAAAGATTTGATCCGAATCATTTTTTGACAAATTTGAAAAAAAATCTTCTTCAAAGCTTATTATATCTCGCTGTAGTCTCATCTTATTTAGTCTAAGAGAACTTAATCATTCTGTGACGAAAGCATGCCCACATTTGATCTCAATTTTTTGGCAACCATCACCTTCTAAAGTCAATTTAATTCTTAGGAATTTTGTAATTTTTATTCCATTTTCTCTGCATCTGCACATGCAAGTGCGACTGTAATTTCAGAGAAGGACGATTGCAAAAAGCCCATACCATCATTTCAAGAAATAATTAAAGGATACTTTGGGAGGATAATTCATCACTGAATGGTTCCTTTCTGGGTTTTCTCTCTTAAACTTTGGAAAATATCTATGAAATAAAAATTTCATTATTTTGAAATTGCTTCTGCGTTAGAAACATATGTAGATATTTGTAATTCGATTGCAATTACAGAGTCTGATGACATAAAAAGATAACATAAAGGAGCCGCTCTGTATTTTGTTGATCAAAGAAAACAATTTTACAAATTGCTCAAGATGAATAGACCATATTTGGTTGAATAGGTTGAATAATGAATTCGAACTTGGAAATTTCTATGCAAAGTGGAACTGTGTTACAATATTTTTCCAAAGACTATCGGCTGTCGGCTTAACAAATTTCAGTATTAGTGTCATCACATATAATTCTTAAGATCTTCGCTTGGTGTCTGATGAAGGAATCTGCTTTAGTATCCGAAACGTTACAGAAAAGTTGTTTCATATGTTATTAGTCATGCTACTGTTCATTAGGCAATATTGTTCTATATATGGCTTCTGGCAAATATCTAGTCTTTCTTACGCCGAAGTAAATTAAAAAAAAAAACATTTTTTATTTTATGGATATTTTTCAGAATCCAAAAAACATTTAGTGCACTTCTAAATTTGGGGAAATATTCAACCATTTTACGCAAACGGTGTACAGAAATGTATAGGTGTAGATAATGTTGACTGAATAAAAGGCAAATCTTGTTCAGCGTTGAAAGAATCAATCAACATACGCCGTTTTTTGGATAAAATAATATTGCTTCTAAAATGTTAACAAAAGAAATTAATCTGGAATAATAGACTTTCTATTGAAGACATATCATCTTTTTCATCGTCCCTTATATTCTTCGGTTTCGTAGAGCCTTCATATGTAGCATTCATTCGGATCCATTTAATTTTTAATGAATCTACTCTCATTTGTCTCCCATATTGATACTTTTCTCGTCACTTCAAATTTACTCTTTTCCTCTTTTCTTCTCTTCTACTTCTTCCAATTCTAACTAATATTGCGTAACTTCATTCTGGGCAAGACTCTTTCCCCTCATCAAGCACCAATAGTACCTTCGCAGTTACAGGGTGTTCCTTAAAGACATGCTAATATTTAAGGTGGTGATTTATTTTAAGAAAAAACTTCCCATGAACGTATCCTGAAAGTCTTAACTTTTGAGATACGTGGTGATAAAATGTTGAAAAAAAATCAGTTTTTTAATAATAACTGAGATAATATTGCAGACATCTTCATAAGATTTGGTACATGTATTCTATGCATCAAGGTGCATTTTGTGATGTACAAAAATTTTCGTTTTCTCTACCAGTGACGTCCATACGAGTTTTGCATTGAATATTTTTGGAGAAAAAAATACTACGCCACTGCTTTCTTTTCAAATAAAAATTTCTTTTAAGATCCTCATTCATTTTTGAGCAAAAAAAAACGGTTTCCACCTGAAAAAAGTAAAAATCGTTTTACTTCAGGATCAATTCCTAAAAAATCTGAGGCTGTGTGAAATATTTGTGCATCGACTGAAAGCAAATAGAGAGATCAGATTTGTTCCAAAATGAATAGGAATCCAAAAAATAAGTTTTCTTGTCATATGCTCTGTTCTTGATTAAAATAATTAAATTAAAATTACTTCATATCGCAGCACACAATTTTATCACCCTGTATCTCAAAAGTTAAGACTTTTAGGACATACGTTCATAGGAAGTTTTCTCTTAAAATGAGTTGAAGAATTGCCCCCTTAAATATTAGCATGTCGTTAAGGAAGACCCTGTATATGCTCTGACATTCTGAAAAAAAATATGTGTTAGTAAAAATTATTGTAGATAATGAATTCTCGCTAATCACTTGGTGAAACATTTTGACAAGTTATTAAGGTAAAGAAAAACTTGGCTTAAGTTTCTCAATATGATACTATATTCTTGACATTGTTCAGTCTTGAACATGGGATAAGCCGGAAACATATATTTATGTCAACAATATGGTATTATATTGTAAAACTTAAGCCAAATGTTTTCAATTGGAAAAAATTGTAATTTTACATCAAATGAAATACTGTACCTATAGAACTCCTAATGGCTCTTATTTACGTACCTGTTGCACTTTTCATCATCAGCTTCCTTCTTGCAGACATTAAAATCATTTCATAACACAACTAAAACAATGTAAACGATTCCAGATTCGTTTTCGCGCCCTTTCGTATATCGAAATTGGCGCAATTAGTCCCGAAGAGCTGGCAACAGCGCTGGGTTCGAAGACGTTGGCTGAAGATACTTGCGGAGTGTATGTGGGATCAGAAAGTCGGCGGAATGATTCGGGATTCGAGAAGTTTGACGAATATACAACTTTTTCGACAGAAAAAAATTCCTTCCCCTCTCAAGATGCCTAAGGAGTTATATTTTCAAACTACCCGTTTTTTGTCTATATACTCCTGAAAACATTTTGGATCATATGGGTCTGAGGTAGCCTTCAGAGTGTACCGGGACTGGATACGTCTATTAGATAAATATATATATATATATATATATATATATATATATATAGATTTGTTCGACCGCACATACAGACCCAAATCGACATACTTTACCGATTATACAGTCCAAAAGTGACGTTTTCAGACCCGACTCCGGGTCTGGTAACGTTTACCTATAGAATTGTACTCAGGGACGTTAGGGGATGCCAGGGGTAAATTTTCAGATGGGTCTGAAAAAGCGGTGATACATCATATTATATACAGAAAAGCTTCAGAGTTTGGCCAGTGCGAGGGCGCTTCTGCTCACATTAGCTCGCTGTATATAATTCGTATAGTTGATCAACGTCTTGAGTCCTTACATCCGGCAACGCTGTAGAGCGAGAGTTTGAAAATAATATATTTCGTCCTCTCGATATACAAACCCAAAACCAACACATACGAAAACTTATACGAGCCCGGTATAGGTAGTCATCGTCATGAGAATTGTTAATTGTGGATTGTTCAAATAAAACATCAAAATCAGATACTTCTTCCTTTTGATATACAAACCTAAAAACCACATACATGAACGCTTATACAAGCCTGGTATATGGAATCGTCGTCATGGGAGCTGTTTATTTCGAATTCTCAATCATAATTCTGAAGGAGTGTTGAGGACAAATATAATTTCTTCATGGATCATTTTGCAAAAAATTAACATAATAAACAGTAACGAAACCATTCTGTAATATTTCAGAGACTAAATCGGACTCCTTCATCAGATACAAAGCGAAAACTTGACCAATTATTTTTTGATGACACTTATTCTGAAATTTGTTACACTGCAAATTACAGTATTAGCTGAAAGACACACGAAGAAATATTAATTGATTTTAACTATCAACAAATATTTCGTGGAAACGGGCTGGTCCCCTCATCGCTCAGTGTTCCCCTAATGAGGAAAGCGTCATACAGGGGCAAATACGAACCAGTTTCATGGCTATTACCAATCGTCAGCATAACAATGCCACACTGAATGACAGCTGAAGGAGTTCTAGGAAACATAATCCCAGTTCTTGCGAACAGGTAGGAAGAAAATCTCATCAGCTGCATCTAGGGAAATCCTTAGGAACTCTGACCCTCTGTGATGCGGAAACCATAAGTGATGTTCAGTGATGTTCATGCTTTTGCCATAAGAGGGTCAAGGACTGCAAGGCTGTCTACCTGATTTGGCAATTAAGAGCTGTCAAAGCTTTGTGCAACCCATCGTAAGAGTTGGGAATGATATCAATGGATTCTTGTGATAAGACTGCATCCTAAAATAATTAAATACAAAATGTTTTTGACACATCTCATAATTAGAGCATTCTATGAAATTGTAGGACCATTTTCTGCCAATTCGAAAAATACCGACATTTGGGTCAATTGATAAGCACTTTGTTCCGAACAACAAAAGCAACACAAATAGCAGAATATGTATGTACAATCTATACAGATCGACATAATGGATTAGACTAAAACAAAGATTCTGATGACGTAATACCACTCACATGAAAAGGAAACATACGGAGTCGACTTGTATTTTGTTGAACATACAAAACAATTTCCCAAATTACACAATTGGAATTGGCCATATTTGGTAGTTGAATTTGTTGGAGAAATAGTTAGAACTTAGAAATTTCTATCTGAAGTGACACTGTGATACTATGTTTTTGTCGCCCAAATGTCTGTAATTTTCGAATTATTGAATTATTGGCTGAAAATGGTCTCAGACGTTTTGGTTCGACTCACTGATCAAGAATCCGTGATCAAAATCGCCGTACGGCCATCCGCTAACAAGATAACTCTCAAACAGAATGAGCAAGATAGTTCCAATCTTCACAGTAGGTGAATATAAAAATATTTTTCTTATATCACAAATTGAAAATTGTTTTTTTTTTGTATGCAGTTTTCTCATAATAATCCACTGATATTATTTAAAACTCTAACAACTACTTTTGGAGATATGATTTTTCAAAATTTCAATAATAAATCTTACTTTTATGTTTTCACAGAATGCTATAATTACTCGATCGTAGAATTCTCAGGGTTATAATATGATATTATTTTTTTTAAGTGATATTTTAATGCCCGTGGATAATCCATATGATGATGGAAATATATTCTTTGGTAAGTTAATCGAATTGGGTTCAGAATATCTCCAGTAAAAATAAAACCGGACTATTGGCCAGGTTTCAATTGATATAATATAATTTTCAGAGTGGATTTAAGGAATGAACATCTCGGATAAGTTCGTGGTTTCGGACTAATTTGTGGCACTCTTTTTTTATTAAATGACACTTTTTTGAAATTCATTTCTTTCATGATGCAGTTGTATCATAAGAATCCATCGAAATAATTCCCAGCTCTAAGAAACCAATACCCACTTTCGGAGATATGATTTGTCAAAGTCTGAACAAGTGCGCAAAATCTCCTGCCCACAGGGCTTTTCTACTTTTTTTTATCATGCAGTTCTATCTTAAGAATGCATTGATATCCAACTCTGAGAATCAAATATTTGGAGATATGATTTGTCAAAGTTTGAATAATAACTCGCTAGTAGTTTGACGAAAGCGCCAAAGTCCCTGTCCACAGAGCTGTCCCACATTTATAATTAAATATCAATTCAATAAAAGATTTGATTCGAATCATTTTTTGACAAATTTGAAAAAAAAATCTTCTTCAAAGCTTATTATATCTCGCTGTATTCTCATCTTATTTAGTCTAAGAAAACTAAATCATTCTGTGACGAAAGCATGCCCACATTTGTTCTCAATTTTTTGGCAACCATCACTTTCTAAAGTCAATTTAATTCTTAGGAATTTTGTAATTTTTATTCCATTTTCTCTGCATCTGCACATGCAAGTGCGACTGTAATTTCAGAGAAGGACGATTGCAAAAAGCCCATACCATCATTTCAAGAAATAATTAAAGGATACTTTGGGAGGTGAATTCATCACTGACTGGTTCCTTTCTGGGTTTTCTCTCTTAAGCTCTGGAAAATATCTATGAAATAAAAAAATTCATTATTTTGAAATTGCTTCTGCGTTAGAAACATATGTAGATATTTGTAATTCGATTGCAATTACAGAGTCTGATGACATAAAAAGATAACTTAAAGGAGCCGCTCTGTATTGTGTTGACCAAAGAAAACAATTTTACAAATTGCTCAAGATGAATAGACCATATTTGGTTGAATAGGTTGAATAAAGAATTCGAACTTGGAAATTTCTATGTAAAGTGGAACTGTGTTACAATATTTTTCCAAAGACTATCGGCTGTCGGCTTAACAAATTTCTGTATTAGTGTCATCAAATATAATTCTTAAGATCTTCGCTTGGTGTCTGATGAAGGAATCTGCTTTAGTATCCGAAACGTTACAGAAAAGTTGTTTCATATAGTTACGAGATGCCGTTCCCACGAAAACCGCTGATGTTCGCGGAGTTCGCGGAATACATGTGCGACAGTTTGTGAACTCTGTGTGAACTCGAATTCCTCCGGAATCCGAGGTGTGATTATCAGAAAGGACTGATCTAGTAGTTAGTTCCGTTCTAGACTTTAGTACATGTAGTCTAAGTCAGATTCATTGTCTTTTTCGGTACTCCTTTCCAACTGTACAAATTATTGAATCTCTATCGTGTAACGTTGTATTAAATAATTGGAAAGAATAAAAACCTTTTTAAAACAGTCTTGGAAAGTCCAAAAACGTAATTGGCGCTGCGAACAGGATTTCGCAACGGGTTTTCGGTATTTCGAGAAAAAAGAAGTAACTGAAAATAGTGTCCATTCGTGAATACAAACTGCCAGATTGTGTTCAAGGATCCCTGTTGAGTGTCAACCCTTAGTGCGAAATTCAGAACAACTCCACCAACCCACTTCGACCAGAAGGACGGACGTTCCACCCTAGGATGCAAATCTTGGTGTAAGTCCTATTTTCCACATATTTCCTATCCTAATAGTATTCTTAATTTCGATGACAGATTCATCCGAACAATTAGAGATAATTGCTGAAGATTCCGAATATTTAGAATCATTAAATTCCCATAATATTCAAGAACGATTATTAAGAAATAACCGATTTAGACCATACCCTAATAGAGTTTTGAATAACGAAATGAACCAACAAAGCTCTTCTAACACATCAACTTCTGATACTATGTCTAGACAAGACATACAATTATTATTTAATTCCATTCCCGAATTTTCACCAGAAAAAAATTTATCAATTTTCATAAACGAAGTAGATAATTTAGTGGCACATTTACATGGCAGATTAACTACTGACCTAGAATTTTGCTTGAATTTTTCAATTCGTTCGAAAATTCTGAATGAAGCAAGAGACTTCATCTCATTTCAAAATGCGACGGACTGGCCTTCGATTAGACGTGCTCTCCTTCAGAGATACGGCGATCAAAGGAATGAAGAATTATTAATTGCTGCAATCTCGCAATGTGTTCAAAGGAGAAACGAAAATTATTTGGACTATTATTGCCGAATTTCGAAAAATTTGAGTGATCTTTTGCAACACCTCACTTTGAATATAAGGGACCAAAATCTTTTAACTTACAAGAAATATGAGGCAGAAAAATTATCATTGAAAACATTCCAAGTAGGATTACTTGAACCTCACAGATCCTATATTAGTAATTTCGATCTAAACACCTTAGAGGAATGTATCAATAAATGTAAACTCTATGACAACCGAAAACAAGAATGGGAATATTCCGAATTTCTTCGTAAATCCCAAGAATTGAAGAAACCTTTGGCACAACCTCATTTTAAACAAACTCAAAATTATAATCAACCAACTAGATTTTTTAATCGCAACTTTAATCAAAATCCATCAAATATTGTTTTTCCAAATAATTTTGATCAAAATTCACCAAATAATTCCAATCAAAATTCATCAAATATTGTTTTTCCAAATAATCAACCTATAAGAAATAATCAGAAATTTTTCACTAATCAACAAGTTTTTGGTACCAGACCAAGTTCAAACATTTATAAATCAAATCCACATCCAACACCGATGTCAATTTCAACTAGAAATACAAAACCAACTCCCATGTCAATTTCTACCAGAAATTCGAGATTTCCGCAAAGACAAATATTCAACGTTCAGTTGAAAACCGATGATGGTATCGATCATGAATACGAATCCCATGAACCTGAATACTTCGAAGAAAATATTCCTGATTTTTCCGAAGAATATCAGAATACTAATGAAATAGATGAAAATTTTCAGGAGGTTTCTCCAGAGAACCAAGTAACTTAGACCTTAATTCCTTGAAAATTAAATCAAAATTACCATACATTTATCTTCCAAAAATAAATTTGAAAATTTTAATAGATTCAGGTGCAACAAATTCAGTCATTAATAGAAAACCTGCATTCGAGAAATTCTTCCAATTTTTGTACAAAGAAAAATTCAGTGTATCAGGATTAGGAAATACAATTACTGCAGAAGAAAACATAAATATTCCACTTTTTCACGAATTAGAAATATTCGACAATATTCATTTACATGTCGTCGACTGGCATAAAAATTTTGATGCTTTATTAGGAACAGCCGATTTACAGAAATTAGGTGCAAAAATAGATTACCAAAAACACATTTTGAAAATTAAAAATTTGAAAATTCCCTTCAATCTCGAGTATTCTACTAATAAATTGAAACCCAATAAAACTATAGCGAAGAATTTTGTAAAAATTCCAGTATCCTTGGAAAACGGTGATGTTTTACTACCTGAAATTAATTTTAAACAATTCTCAACCCCAGAATGTATTGCTCACGCAAAAAACGGTGTTTGCCTAATTCCAATTTCAGAATCTATTAAGGAAAACATAGAAATTAACTTTTCGGAAAGAATCCCCGTGAAATCAATATCTGAGACAGAATTAGCTGTCCCTCAAATTGAAAACTCTAAATTTAAGCTCACGAAAAATATTCGTACTCAACACATGAATTCTGAAGAAAAACGTGAAATTTTGAAACTTTGTAGTAAATTCAAAAACATTTTTTATAACGATAAGTGCGACCTCTCTTTTAGCAATACTGTTAAACATAAAATTAGGACGAAAGATGAGGAACCCGTACACGTTAAATCTTTTAGACACCCTCATAGCATGAAAAAGATTATCCAGGAACAAATTCAAAAGCTGTTAGATGATAATATCATTCGTCCATCAATTTCACCCTACAGTGCTCCCGTTTGGATTGTAGACAAAAAGAAAGACGCCTCCGGCCAAAAGAAATATCGTATGGTTATTGATTATCGCCGTTTAAATGATAAAACCGTTGATGATAAATATCCGCTCCCGCGAATAGAAGAAATTTTAGATAATTTGGGAAAAAGTTGCTATTTTTCGACACTCGATATGGCTAAAGCTTTTCACCAAATCGAAATGGACGAGGAATCAATTGAAAAAACCGCATTTAGTGTAAATAATGGGCATTATGAATATCTCCGTATGCCCTATGGATTGAAAAATGGACCCAGTACCTTCCAGCGCGTAATGGACAATGTCCTTAGAGAATACCTTCATAAATTTTGTTTCGTTTACATGGACGACATTGTCATATTTTCAAAATCACTTCAAGAACACATTTGCCATTTGAAATTAATTTTCCAAAAAATTAGAGAATTCAACCTGAAAATTGAACTCGATAAATGCGAATTTCTAAGCAAAAATGTCGAATTTTTAGGACACTTAATAACTCCTGACGGCATATCTCCAAATCCTGGTAAATTAAGAGCTATTGAAAAATACCCTATTCCACGTACAGTTAAGGAAATTAAGTCATTTTTAGGACTAATGGGTTATTATAGAAGATTCATTCAAAATTTTGCTCATATCGTTTCGCCCATGACCAAATGTCTGAAGAAAGGAGCGAAAATTAAAGTTGATGATCTTGACTATGTTAAAGCTTTTCAATCATGTAAGGAATTGCTGATGAATGCTCCGATATTAGCTTATCCAGATTTCGAAAAAACATTTAAGTTAACCACTGACGCCTCGAATGTAGCAATTGGAAGTGTCTTGTCACAGGCTAACTGCCCGATTGCGTATTACTCAAGAACCCTTAACTCTGCCGAAAAAAATTATTCAACGATAGAGAAAGAACTTCTTTCAATTTTAGACTCTGCAAAGAACTTTCGCCCTTATCTGTATGGCCAAAAGTTCATAATAGAAACTGATCACAACCCACTTGTTTGGCTTTACAAAATCAAAGAACCCAATTCCCGACTCATACGCTGGAAATTGAAACTTGAAGAATTTGATTTCACAATTACCTATAAGAAAGGAAAAGAAAATAACGTTGCAGACGCTCTCTCGCGGATTGAACTTAATATCAGAGAAAATGAAAATTCCTTATTATCCGACGATGATTTAGACGTTGAAATTTCTTCAATCCTACCTAACGTTAGTGATCTTCCGGTTATAAGTGACGAAGAACTTGATAATATTTTGAATCCCCCAAACAACCATCAAAATAGCAATGATCCCAATAATCAGCATGAGGAAAATAATGATGATTCGAATGCTACCATCCATTCAACACAAGAAGACAATGGAAAAGTTATTCCAATTACAGAATCTTCTGTGAATATTTATCCAAATAGGATCATTCTAAATACTGGCGAACAGTACAATTTGAAATTTACCAAAATTTTTCAGAAAAATACTTACAACATAACGATAAGACAAAATTCCATGAATAACGACTTCTCAACCGTTTTCACAGAAATTTTCAGACCAAATGAAACTTACGGTTTATTTTTTAGAGATAATAAATTGCGACTTCCTTTCATCAGATTTTGCAAAAAATCCTTCAATTACTCCGTGAAACTTTATATCAGTAACACCCTTTTATTAGATGTACCTCGTGAAGAGAACCAAATTGAAATTATCTCAGAATATCATAATAAAAATCATAATGGTATCTCAGAAACATTTAACCAACTTTCGAAAAAATATTATTGGCCCAAAATGAGAAATAAAATCACCGAAATTATAAACAAATGCGAATTATGCCTTAAATCAAAATACGAGAGAAACCCTTACAAATTGAAATTTTCAGGTCCTCTTTTAGCTAAACAACCGTTCGAAGTTATCCACATTGACACATTTTCTTTTCAAAATTCGAAGTTTCTAACAATAATTGATTTGTTTTCAAAATACGCTCAATCGTACCTATTAAAAGACGGTACTGCTTTAACCATTCTGAACAAATTACGTCATTATCTTTCGCATCATAATATTCCACAAAAAATAGTTTGTGACGAAGGAAGAGAATTCCAGAATAAAACCTTAACGGAATACTGCAAAATGAATAAAATCGACCTACATTTTACAACAGTTAACAATCCGAGCTCTAATTCTCCAATCGAACGATTCCATTCAACAATTTTGGAAAAACTTAGAATTCTCAAATTGAAAAATCCTAATGAAAATCCGGGTAACCTCATGATTACTGCTACGTTGATTTATAATCAATCTATTCACTCAGCGACTGGTTATTCACCTTTTAATTTACTTTATGGCCCATACGAAAAATTACCAGAATTCGATTTGGACATGACTGTCTATGAAAAGTACAACGAAAAACGGAAACAGGAAATTTTACCATTTTTCGACCATATTTATGAACGGAATAAAAATAAAGCTCAGAAAACTTTGACTAGGCTGAACGAAAATCGTGATGATCCTCCAAATTTAGAGCAAACTGAAGTCTACGTCGAACGAAATCGACCGAGGAAAACGGATCCACCTTTTGAAAAAATCATTGTTGAACAGCAAAAACATAACAAAATTAGAGGCTTAACGTCAAAATCAAGACAAACAACTGCCCATATACAGAAAGTCAAGAAACTAAGAAAAAACGTTTCTTCTTTTCAGGTTACCCCTGATCATCCTGATTCAGATCCAAACAAACCAGGCCCTTCAGGTCCACAAAATAAAAAGTAATGGATACTTTGAAGAACCCTTGAGCCACGCAAAAATTCTTGACCATTACCATAATTTTCTTTTCTTTATAAATATCACCCATTTAAAAGATAATGTTGACCAATTAAATATTATTTTCAATAACCTTCAGAAGGAACAAGAATTACCCCGTCGACTCTTACATCAATTGAAACTGAATTTAGATCAAATCGAACAAATTCTACAAAAATTCTTAAACAGAAAAGTTAGAAGAGGTTTGGCTAATTTCATCGGCAAAGGTATCAAATTCATTACAGGTAACCTAGATGATGATGATTTGAAAACTATTAATGAAAATCTAGAAAACCTTTATAACAGCAAATCTTCAGAAATTGAAAGAATAAATAAACTGACATCCTTCGCTAACCATTTATCACAAAGATACTCAGAGGATTTGACCCTACTGAACGAAAATATTATTCATACTAAGGAACTATTCCAAAAAATTCAATCTATTGAAGGATTTCAAATCATTCTAGAATCTCAAATACTTCAGTCTCAAACACTTTTGAACACTTTACTAATACTTGAAAGGACTATTATTAGTTTCGCAATGAATGAAATTCCAAATTTAGAAATCATTAAAGTTGAAGAACTTATTTCTATCAGGACATATCTTGAGAAAATTTATAAGACACAGCAACTATCCCCAATTGACCATGTTCATCTTTTCAAAATAATTGAATTTGCTAAAATTTCTGTCATTGGAACGGAAGAAACTATCAATTTCCTCCTCAAAATCCCAATTCTCAAACAAGTAATTGCCTCTTATTCCCGAATTTACCCTGTACCCAATATCCAAGATATTGCTGTGATCCCGCCAAGGACGTATTCCATTAAAATTAACAATGAGGAATACTGGACCAACGAGAAATGCAAATCAGCTTTGGGAAGTTCAACGGTGCTTTGCCTTCAACCACCTGCCAAGGAAGCATGTATTTTATCAAACCCAGCTCGATGCCAAACAACACTGGTTAACAACGACTTCAACATAATACACCCGCTGAAGAATCACCAGCTCCTGACTCTCTTCAAAAATTACCAAAATGTTCTGGAAGACTGCAACGGAATATTACTCAAAAAATCGATAAAGGGAATAAATCTTTTGAGTTCTGCCTGCAAAATTATTATTGACGAGTCCATCTACGATGAAACCGTTCCAATTTTCGAAATTACTGTCAAAAACATTTCGAATATCTCATTGAATTCCACCCACAAAGTCGATTTTCATCTGAGACATTTGAAAGAACCTACATCCATCCTGCAGGAGGCAGAGAAACTTTCAGACCAGCCCATGTACCTACACCCAACAACTCAAATCATTCACCAATCTACAAGTGTGATATTGTTCTGTCTAACAATTCTTGGAATAATCTTCGTTATTAGAAACAAGAGAAGGATTTCCGAGTTGATCTACAGTCCAAGGAAAATCATACATGTTGAAATGGAAAACATCAACCAAGGCCACCAAGAAGATAACAGAGACGTTATCTCTTAAGGAGGGAAGAGTTACGAGATGCCGTTCCCACGAAAACCGCTGATGTTCGCGGAGTTCGCGGAATACATGTGCGACAGTTTGTGAACTCTGTGTGAACTCGAATTCCTCCGGAATCCGAGGTGTGATTATCAGAAAGGACTGATCTAGTAGTTAGTTCCGTTCTAGACTTTAGTACATGTAGTCTAAGTCAGATTCATTGTCTTTTTCGGTACTCCTTTCCAACTGTACAAATTATTGAATCTCTATCGTGTAACGTTGTATTAAATAATTGGAAAGAATAAAAACCTTTTTAAAACAGTCTTGGAAAGTCCAAAAACGTAATTATATGTTATTAGTTATGCTACTTTTCATTAGGCAATATTTTTCTATATATGGCTTCTGGCAAATATCTAGTCTTTCTTACGCCGAAGTAAATTCAAAAAAATTATATCTCTGAAAGTATTGGTTTCTCAGAGTTATGAATTATATCAATGTATTCTTATGATAGAACTGCATCATAAAGGAAATTCAATTCAAACAATAGTTTATTTATCAAGATGACATGTACGAATATGAACACAGATCATATAATAAATCATAGATAGAATAATTATAGCATTCTGTGAAAACATAGAAGTACGATTCATTATTGAAATTTCGAAAAATCATATCAATTAGCTTGTTGGAGTTGAAAATGATATCAATGGATTTTTATGGTGAAAATGCATCTTAAAAAAAAATTTATTTTGAAATTTTTAAGTGAAAAAAATTTTTTTTTTCATTACTCCGTAACCATCTGGCCTATTTTGCCCCATAGCGAACTTAACCGAGATATTTATCTCCCTAACCTACTCTGAAAATTTCAACTGCTGTTCAAGTTCAAGAGTTATTGTAGAAAAAATTTTAAAAATTTTCAAATTTTTTTTTGACACTTTACGGTAACCTGATCAATACAAAACTTCACATGCGTCTAAAGGTCATGATTCTACAATTTGATGCTAAATTTCAGATAGATCGAGTGATCGGTTTCGGAAATATTCATAAAAAATGTTTTGACTAAAAACGGCCATAACTCCGAAACCGCTTGATGGATTTCGCCCGTTAACGAACTCGTCTGAGATATTTACGCTCCAAACCTACCCTGCACATTTCAATCCTCTAACTCCTTTCATTCGAGAGTTATCGTGTTAACGGACGGACGGCCGGCCGGCCGGACAGAATCGATTTCGACCACGGATTCTTGATCAGTGAGTCGAACCAAATCGTTTGATACCATTTTCAGCCAAAAATTTGAAAATCACAGACATTTGGGCAAATTGATAAGCACTCTGTTCCGAGGAACAAGAGCGCCAAAAAAAAACATTTTTTATCTTGTGGATATTTTTCAGAATCCAAAAAACATTTAGTCCTCTTCTAAATTTGGGGAAATATTCAACTATTTTACGCAAACGGTTTACAGAAATGTATAGGTAGATAATGTTGACTGAATAAAAGGCAAATCTTGTTCAGCGTTGAAAGAATCAATCAACATACGCCGTTTTTTGGATAAAATAATGTTGCTTCTAAAATGTTAACAAAAGAAATTTATCTGGAATAATAGACTTTCTGTTGAAGACATATCATCTTTTTCATCGTCCCTTATATTCTTCGGTTTCGTAGAGCCTTCATATGTAGCATTCATTTGGATCCATTTAATTTTTAATGCATCTACTCTCATTTGTCTCCCATATTGATACTTTTCTCGTCACTTCAAATTTACTCTTTTCCTCTTTTCTTCTCTTCTACTTGTTCCAATTCTAACTAATATTTAAGGTGGTGATTTTTTGACTTATTTTAAGAAAAAACTTCCCATGAACGTATGTCCTGAAAGTCTTAACTTTTGAGATACGTGGTGATAAAATGTTGAAAAAAAATCAGTTTTTAAATAATAACTGAGATAATATTGCAGACATCTTCATAAGATTTGGTACATGTATTCTATGAATCAAGGTGCATTTTGTGATGTACAAAAATTTTCATTTTCTCTACCAGTGACGTCCATACGAGTTTTGCATTGAATATTTTTGGAGAAAAAAATACTACGCCACTGCTTTCTTTTCAAATAAAAATTACTTTTAAGATCCTCATTCATTTTTGAGCAAATTTGATCCCATGGGTTTTCTTTGACCGACACACGGTTTCCACCTAAAAAAAATAAAAATCGTTTTACTTCAGGATCAATTCCTCAAAAATCTGAGGCGGTGTGAAATATTTGTGCATCGACTGAAAGCAAATAGAGAGATCAGATTTGTTCCAAAATGAATGAGAATCCAAAAAATAAGTTTTCTTGTCATATGTTCTGTTCTTGATTAAAATAATTAAATTAAAATTACTTCATATCGCAGCACACAATTTTATCACCCTGTAACTCAAAAGTTAAGACTTTTAGGACATACGTTCATAGGAAGTTTTTGCTCAAAATGAGTTGAAGAATTGCCTCCTTAAATATTAGCATGTCTTTAAGGAAGACCCTGTATATGCTCTGACATTCTGTAAAAAAATATGTGTTAGTAAAAATTATTGTAGATAATGAATTCTCGCTAATCACTTGGTGAAATATATATATATATATCGGAAAGCATTCTTCCGACATCGCTGAAATTTTGCGAGAACCTTCAAAACCATGAATGTCATGATGACATATTAAATTACAACATAAATTTTTGGGCCGATTTGTTCATAATACAATAGAAAGGGGCGCTGCATTAGGGTTCTGTAGCGGTCTTCGAACATCCGAAGTTCTGAATATCATCGTTTGGATTGGCCAGACCTGGTTTTGAAAGAGGCCCTCCTGGCCTTATGAGCTACGATATTTTCCTTTTTGAAATCAAATGTGGAAGGAATTTCTGAGAACGGGAGTGAATATCTTTGAAAACTAGGGGATGCGATTATTCTTCAAGAGATCCATGCGACTACAGAGGAGTATATTCGTGAGAGGTGACTTTTGAAAGGTTATATATTATTTTTAATTTGTTCGTTTTTGCGCGTATGTTCTGGGAAACATCGCGTTATCATTTTGCCCTAACGTTTGTAATTTTCGATTTTTTTGCCGAAAATGGTCTCAAACGATTGGGTTCGACTACCCGATGAAGAATTCGAGGTCAAATTTGGACGTTGCCACGATAACTTGAGAACAGAAAGAGCTAGCGACTTGAAATTTTCAGAGTAGGTGGCGCATCCTATCACGATGGACAAGTTCGTTAATGGTTTTACGAGTAATAATATATATATATATATATATGTTAGCAATTTATAATTGTATAATTCCCATTTCATAATGCTGAGGCCAAATTGCTAGTATAAGAGTATGCGCTGTATGTCATATGCGCAGTAGACTCTATGTTCAAGTGGAGGTTATCTCTGTGCTCGGTGGAGCTCTCTCTCTTCTTGCCCGGCATCGTTGAACGTAACCTCGTTAGAGACCGTTCTATGATACCGTTGTGTTTTGAACAAATAAAAGCTGTTATATCCACGATCCGTTATTTTAAATCTAACATCAGAAGTGGGATAAAATTTCTTCGTTCTATTGAAGAAATCGAGAACTCAATTTACGAACGTAAGTTTAAGAAATCGAGAACTGAATTTACGAACGTAAGTTTGTAATTTTGTATTCGCTCGAGTGAAATATCCTAAAAAAGTGCATCACAAAATGGAGAATGATCAAGGCGTTCCTGTACTTCCTGTCCACACAACCGAAGCCATGGCAATGATGCGGATGATGGAAAACCAGGCTCAAGTACAACTAAAGATGATGGAAGTTTTGGCGAATTTGTCCAGCACGAGTAACAAATCAAATGATGGAATGATCAACAGCCAATTGTCCTTTGCACAGTTCGATCCCGATGATACACCGTTTTCTACAAGAGAATGGATCGATGAAATCAATCGAATTATGATAGAAACAGGTATGTCCGACACAGTTGTTGTTTTAAAAGCTGGTCATGCTTTGAAAGGACGCGCGGCAAAATTCTACCTGAACTGGAAACCCTTAACAAGGATTTGGTTGACCTTTTCTACAGATTTAGAAATTGCATTTCCAGCGAAGGGAACACCTGCGACTAGGCTTAAAGCGTGTATGTCAATTAATAGTTCAGATTTTAATTCATTCGTAGAGTATGGGCACGCGAAACTTAACTCAATAAAAAAATTCTTTGCTAGCTTTCCATGGGAAATCATGCCGAGTTTAGTAACTCATGATATAGCGAATAGCGAGGTTAAAACTAGAGTTGCGCTGCAATCACCAAACAATGAAATGGAACTACTGCTTTCCTCTTTCGATAGTGATACACCAATTTCATCGACGTTGGTTTATGAAAATAGAAAGTTCAACAGTTCAAAAACAGAATCATTTAACGGACAATGTAGAAAATGCGGTAAATATGGCCACAAATCATTTGAATGCAAATCATCGAAAAAACGTACTCTTGATACATACTCTAGATTAAGTTGCAATTGGTGTAAAAGAACCGGACACACCGCGGAAAATTGTTTCTCCAAACGAAAAGAATGAACTCATTCAAAGTTCTTATCTAATTGACGCTGGTTCGGATATTTCTTTGATTAAGGAAAGCATTGCAATTTCAAGCTAGATTTGTCAGGATTGGACGAGCAGTTGAAAATTAACATAATTGAATTATAATCAAAGATGCTGTTAAATCTAAACTTGAAGCGGTAACCGCAAGTAAATTTAGATTTCGATCAAAATAGAAAATCGTCCTGGTGGAAATATGAAGCTTGTTGATTATTTAAGTAGAAATTTACCTTGTGAGAACAAAATACTGGCCCTATGTGATGTTACAGGCACTCTACGAATAACAGATCGGCAGAAGATGGACCCATTCTGTGTACAGATATTGAATCCCAGACTTCAGGAGTTCCCAGATCAAGAGGACGTGGTTTATAGAAAGACCAAAAGAACTGACCGAAGAAGGTTTATTGCAATGGAACTCCCACAAGTAAATGAAAAGTAGAACGAGTAATGAGAACTGTCATTGTCCTGAGATCTTCTCTCCACAAGACGAAGAGAAGTTATGGTTTCCGATCCCAAAAAAGCCAATGATGAGTGAGTGAAAGGCTAATGATGAGTGTGTGAAAAAGCCAATGATAAGTGCGTGAAAAGCCAATTATGAGTGTGTGAGCTCTGATGAGTGTTAATGGACCCAAAAATATTGGTTGTAGATACCATATCTATTGTATTTAATTTCACACACATATTGTATACTGTTTAATTGACAAGTAAGTCCAGTGAGGCGATGCTGCGGTTAACCTCCAGAGAGGCTTACCTCTGAGCAATTTTACAGTCATTGTTTAAATTTGACAAGTAAGTCCAGTGAGGCAAGGCTGCGGTCAACCTCCAGAGAGGCTTACCTCTGAGCAAATTTAAACGTCACACTTCAACACTTCCACGTAAGACCCGAGAGAGGCTTACCTCTGCGTAATGTTGAAGCTGATGACAAGAGTTTTTCTATAATAGGCTTTGTTTACATATTGTATACTGCTTAATTGACAAGTAAGTCCAGTGAGGCAAGGCTGCGGTCAACCTCCAGAGAGGCTTACCTCTGAGCAATTTTACAGTCATTGTTTAAATTTGACAAGTAAGTCCAGTGAGGCAAGGCTGCGGTCAACCTCCAGAGAGGCTTACCTCTGAGCAAATTTAAACGTCACAGTTCAACACTGCCACGTAAGACCCAAGAGAGGTGTACCTCTGTGCAAGGTTGAAGCTGATGACAAATTTTCTGTACAATAAACTGTATTTGCATATTTCAACTGTCAACTGTATATAATTGAAGAAATTTTAAAATGTCTTATGTACCATTGATTTGTGAGCATGAAGCGGTGATGGTTTTTTTCTTGTCTGGCTCTTTTTTCCATCAGATTTAATATACCGCAGCGTTGAGCCAGCGCTTTAAACATAGCCATGCTTCACAAAGAATCAATTACTTGTGTTATCAACTGTTCTTTTGCTACGTTGTATATTGTGAATTGAACGAGGTCGTTTCAATAGTCAGTATGGCCGTGTTAGCAATTTATAATTGTATAATTCCCATTTCATAATGCTGAGGCCAAATTGCTAGTATAAGAGTATGCGCTGTATGTCATATGCGCAGTAGACTCTATGTTCAAGTGGAGGTTATCTCTGTGCTCGGTGGAGCTCTCTCTCTTCTTGCCCGGCATCGTTGAACGTAACCTCGTTAGAGACCGTTCTATGATACCGTTGTGTTTTGAACAAATAAAAGCTGTTATATCCACGATCCGTTATTTTAAATCTAACATATATATATATATATATATATATATATATATTATTAAATCTTGAGATTTCTTGTGCTTCTTTCTTGTATAAATTCTTGTGAAAGTTTTCTTGGGTATTGTAGCACGTTGTGTTTGACTAGTAAAAGAATATTTACTTTTTCATTTTATATAATTTCCAACATATGTTTCGGCCTTGATTGGCCTTTTTCAAGGATGTATAATATAACAATTCTAATACTAATGTTTGACAAATTACAACTGTCAAAATTGAAAATAATGTCATGATTCAAATATCAAATAATTTTATCACTTCAAGACAGCGATAGCTGTGTAAGTTGATAAAATTAAGAAACTGGGATCTATATTTTCATTTTCTATCATTTTATTAAATTGAAATATATTTGTGCCAAGTTTTTGGTGTCAGTTTTATCGTTCATAGCTTCTTTCTCTTTTTTGATATGAATCATTTCTAATATATTTCGGGTTTTACAATTTTTTTCTCTATCTAAAATATGAAAGTTTTCAAAATCCATTTTATGCCCTTCAATTTGTTCGTGTTTTTTAAGTGCTGTGGTATTTTTACAAAATTTATGGCCATTGATACGTTCTTTTATATATTGTGATGTTTGACCTATATATACTTTAGGGCAGTTTATACAGTTAATTTGGTATATACAATTTGAAATTTTATTTTTTTGAATTTTTGATTTTAAATTTGAGTTTAAGAATTTCAAATTATTCACATTTTTATATGCCAAATTTATTCCATAATCTTTTAATGTTGTATTTAGTTTTTCCGATAGGCCTTGTATATATGGTAAAGATATGTATTTTAGAATTTTAGTTTCGCTTTTTTTAGTATTTTTTTTCTCTGTGTTGTATAGGCTGAAAATTTTGTTTTTGAAAATTTTGTTTATTATTTTTAGAGGATAGTTATTTCTTATCAGCATATTTTTTGCTTTATTTATTGTTTGTTTTCTGAATTCTGGACTTGTGAGTTTTAGAGCTCTGTCAGCGATTCCAGATATCACACTTTTCTTATGAATCATTGGGACTGTAGCTTCAAAATTTAAATATATATATATATATATATATATATATATATATATATATATATATATATATATATATATATATATATATATATATATATATATCATTAATATTATAGAGATGGTCATTGAAAAATGCAGCCGCTAAGTGTTTTCTCTGATATATAGATAGAGCGAGGAAAAATAGCTGTCTTGGATCCATAACTCTGGTCTCCACATATAATGTCTCCGTTGGAAACCGATAAGGTTTTCTAAATATTATTTTAGAAGCCACTTCTGTGAAATCTGAAGTTTTCTTAAGTAACTCGTCACTCCACCCCAGGCCAATATTGCATTATTCAGATGAGTCTGCGCCAGAGCAAAATAAAGCCTCTTTAAAAGTCCCAAGCTGCAAAAATCTCTAAAAGTTCTAAATAGTGGTATCAAAATACGTAATTTTTTAGTCAAGTGGTCCATGTGAAAGTTCCATCTCAGATGTTTGTCCAGGTATATTCCCAAGTATTTAAAACTATCCACAACTTTTATTTCATACCTATGTCCACTTCTTGTGTAGGATAATGACTGGAAAGAGTGAGCCCTCACAGACGTAGTGGAGAAAGGCATAAAACATGTTTTATCATAATTGATCGACAGCAGCCCGGAATCAAAAAAATTGACTATCTCAGTGAGATCTTCCTCCACCAGTTCTCTAAGCATTTCCCAGGTATCAGCTTGATAAAAAATGGCTGCATCATCAGCAAAAGCAGTCAATTTACCCTTATTATTAATGGAAAAGACGGAATTCAAATAAACTATAAACAATAGTGGACCCAAGATCGTTCCCTGAGGTACACCACAATAAACAGGAAATGAGGTGCTAAAATAATCCCGAACCTGAACACGCTGACCCCTGTTCGACAAGTAACTCTTGAACCAGTCCAAAGCTCGATTTCTAACTCCATATTCCTTCAATGTTTCCAACAGTTGTTCATGATTCACGGTGTCAAAGGCTTTTGTTAAATCAACAAATAAACAGAGACATGGCTTAGCAGAGTCAAAGGAGCGATAAATTTTGGCTGTTAGTTGTGCTACAGCATCCTGTGTTGACTTTCCTTTTCGGAAACCGAATTGACTCTCATTCAAAACTTTGCAATTCTCCAGAAATTCAATTGTTCTTTTATGGATTATTTTCTCAAATATTTTTGACACATTAGAAGTAAGAGAAATTGGTCGATAATTGCTCAAATCCCTCCGATTTCCCGACTTGTAGACCGGCCTAATCAAACATTCTTTGAGAATATTGGGAAAAACACCACATTGCATTTATAAATTGACCACATGACAAAGAGGAACCAAAATATTTGAAGCGATATTTTTCAATGTATTTGTCGTTATACCATCCATTCCTGGGGCTTTATCTGATTTTAACGATCTAACAATGTTCAACATTTCAGTTTCATCTGTTGCTTCCAAACTTAGGTCCTTGGGATTCTTATCATTTACTACTTTGAAGTTATTATTCCGATTGATTTTACTAGCCAAACTTGGACCAATATTTGAAATGTAGTTATTGAAAGCCTCTGCTATATCCTGATCTTTTTCCAGAACAATATTATTATTCTCTATTGGCCCAGGCTCTATTTTATCCTTTTGTCTACCATTTAGGAAATTCCACAATTTCTTTGGCTCACCCTCATACTTTTTAATCTTTTTCTGATAGTAATCTCTTTTTGCGTTCCCGATGAGTTGTTCCAAAAGATTCTTGTAGGTCCTATATTTATCCAGCAGTAACACATCTCGAGGATTAGCTTTAGTTTGCCTGTAAATATTATTCTTTTCATTTACAGACCTGACAATACCTGATGTTATCCATTCCTTGCGTTTCATTCCAGTTTTTGCGCGTATGTTCTGGGGAACATACGCGTTATAGTTTTGCCCAAATGTGAAATTTAATTCTGTGGTGCCGTCCGGCCGTCCGGCCGTCCGGCCGTTGCCACGATAACTTGAGAACGAAAAGAGCCAGCGACTTGAAATTTTCAGGGTGGGTTGCGCATCCCAATACGACGGACAAGTTCGTTAATGGGTATAATCGGCCCAATGGTTTCCGAGTAATAATTTTGTTTTCAACCAAAATAAATCCGATCGAATTTAAACTTGGTGAATAGTTGTAGAATATAGACCTAAGCACGTTCGTGAAATTTTGTGAGAATCGTATTGCTAGAAAATTATTAAAAAATTATTAAAAAATATTTTTGTTGTCACGATAACCTGAGAACGGAAGGAGATAGCGGCTTGAAAATTTCAGGTTAGGTTGTGCATCTGAATGCGACATTTGAGTTTGTTTATGAGCATAATCGTCCAAACGGTTTTAGAGTTATAGCCATCTGAAATTTTCTGAAATTTGGATGTTTTTTGTTCCTCATTAACTCGAAGAATACAAAACCGATTGGATTCAAACATGGTGAATAGTTGTAGAATATAGACCTAAGCGCGTTTATGAAATTTTGTGAGCATCGAATCGCTAGAAAATTATTAAGAAATTATTAAAAAATATTTTTGTTGTCACGATAACCTGAGAACGGAAAGAGATAGCGGCTTGAAAATTTCAGGTTAGGTTGTGCATCTGAATGCGACATTTGAGTTTGCTTATGAGCATAATCGTCCAAACGGTTTTAGAGTTATAGCCATCTGAAATTTTCTGAAATTTGGATGTTTTTTGTTCCTCATTAACTCGAAGAATACAAAACCGATTGGATTCAAACATGGTTATTAGTTGTAGAATGCCAACGCGAAAATTTTTGCAGAATTTCGTGAGGATGGTATAACTAGAAAATTCAAAAAAAAATAATTAAAAATAATTGAAAAAAATTCTATATATCATAAACTATTCGTCCGGCATGGCTGAAATTTTGGGAGAGCCTGCAGAACCTAACTCTACTGCAGAATTCCAAGTTTGAACACGATCGGATCTATATTGTTGGAGAACCGAGCAGCCTTTTGTGAGTTCGGTAGGTTCATGCGAATCGTCGTATGATATGTTGTCTATGGTCGTATTTTTGCGAGAACCTCCAAAAATAAAATATGAATGTCATGATGACATATTATTATACATATATATTCATGGTAAAATCGTGTTATTTCATCACAAATCTATAGGAGATTAGATGATAGCCCTACATTAGTGGTCAGACCTGGTTTTGAAAGAGATCCTCCTTAGGAGGAGGCAACTAAATATTGAAGGGATTTCTATGAACAAGAGTGAATATCTTTGAGGAATAGAGAGGCGATTCTTCTTCAAGAGATCCATGTGCCTTCAGAGGAGTATATTTGCGACCTTTGAATTTTGCAGAAGGCTTCTGATCTTGTAAGGTGAGAGGCTCATTTGTGGATATTAAATCTCGTGATGGGTAGAAAGGAATTCTAGGCCAGTTTTTCTATCACTAATGAGAATATATCTTTATGTAATAACGGGTGATTTTTTGAGAGCTTTTGGATTTGATTTGAAAAAAATTGGTTCAAGCACTGACGTGAAGTCAGAAGCTTTTGCGCGTATGTTCTATTGTCCATTCTCCTGTATTGGACACTCTTCTTAATCGAATTTATTTTAGTTTGGATTCGTTAACATGGGAGCTCAGAGCTTTAATAGCAGCTTGACTGTTAGAGTGGATTAATACATCACATCTCTGATAGTTTCTTTCACACAGCAATTGGCCCATGGTCTCCCAATTTTGTGATTAATTATTTCATCATACTATTAATATAAATCAATAAGATTCAATCGAGAATTAATTGGTTTCATTAAAAAAGTAAATATCAAAACAATTATATGTACGCAAAAATTATTTTAACCAAGTAAATATCAAAAAAAAAATTGGTTCAAGCACTGACGTGAAGTCGAAAGCTTTTGCGCGTATGTTCTATTGTCCATTCTCCTGTATTGGACACTCTTCTTAATCGAAAAAAAAATTGGTTCAAGCACTGACGTGAATCAGGAGCTTTTGCTCTTCTTAATCGAATTTACCATGATGAATTCTATTGTCCGTTCTCCTGATTGGACCCTTTTAATCGAAAAAAAAATTGGTTCAAGCACTGACGTGAAGTCAGAAGCTTTTGCGCGTATGTTCTATTGTCCATTCTCCTGTGAGAATGGACAATAGAACATACGCGCAAAAGCTTCTGACTTCACGTCAGTGCTTGAACCAATTTTTTTTCTCATATCTTTCGACTGTATTTTCAGAAATGTAAGATTTCAAAACAGTCATAAACCTCTCAGTGGACGTATTTGGGTTCTTCTCTTCCAGCACTTCACGCCAATCCTGATCAGCTAACGCAGTATTAAGTCTGGGATAATTTATAAATTTCCTTGGTTTTCTGCATCCCCTCGATGTCATAGATGGATTTCTGATGAACAGTATTATCGGGTAGTGGTCAGTTAGATCATAGTGAAAAACAGCTGCCAAGTAGTTCTGCCTCGGCATTTCTGTCTTGACAAAGACGTGATCAAGACACGTGCCGCTCTCCGGTCTTGTGACTGAATTTACTGTTTGAATAATAAATGTTTGACAGCTATATTTTGCAGTATTTCAATAATCATGGCATCCTCCAAAGCCTTTTAATCTAAAGGTTGAAATTTGATTATTTCAGAAAAATATCAAGTGTTCTATATTTTTTAAATGGATATTTCAAGCTCTATCGAGATATGCAAGAATATACGGAATGTCACATTTGAAAAATAGTCCATACCGATATCTGAGCAAATATCGGTTCGAGGACAATTTAATTAACGTCATTGAATTCTACGTCAAAAGTACCTACAAGAATGCTTTTACAAAATTGGAAAATTTTCAACAGAAGGAGCGTTACAGCAATATTAAGAAAATGCACATTGTCGAAAAACACCCTGTAACTATGTAACGGTGGCAGATATCCACATGCTGTTTTCGCCAATGAGTTTCTCATGAAAATTGCCCCTCAGACACCAGTCTTCGTCTATCGTGTACAAAAATAGAACTTCCCTTTCAAAAGTGACCAATTTGGCCCACCTGTACAGTATTTGACCGAAAATAATTTACAGAAGGGTTTGGCACAACATAATAATTTCAAATTTTATGAATGAAGAACGAAAAATGTCATGCTAAATATTTCGAAAACCATCAATATTTTCGGAGTAAACTTAATAAAGTATTTTTCATATGAAAGAATTCAAAAAACAAAGTTTGAACCCGCCCAGAATAAATTGAACACCCGTGTGACCGACAATAATTTTATTTGGTCGGGCTCGACCAATAAGGTAGTAACATTATAGAAAAATATGTTCTTGTATGTTCCCTAAGTGGATATATGTGGGTTTTTTGGACGATTAAGCTATTATTTATATGTTTTTTTTTTCCAGTTCTCCGTATCCAGGTGAAGAGCAATTTGAAAACCATGAGATGAAGATTGAAGATGTGGGCATTGCTGAACAATTCATCGATGAAAATGGAGTACATGACAGTAAAGAATCCACCGTTAAAAGTGAATATGCTACAAAACGAAATGATATTATCATATGTCATATAGATTCAGTTCATTCAAATTTGGAGCAACAACTCCAATCACAAGCACAATGTGATTATGCTGCAAATAGGAACAGTCTTCTTGAAAATCACATTGATTTTGTTCATTTAAATTTGAAGCAACATAAATGTAACTTATGTGAATATTTTACAAATCGGAAATGTAATCTCAAGAGACATATAGATTTAGTTCATACCGATTCGAAGCAACATAAATGTAAACAATGTGATCATGCTGCAAATACGAAGAATCTTCTTAAAGAACACATGGATTCTATTCATTCAAATTTGAAGCAACATAAATGTCACTTATGTGAATATTCTTCAAATAGGAAAGGTAATCTTAAGAAACATATAGATGCAGTTCATTTAAATGTGAAGGAACATAAATGTCACTTATGCGAATATTACGCAAATAAAAAGGATCATCTCAAAAATCACATAGACGCAGTGCATTTCATTTTGAAGCAACATAAATGTCACTTATGTGAATATTCCGCAAATCAAAAAGGTACACTCAAAAAACATATACATTCAGTTCATTTGAATTTGAAGCAACATAAATGTCACATATGTGAATATTCAGCAAATCAAAAAAGTTATCTCAAAAATCACATAGATGCAGCTCATTTTAATTTGAAGCAACATAAATGTCACATATGCGAATATTCCACAAATCTAAAATTCCATCTCAAAAATCACATAGATGCAGTTCATTTCAATTTGAAGCAACATAAATGTCACTTATGTGACTATTCTGCAAATCATAAAGTTACTCTGAAATATCATATAGATTCAGTTCATTTAAAAAATGCGAACCAACATGACTGTAATTGGTGTGAATATTCTACAAATCGAAAATGTAATCTTAAGAGACATATAGATACAGTTCATTCAAATTCGAAGCAAAATAAATATAAATAATGTGATTCTGCTCCAAATAGGTAGAATCTTAAAGATGAATATCCATATCAAAATGATATTGATTTTATTCATTTGATTTTGAAGCAACATTAACGCCACTTATATGAATATTCTTCAAATCGGAAAGATAATCTTGAAAAATGGGTTCAAGCCCTGTGGACAGGAGCTTTCTGGCGCTCTAGTTCAAACAGACAAATTATATATCCGAAAGTATTGGTTTCTCAGAGTTGGGAATTATATCAATGTATTCATATAATAGAACTGCATCCTAAAGGAAATTCAATTCAAATAATAGTTTATTTATCAAGATTAAATGAGCAATCATGAGAATGAGAAAAGCACCATGGAAGAAATCAAATTAAATCTGGCCAATTTTGCCCAATAACGAACTTAACCGAGATATTCATCTCCCTAAACTACTCTGAAAATTTCAACTACCTACCTCATTCCGTTCGAGAGTTATATCTATGTCTATGGATGAAAAGCAGTCTCGCTACTCTCAGATCTCTTACTTCATGTTCAGTTCCGAAATGTAAGAATTTTCTGAGAAAAACTAATTTCGGAGCAAACAACTGAGATTTTTCTCACTTCGCTCACAATTCTTCGATTGATTAGATAATGTCTCAGGAACATCATTTGACATTATGACAATTCATATTCATACATAGAATAATATCATTCTGTGACAGCGTTGAAATACGATTTATTATTGAAATTTTGAAAAATCATATCTCCGAAAGTATTAGCTTGTTAGAGTTAAAAATGATATGAGTGGATTCTTATGATAAAACTTTTTATTAAAAAAAATTTAATTTGGAATTTGTTTCGTAAAACAAAAATTTTTTTTTTGTTACTCCGAAACCATCTGTCCGATTTTGCCCAATAACGAACTTAGCCGAGATATTTATCCCCCAAACCTACTCTGAAAATTTCAACTCTCTAGCTCATTCCGTTCGAGAGTTATCGTGCCTACGGCCGGCCGGACCGGCCGGACAGAATGAATTTCGACCACGGATTCTTGATCAGTGAGTCGAACCAAATCGTTTAAGACCATTTTCATCGAAATATTCGAAAATTACAGACATTTGGGCAAATTGATAAGCACTCAGTTCCGAGGAACTAGAGCGCCAAAAAAAAACAGAGTGCTTATCAATTTGCCCAAATGTCTGTAATTTTCGAATTTTTGGCTGAAAATGGTATCAAACGATTTGGTTCGACTCACTGATCAAGAATCCGTGGTCGAAATCGATTCTGTCCGGCCGTCCGTCCGTTAACACGATAACTCTCGAACGAAAGAAGTTAGAGGATTGAAACTTGCAGAGTAGGTTTGGAGCGTAAATATCTCTGCCGAGTTCGTTAACCAGCAAAAACCATCGAGCGTTTTCGGGTTTATGGCCGTTTTTAGTAAAAACATTTTTTATGAATATTTCCGAAACCGATCACTCGTTCTATCTGAAATTTAGCATCAAATCGTAGAATCATAACCTTTAGACGCATGTGAAGTTTTGTATTTATCGGGTTACCGTAAAGTGTCAAAAAAAAATTTTGAATATTTTGTTTCTACAATAACTCTCGAACGGAATGACCTAGGCAGTAGGTTAGAGAGATAAATATCTCGGTTAAGTTCGCAATTGGGTCAAATAGGCCAGATGGTTTCCGAGTAACGAAACAAAATTCGTTTTTAACTTACAAATTTCAAAATATTTTTTTTTTAAGATGCAGTTTCACCATAAAAATCCATTGATATTATTTCCAACTCCAACAAGCTAATACTTTCGGAGATATGATTTTTCGAAATTTCAATAATGACTCGTACTTCTATGATTTCACAGAATGCTATAATTATTCTATCTATGATTTATTATATGACCTGTGTTCATACTTGTAAATGTCATCCTGTGGTTTAAGAGAGTCAAATTCCCTTTAGCTATTTTAATTTGATTTCTTCCATGGTGCAGCTCTCATTCTCAGATTGCTCATTTAATATTGATAAATAAACTATTTTTTGAATTGAATTTCCTTTATGATGCAGTTCTATCATAAGAATACATTGATATAATTCTCAACTCTGAAAGACCAATACTTTCGGAGATATAATTTGTCTGTTTGAAGAAGAGCGCCAGAAATCTCCTGTCCACAGGGCTTAACCAATGTTTTAGCGACGATACCGCTTAATACCGGTATCGATCAGTTATAATTTCTACATTTTAGCGAGAGTGGTTACTAGCGGTAATGGAAGTTCCTCTCCAAAGCCGTCATTTTGACATTTGATACCGGTATCAACATTTATTACCGGGTACTTGGGGTGCGGTTGATATCTGTTAAAAGTTCGAAATTGTCAAAAGTATTAAGTTTGAAATTGTGAAAGCAATTGAAATGGCTGTGGCACAGTAAAGCGTTGAATTTTTTTAATATACTCTAAACCACCAAGAAGTGGTTATAGCGGTTATAGAATGAAGGCAATATGGCTTGGATATATACCACAAAGAGACTATTAGACTACGTTCTGGTTGTACTGGATAGTGTCCACCTCTGCATTTTTTCTTAATTAGGTGGTGAGAATCATTATGTATAAATAAATAAATTATGGAAGGTTTCTTTTTTCATTCGAAACAATCAAGAAAATACAATTTCAGTGTATATTTCAAGCCGGATATCTCCTGTATCTAGCCTAAAGTGCATTAACCATAATTTGAATAGTGTTATCACCATTGGAACTATACAGGTTGGTGAAGACACTCGGGAAGATAGAAAATTCAATGTTAATCTAGACGATGGCCAGGGTCCAGTGGAACAATCAAAACTTCAAAGCGATGCTATATCGAATAAATGACAGTTCTTTCTCTTTAGCAGTTGATGGTCTCGGGTGGGGATGCTACGATACGATTCTCGGACCTCGATCTGCCGATCAGGCGCACTCCAAACCAAACGTGACATACTATAAACCATGTCTGTTGAAAATAAATACGACAATTTTATTCCATTGTATGCAAGGAATTTATTTGCCACAATGAATGACAATTAATTTCCTCTGTGAAAATTATTAATTGGTTTTTTTCGCCATAACTGGTTGGAAAATAAAATAAATTCTACGAAAGTAAGAAATAGGAAAATATAAACAAATTCTAAAGAATGCGAAATCAAAGGTCGACAAATTCAAATTAAATGTTCAAATAATCCTCCTTGTTGAGCCAAACAGTAGCCAAATCGATTATAAAAAGGATAATCTCATATCTCTGAGCAGATTCGGAGTAGTTGCTATTTTGGCACAAAGTTGGGTTATTTTGAACCTTGATTCATTAATATTTGTCGCTCTATCAATTTCATGCCCCTAAACCAAATTTTTCAGATATCACCAAAGAAAAAAATCATTGGGAGATGAATCTGGTAATCTGGGGGTCATTTGATCGTACCATTTATAGAAATGACTTGGTCCGAAAAAGTCGTCCTGAGATATTGTGTGACTGCTCTTACATTGTGACTTGGACAGCCATCCTGTTGAAACCAGACATCATCGAAATTAATTGGTAGCTGTCGAATTGCCGGAATAATTTGATTTCCTAAACGCCCCAGATATTTGGCTGCGTTTAGATTACCATCGATGAAAAATGGCCGTATATGATGTAATTCCCCAGTGTTCCCAGTGTTATGATGTAATTCCCCAGTGTTTCTGCCCAAACATTGAGTTTTTGAGGGAACTGGGTACGCACAGGAATACTTAGATGCTTATTCTTCCTAGACCAGTATCTTACTACTGATGGGTTAATAATAATAATAATAATAATATTTCTTTATTTCAGATAAGATTACCAGATGATAATCTGAAATGAAATAGTGTCCACAGATCTAACTAACTAATCATCTAAATTTAGCATTGAAAAAGTCTCCTAATTCATAGGGTTCAAGATTTATAATCAATGATCTCATTTTATTCTTAAACATTTTTGTACTACTTATATTCTTAAAACTATTAGGCAACTGATTGAAAATTCTTATACATATATATTCAGGGTGTTTCTCACTTAAAGTTAATCTGTGAATTGGAAAGTTTAAATTTTGTGTTCTTGTATTGTACTTATTACTAATGTTATGTCCAATGAATTTATCCTTGTTCCTATGAAGAAATAAGGCACACTCATAAATATATAAACCATACACTGTGAATATATTGTTTTGCTTGAATACACTTCTACATGTTTCCTTAAACTTCAGATTATAAATTGTTCGCAGAATTCTTTTCTGTAGAATAAACATTTCTTTCAAATTTTGGTTAGTACCCCAGAAAATTATACCATATCTGAGCCTAGATTCGAAATTCGCATGGTACAGTATTTTCAATGATTTTTCATTCAAATACCTTTTAGATATTCTGATAGCGTAGTTAATTTGACTCAGCTTTTGACTTAAGTACTCTGCATGCGATCTGAAGGACAGAAAAGAGTCTATGAAGATCCCCAGGAATTTTGTATTATCTGTTACAGGTATTTCCTCACCTCCAAGTGTTATGCATGTTGGTTTGCTTTTATTATTTCTGTTAGTGCTAAAAACTAAGAGACTTGTCTTTTCAACATTCAAAATGAGTTCATTATTTTTTAACCATTCTTGTGTTCTGTTGAAGAAATTGGTTCCCGCTCTGACTAAGGCATCCTTTTCTTTTGCTCCCACTAGTAGGTTGGTGTCATCTGCGTAACTTACCAATGACTCTTCCTCTTCTTCCTCCACAATGTCCTCTAGGTCGTTGAGAAAAATAAGAAATAGAAGGGGCCCGAGGATACCTCCTTGTGCTATACCTCTATCATTCCTAAGTTCCTCCGATTCAGCATTCACACCATCTTTGTTGATTTTTACCTTTTGTTTTCTCTTGCACAGGTATGATTTTATCCAATTAAATGCCATTCCTCTTATTCCATGGGCTTGAAGTTTATTGAGCAGATGTTATTGATTTATTGAGTCATATGTTTTTGACATATCCAGAAATATTGCCAGCGCTAATTTGTCTCCCTCCAGCAGTTCCAGTATACTTTTTGTTAGTTCAAATATAGCTGTCTGTCTTGATTTTCCTTTTAAGAAACCGTGCTGTGTGCTGGTGAAGAAGTCATAGCTATTAAGAAATTCAATTATTCTTGAGCTCATTATCAATTCAAATATTTTTGAGAAGCTTGGGAGAACACTGATAGGCCTGTAGTTACCCATGTCTTTAGGATTTCCTCTTTCAATATCGGTTTGATAATTGCTGTTTTCAGTTGTTCTGGGTTATGTTTTTTATTCAAGGAAAACGAAGACTCATCAGTGAATAGGATATATCTTAGAAACCAACTATTTTCATTCTCTTTTTGCATCATCGTTTCACATAATTCAGTCCGTTTGATATGGTCTTCTGGAAAAATTTCTCGGTTTGTTTGAACCTTATAACATCGGTAACCATTCCTTTTCAAAATATTCCGAACAGTTCTATCGCTAATATCAACTTGTTCAGCAATTTGTTTACTCGAACAAGGTGCACTGGTTTCAAAAGCAGCATACACATCTACCTCTTTGTCCAGAAGATTTTCGCTAATGGTTTTTAGTAGTTTATCAATCTTGAAATTACTGCATGTTCGTAAACACCCGCATTTCTCGGTTTTTTTAATTACCTTAGAAATAGCGGAACTTGAAGGTATTGGCCTATCTTCAAATACAACAATAAATTAATTTATTGTTTTTCGAATTTATTGACCACCAAAGTACCATTTCATAATTTGAATTTTATTATTTTTATTTTAAACCAATATGGTCTTGCGCATCTCACGTTTGGAGTGCGACTGATCGGCAGATCGAGATTCCCGAGAATCCTATCATAGCATCCCCACCCGAGACCAACTGAGCCAAAGAGAGAGAACAGTTGTTCATTCGTTATCGCATCGCGCTGAAATTTTGAGTGTTTCACTCCTAGACTGGACCCTGGCCATCGACTAGATTAACATTGAATTCCCTATCTTTCCGAGCTTCTTTACGATACCTGTATTTGGATGTAATACACTTTTTAGAGATTCCAATAAGACGTCTCGTAAGAGATTAGCATTTCTTCAAATAAATGTAACATTTGCATTATTGTTTATCAAACGTCAAAATAAGTAAGGTTTGCACAGTAAAAAGTAAACAAATAGTAGTAGTAGTAGTATAGTATATGGATTATACTGATCCTTCCTAGGTCTTCCCCAAGGAGACCCCTCATAAGCTCTCGAAGAGCTTGAGCGAGTAAGGAGAACCAGTTCGTGTTCTGTGTAGGCTTTGTTACTGTGTCCTTACGCCACCTTAGGCACAGCACTGTTAATTTTTGACCCAACAGTGAATGGTGGCGATTACCGTGACTAGAAAATTTCTTTCCTAGCCTCGGAATTGAACTTGGGGCTTCCGCTCCCAAGTCAATTGCTCTACCACTGAGCTTTTAGTGACGTTTTAGTGACAACACTGACAACATTGAGATTATGGGGTGGGGGATCATCTGTTGACAGTGATGACAAACCGGTTATAAGCGGTATTGTCGCTAAAAAATCATTATTGATGCAGTTCATTTCAATTTGAAGTAACATACATTACACTTATGATAATATTCTGCAAAACATATCATATTGGTCCAGTTCATTTTAAAAATGCGAAGCAACTTGAATGTACCTTGTGTGAATATTCTACGAATCAAAAATGTAATCTCAAGAGACATAATATAGATTCAGTTTTTTCAAAATCGAAGCAATATATATGTAAACAATGTGATTATAATAATAATGATAATAATAGTTCTTTATTGTACCCATCAGGAATATCCCAATTACTGGGTAACATGTTTAAGAGAAGTGTTATTATCAACATCCGTGAAATATCCTACAAGCAAAAATAAAATAAAATAATGATCCAGCCAAATACAAGTGGACAATTCCATTAATTAGTAGCAATCACAAAAATAAAAATATTTTTTTTTGTGAGAACCGTAGCTCTAGAAAATTTTAAAAAAATTACGAAAAAAAAATTGGTACAAGCACTGACGGGAAGTCAGGAGTTTTTGCGCGTATGTTCTATTGTTCATTATCCTGTATTGGACACTCTTAATCGAATTAACCATGGTGAATCCTATGGTTTGTTCTCCTGTAACAGGTAAACAGGTACCATGGTAATTTCTATTAAGAGACAATAGAATTCACCATGGTAAATTCGATTAAGAGTGTTCAATACAGGACAGGACCAATATATGGACAATAGAACATACACGCAAAAGTTCCTGTCTTCACGTCAGTGCTTGAACCAATTTTTTTTCCTAATTTTTGCGCGTATGTTCTGGAGAACATCGCGTTATCATTTTGCCCAAATGTCTGTAATTTTCGAATTTTTCGCCGAAAATGGTCTCAAACGATTGGGTTCGACTCCGTGATGAAGAATTCGAGTTCAAATTTGATTCTGTCCGTCCGCCCGTAGCCACGATAACTTGAGAACGGAATGAGCTAGCGACTTTTCAGGGTAGGTGGCGCATTCCAATACGACGGACAAGTTCGTTAATGGGCATAATCGGCCCAATGGTTTCCGAGTAATAATTTTGTTTTCAACCAATATAAATCCGATCGAATTGAAACTTGGTGAATAGTTGTAGAATATTAACCTTAGCACGTTTGTGAAATTTTGTGAGAATCGTATCACTAGAAAATTTTTAAAAAATTATCAAAAAATATTTTTTATGTCTCGATAACCTGAGAAAGGAAAGAGAAAGACTTGGCAGGGTCAGTATAATAATAATCATGTATATAGCACGCGCGCCAAAGCAGATTGACCCCACGTCAATGCTTTTTCACACTTTTTCTTTCATTGTTAAGTCAATCTGCATTTGGCGCTCGTGCTATATACATGATTATGATTATACTGACCCTGCCAAGTCTTTCCCAAGGAGATCCCTCAGAATCTTCTAGAAGCTTGTGCAACTAAGGAGAGTCAGTTGTGTTCTTTTTCAACAGTGTTACTCTATCCTTACGGAAGCTTAGATACAGCACTGTTAATTTTTGAATCGACAGTGAATGGTGTCCACTATCCCTTGGGTAGATCTCCGGCTCGCTCAGTTCACTGAGCTTGAAGTACTCATCACTCAATTCAAATTAGCCACCATGAACAGCGCCAAAGAGTACTGACTTCACGTCAGTGCTTTTTTTTTCAAGTTCCTTTAACATATATGGCTATCAATACAGTTTAGCTGTTAGCTTTACCGTAGATCGAAAAAAATTGCGATTATTGGACCTCCTTCAGGAACGCAATTGCCTCTTCTCCAAATCCGAACGTAATTTAATATAGATCTACCGAATATAGTTATCTATAAATTCGCCCCAGGGTCACGATACATACATTTCAACTCGGAAACAACGCTATTTCCACCAAACTGCCTTGTAGCCGTGCAATAAATTGACATGAATATTCCTTTAAAACCTCACAATATCGGCTCATTACTCCCAACATACCCCAAAAACAGTGACTTCTATTCTGCGCATGCACAATCTACTCGCGGCTGCAAGTCCTCCCAAAATCACACACCCTACAAAAAACTCCGATTCTCCAACACTAGTGGTTCAGGAGATATCGCATCTTGAATCCACGCATGCGTAGACCCTCACCAGGGGATTCTATAGAGGAATAGCATCCGCCACCCCAAAACCCGAATCCTCTCTGACGAAAACACCAGCAGTTAAATCACTGATGGTCTGCACATGCGCATAACGAAAAATGCCCGTAAGGGGTAACATCAATTTCATTATTAGCCCCAGGGCCACGGTACGGACACTTCAACTCGGAAACAACGCTACATCCCCCAAACTGACTTGTCCTTGCACTGAATTGCCATAAATATTCTTTTAGAACCTCACAATATCGCTCAGCACTCCCAACATAACCCACACAACCCAAAAACAGTCACTTCTTTTCTGCGCATGCGCAATCTACTCACGGCTGAAAGTCCTCTCAAAATCACACACCTTACAAAAAACTCCGATTCTCCAACACTAGTGGTTCAGGAGATATCGCATCTTCAATCCACGCATGCGCAGACCCTCACCAGGGGATTCTATGGAGTAATAGCATTCGCCACCCCGAAATCCCAATCCTCTCTGACGAAAACTACAGCAGTTAAATGACTTCTCATCTGCGCATGCTCATAACGAAAAATGCCCGGAAAAGGCAGCATGAATTTCAAAAAAATTGGTTTCGGAATTTCAAGCGAAATATTCCACAAAATAGAGTAATTTTTTGAATTTTTTCAAGTCGCGTGATATTCACGAAATTTTGTAAAAGTGTTTGCTTTGGTCTTTTGAATCTAACTACTGAGTTTCTATTCAATCAGATCAAAATTTTACGAGATACGCATCTTGAATCAACGCATGCGCAGAACGGCACCGGGGGATTCTATGGAGGAATAGCACCCTCCACCCCAAAACCCCAATCTTCTCAGAAGAAAACTCGAGCAGTTAAATTATTTCTCGTCTGCTTATGCGACAAAAAATGCCCAAAAGAGGCAGTTACACCTCCAGTCGTTCACTGTTCACACAAATTTTGAAAACCAATTTAAAATTCCACACATCGTTTACGCATTAATTCAATTGCCATGCTAGTATGTGGTCCATATATTAATCAGTTGCCCTCGTACATATCGACTTGATTCAGATAAACGCGCAAAAAATACGTCGGAACGAAATCTGATCACCAGATGTTCCATGTAGGAATTCGAAATGAAATAATTTGTCCAGTTTGGATGTTCAAAATTATTAATTTTTTTTTGGCTCCTAGTGGTCTGTTCGCAGAAGTCATAATTCGTCACCGAAGTGCAAAAACTTAACTCGATTCGATATTTCGTTGTAGAATTTCCAGCAAAATATTCCGCTGATAGTTATTATTATTATTATTATTATTATTATAAAGATTGCAGAGTACAGTAAAACTATAAACTCTTTGAAAACTACAAAAAAAAAACCTTAATGAAACAGTACTACTTTTAAACTCAAAGCACAGACACAAACACGTCACAGCAACGCACTAGCTCTCCAAGTGTCCAGCCGGTTTTTGAAGGTTTTCACTGACGGAGCTCCAACAACATCAGGTGACAATCTATTCCAATAGCCAAAAACCCGATTAGGCAAAAAATGTTCTCGACTTCTCGTGTGGAACCTCTCACGAGCAAGCTTACGACTATGACCTCTAAGATGGTAAGTATTTAGGCTGAACAAATTTGACAGATCGGTGCCAAAAAATCCACCCAACGCCCGGAACGTGACTATCATATCTCCACGAAGTTTACGATCTGCAAATGTATCCAAGGACATCATCCTCAAACGTTCCTGATAACTGGGTCTCTGTACTCCGAAAGCTAAATGCGTAACTCGTCGTTGAAGTGACTCCAGCATCTGCGCATCCTGCCTGAGCCATGGATGCCAAATGGGTCCGGCAAATTCTAAAACTGGACGGATGTACGTCTTGTATAGTGCAACGACTGTATCTGGATAGCTACCTCTGAAACACCGTTGGAGCAAGTAAAGGCGTTTTTTAGCTTTGTTACAAACATTTAGAATATGTGAGCTCCATGAAAGATCGCTGCTGATGACGACTCCCAAATCTACATGGCTCAAACAACTTTCCACAGCAACACGATCTATGTTATAAGAATGTCTCGGATTATTGTTGCCTAGGTATAACACCCGACATTTGGATGAATTCAGTGGAAGCAGCCAGTCAAAGCACCACCCAACCAACAAATTCATATCGTTCTGAAGAACATGGTGGTAGGCTGACCTATTATATAATTTTGTGTCATCGGCATAGGATGCTGATTGAGAAGTTAACATTGTAGGTAGATCAGATATATAAAGGATGAACAGCAAAGGACCAAGGACAGATCCCTGCGGTACACCACTCAGTACATGCATCAAAGGAGACATCGCATCCCCAACCTTGACGGCGAAAGATCGATCCAACAAAAATGCATCGATGAATTTCAGGAGTGATCCCCGAATTCCCAAATGCTCAATCTTGCGAAGAAGCCTTCGCTTGGGCACCTGTTCAAATGCACGGGCAAAATCAAGATAAAACACATCCAGAGGAACTTTGCTATCCAAACAACTAGTCCAGTCATCCAGGCAACTCAGAAGATTGGTAAGAATAGATCTTCCAGGGACGAATCCATGCTGCTGCGGTGGGATAATGGATTTCGACAAAGCAAACTGGAGCACTTGTGTTGATATAATCTTCTCGAGTACCTTGACGATGACAGAAGTGAGGCTTATAGGTCTATAGTTTTCAGCCTTTAATTTGTCGCCCATCTTGAAAACAGGTGTTACCGTAGACTGTCGCCAAGCCGCAGGAAGAGAGCCGGTGTCCATAACACGATTCATTATATAAGACAATGGAACACATATACAGGGTGTCTGGTGAGGAATGGGACAACGTTTAGGTGGTGATGAGGGATGTCTCAAGGAGTGAGAAAATGCCATTTGAAATCATCTGAGGTTCATGGTTCCTGATATACAGGGTGTTTTAGAAAAAAGTACGAAATTTCGGTTAATTTGCAGTTTAAGTCCTCCTCGTAAAAATCGACTTTTTCAAGTTTTTCGAAGAAAATAAGCATCGTACAGTGATTTTTGATGATTTTCAATAGTGGCAAACTAGTTTTTTTGGAGATATCTAACGGAATGGGGAGTGAATAGGGGTGCTGGGTGGGGTAAAAAATTTTTTTCGTGATTTTTTTTTTAAATTTCCAGCACCCCTATTAGGTTAGGTTAGGTTAGGTTAGGATAGGTTAGTACAGTACCCCTGGAAATTAAAAAAAAAATTACGAAAAAAAATTTTTTTTCGTAATTTTTTTTTTAAATATCCAGGACCCCTATTAGGTTAGGTTAGGTTAGGTTAGTACAGTACCCCTGGAAATTAAAAAAAAAAAATTACGATAAAAAAATTTTTTTCGTAATTTTTTTTTCAATTTCCAGCACCCCTATTAGGTTAGGTTAGGTTAGGTTAGGTTAGTACAGTACCCTGGAAATTAAAAAAAAAATTACGAAAAAAAATTTATTACCCCACCCAGCACCCCTATTCACTCCCCATTCCGTTAGATATCTCCAAAAAAACTAGTTTGCCACTATTGAAAATCATCAAAAATCACTGTACGATGCTTATTTTCTTCGAAAAACTTGAAAAAATCGATTTTTACGAGGAGGACTTAAACTGCAAAATTACCGAAATTTCAAATGACTATAATTCAGGAAATATTAAAGCTAATCCGATGATTTTTGGTATGAACAATGATAGAGTGAGTACGAATCTGTTTGAATGGAAAATTCGAAATAAAATCAGATCCGGACTCAGAAATTTTAGTTTTTCTGAAATTAGGAAAAAACAAAACCCTGTATGCGGTTTTTAATTTTTTTGACTTCAGATTCTGAGAGAGCAGGAAAAATACTTTCAAAATCAACTGTCATCCCGAATGGCACAAATTTTCCCTGCTTTCTCTGATCCTTCGAATGTCAATCTTCCGATTTTCGCTTCTTCCATATTTTTTTCCTCGGTATTTCAGAAACATGAGATCTCAGATAGTTACTTATAAGTAAAAAAAAGATCATAAACGAATCAAAAATTTTATAAAAATTATCAAAAAAGCGAAAAACAGTTAACATTTGGAAAATTTGCGAAGTATTTCTGAAGTACTAATTGATGATTCAGTAGGAACAAAATTAATGATTAATTCTTCAAATATTGTTCAAAATGAAAACCGTCAACTTCTTGTCTCTTTCAGATCTTTCAGATGAGTTTGGATCATTTTTTCCTGTAATATCCAAAGTTTCATTCGTCATGTACATATCTCCATCATTAGTCTTGAATCTAGTTGCCAGTTATGTCGTTCTATGGTTTGCTATCATTCATGATGAGAAAAGATAGATCATTTAGTTATCTGTCAAACTAGTGATATTATTGTTGATACAATCTTACTTCAATTTGTTGAAAATCATGCCGCACACATTTTCTAATGAAGAGTATGTTGACATGATTTTGGTGTATGGTTCATGTGATACGAACGGAAGAGCAGCTGAAAGGGAGTATCGTAGACGTTTTCCCAATCGTCGGGTTCCAAATCACAAAATTTTTTCCCGCCTTGTTGCGCATACGAAACAACATGGTAGTTTTCCCAGCAAAATAGTTTCTGAGAGACCACATACAATAGAAGATAATATCCGTGAGAATATTTTAGAAACTGTGCAAAACAATCCGGGAGTAAGTATCAGAAGATTGGCTTCAATTCATGAAGTATCGAAATGGTACGTTTGGAATACTCTGAAGAGTGAAAAATATCACCCATATCACCCTCAAGTGGTTCAGCAGTTGGAGCCTGGCGTTGAGATCGCACGGCTTCAATTTTCCAGGTGGATAAGAAGTCATAGAAGAAATGTCCAAAGAATATTATTCACAGATGAAGCTCAATTCACTCGCGATGGAATAAACAATGCTCGAAATAATCACCTTTGGCATCAACAGAATCCTTTCGCTGTCGTACAAAGACAATCACAGAGACGTTTCAGTGTAAATGTGTGGTGCGCAGTTTATGATAATATTTTAATAGGTCCTCATTTTTTCGAAGAAAGACTCACTGGAGAAATTTATAGAGATTTCCTCATGAATGTTTTTCCTAATTTATTAGGGAATATTAATCAAAGAGGACTTATCTTCCAGCATGATGGAGCACCCCCACATTTCTCAATTACAGTGAGAAATCATTTGAACGAGATCTATCAAAATAGATGGATAGGTCGTGGTGGTCAAAGAGCATGGCCACCTCGGTCTCCAGACATGACACCGTTAGATTATTTCCTTTGGGGCCACCTCAAAACTATGGTGTACGAGCAAGAGATAAATACGAGGGAACAATTAATTCAGCGAATAATAGACGCATGTGACGAAATACGAAACAACCCAAATGTGATAAGGAAAGCAATTTTTAATTTAATGAAAAGAGCAGATAAATGTGTAGAAGTTGGTGGTTTTCATTTTGAACAATATTTGAAGAATTAATCATTAATTTTGTTCCCACTGAATCATCCATTAGTACTTCAGAAATACTTCGTGAATTTTCCAAATGTTAACTGTTTTTCCCTTTTTTGATAATTTTTATAAAATTTTTGATTTGTTTATAAGCTTTTTTTTAATTATAAGTAACTATCTGAGATCTCATGTTTCTGAAATATCGAGGAAAAAAATATGGAAGAGTGCGAAAATCGGAAGATTGACATTCGAAGGATCAGAGAAAGCAGGGAAAATTTGTGCCATTCGGGATGACAGTTGATTTTGAAAGTATTTTTCCTGCTCTCTCAGAATCTGAAGTCAAAAGTATTAAAAACTGCATACAGGGTGTTGTTTTTTCCTAATTTCAGAAAAACTAAAATTTCTGAGTCCGGATCTGATTTTATTTCGAATAATTTTCCATTCAAACAGATTCGTACTCACTCTATCATTGTTCATACCAAAAATCATCGGATTAGCTTTAATATTTCCTGAATTATAGTCATTTGAAATTTCGTACTTTTTTCTAAAACACCCTGTATATCAGGAACCATGAACCTCAGATGATTTCAAATGGCATTTTCTCACTCCTTGAGACATCCCTCATCACCACCTAAACGTTGTCCCATTCCTCACCAGACACCCTGTAGATAACGAACAGGCTTTAAGCAGGGCAGGAGAAAATCCATCAGCACCAGGAGCAGAAGCGGCATCCAACCCACGAAGATGTTCCTCCACTATGGAGCTAGTAATATATACAGTATCCAGTGAATCAATGTTTCTGGGACAGTTGATAATGGGCATTGGACCACCTGGTTCCGCAACAAATGAGGAATAGAAAGAGTCTGCAAGAATACCAGTCGACTCAGTCTCACCGTCAGCCTTGACACCGTGTTCGTCCATAACCATAGGTATTGAAACCTTACTGTTTAACATAGTGCGCACATACTTGAAAAACCGCCTCCTGCTCTCAGGCCTGGTGAGATTATCTTCATAACTAGTTTTCGAACGTTTTATTGAGGCCGAGAGTCGGTCGGAAAACTCTCTACGTCGTAGGAAGTCCTGTCTTGCACCACTCCTACGAAATCTCTGCCAGAGGCTCCTTTTGACGCGGATTTCTCTTAACAAGGAATCAGTAATCCAAGGTTTTGCAGGGTTCTGTTTGATGCTCCTGGTCCTCGTTTTAGCCTCAATTACACGCTTCAGAGTGGCAGAAAAACGCATCCAAACATCCTCAATATCAGGTACATCAAGCATTGAACTCCAATCAACAGCAAGAAGTTCCCGATTAACTTTTTCATAATCGACCGTCTTTATCTCCTTGGTTATATGTTTAGAAGGAATGGATGAGTAAACCTGTATACCTGTTGCCAAGACCACATGTACCGATTTCCCCAGCGGAGGAAGATACTCGACGTCCGAAATAAGATCCACATCATTGAGAAGAAGAAGATCTGGTGTTGTAGGCTCCTGATTGATCCTGAATCGCGTTGGTTGATTTACGATTTGGGTTAAACTAGATCTCTGCATCATTTCGACGAAGGTAAACGAGGAAGAACCACTTGGTGGTAACTGCTTCAAAGGCCACACACGAATATCACCAAAGTTGAAATCGCCCACAATCAACAAGTTCTTTCTTGAGTTCGAAAGGTGCTCCAAATGATCAAAAACATCCTGGTCATGACTGCAGCTTCTGGGATGATATATACATCCCAGAGAAAGTTCTAAATCATCTGATTTTAAGTCGAAAAACAAGTTATCGATACCAGGGGTAGCAATCGAATAGTGGGATATAGAGCAAGAATGGACAATATCATCGCGAATATAAACGCAAACGCCGGCATAACCAGGAGTTGTAATACTGTCGCAACGATACATTGAATAACTCGGCAAAACAAATTGTTGGTCAGACATTCCAGGATGAAGCCACGTTTCCGCAATGAAAACGAACACAGGTTTCAGGTCAGAAGTGATCAGGCTCAAATCATCAAATTTGGAGTTAAGAGAAGCAAGATTCGTATAAATAAGTGGCCATTCAATAAGTTTGGATCTCAGTTTTTTGAGACGGGATCTGAAGGGATGGAAGGAATTCCTCTCCTGTATTTGATGGTGAGGCCCGATTCCCCAGCAGAGCGTCTCGTGTTGAGTTACTTACGCAGGTCCTGCAATTGCTTGATCTGAAGCGGAGTTTTGTCATCAGTAATGGAAATTGTCCTGTACTTATCAATCGTAGAGAGCACAGTTTTATGACGTAAAATATTCCTAGGTATAACCGAATTCGAAAACTCCACCTTTACTGCTCTGGGCATCTGCTGCCTTACGTTTCCAAGTCGCTTTGTTGATATGACAGCTCTGGCAGAATCGTCCCTAATATAAGAGATAATATCAAATATCACGGACCTATCACAAGATTCATCCTGACCGTCAGGAACGTTGCGTATAATTATGTTAATTACCCTCCTAACACGCTCTAATAGTTCATCCGGACTCACGTGGGATGAAGTATCACAGTTACTGGCCTCAACAGTTGTTGGAAAATTGGAGGTTTTCACGATATCTGTCAAATTCGTCAATTCAGTTTTCAACGCGAGACTATTCTTCTCCAACTCAGTTACATCTACTGATCCCAGTTGATTTTTAAGATCAGAAATTTCCCTCTCCAGAGTTGCATGCGACACTCTCATACCACGCAGTGCACCACTGCACTCCTGCAATGATGAAGCATGCTGTTTCAAAATTCTGTCGTGGGCTTCGACACTTCTTAGGCAATTGCTAAGTTTATCCGATAGATCCTTCTGTGTCTTCTTAATATCAGAAATATCACCCGCGATTCCGTCAAGAACAGACAACCTAGACAAAATCAGGTCCAACTGGTCAGATGAACCGTCGATCTGACCCGCCGCACCACCCGAATTACCCCGTGGTGGTCTGGGATTATTTCTCTGCTGACTGGACATAATAAGTTATTTTCCTGTACGAATTAATCCAAAGGAAACAATATTTGCGGGATAAAAGACAGAGGACACACACTTCACTCAGCTGAGGCCGATCGGTGAGACTTCAATTGACTTACAAAGGTAGGCCTAGAATGAATCAAGGTTAAATACAGAGGATCAAAAACTCAGGTAAGGACAATTTGTATCCGGTAGCTAAAAATCCCAACGGGTATGATAACCTTTAATATACACCTCTTATCTCCAACTCAAATTAACTTCACCCGTACCAAATCAACACGTGCAACGCATCAGGCTCGAATTAACATTACAGTAAATCAAACAGAGAGGATGGAACTCGGAAAACAAGAATGAATGTATGTAACTCACAAACAAATTCCGAAATATTGCAAGAAATACCTTATAGATAGGGCCCAAAATGCGTGAGCACAACGAGCAGAAACTCGGCAATCTCGCGAGCAGCATATGAAATTATTCACACTGTTTTTCACTTTGAAAGAATAAGCAATAACGGAGCACAATAATAACGTGGTTACGTCTCAATAAGGTTGTCTCAATTCAAGTTAAAACATTTTTTAATTTTTTCTACTCATGCTATCCCCACGAAATTGTGCACACGTGTAAGTGTGGATTCATGCAGCCCAAATTAACGAGTATCGACTAACAATTAAAAATTACAAATAGTGAGTAAAAGTTGAACTTCATACACTCTGTATAAAAAGTACCCGGAAAATGTTATTTAAATGAACCGCCAAAAAGGAATCGGTAATTTATTTATTTTTTTAAGTTGGTAGGACCTTCCTTTATTACCAAGCCAAATTTGAGCGCGATCTGTCAACTAGTGTGTTTACAACAGCTGTCCTTATCAGTCGACCTCAAAAGTGCTCTGCGAATTTTACAATGGAAAAAATAGTTGATCAAAGAGTTTGCCTCAAATTTTGTCTTGCAAACGAATTTTCTTGTGCCGATTCATTGAAAATGTTAAAAAAAGCCTTTGGTGATAATTGTATGTCAAAAACACTAGCATACGATTGGTACAAATCATTCAAAGACGGTCGTGAAGTGGTCGAAGATTTGCCCCGTTCTGGACGGCCTTCAACGGCAACAACCGACGATAACATCATCCAAATCAAGAAATTAGTGCTCGAAAATCGTCATTTAAGTGTTAGAGAGTTGGCTCGAGAGTTGAGCATTGATAAAATGACCGTTCATAACATTTTGACTAATGTTTTGTGTATGAAACGCGTCGCCGCAAAACTCGTTCCAAAAGAGCTGAATTTTTTGCAAAAAGAGCATCGAAAGCAGGTCTCTGAAGACATGGTTTCTCGAGCTGCTAGTGATCCAAATTTCATGAAACGAATCATAACTGGCGATGAGACATGGGTCTATGAGTATGACACGTTAACAGCTCAACAATCGACCGAATGGCGCCTACCAAACGCCATCAAAACAAATTCGAAACGAGAATTGAAGGCCATACCTTTGGCGGCGTATGAGCGGTGCATGGAAAAGTGGGTTCGCCGATATCATAGTTGTATTGTAAGCAATGGGGACTATTTTGAAGGAGACAAAATAAATATTGATGATTAAATTTAAATTTATGTGTTTTTTTTTAACAATTCCGGGTACTTTTTATACAGAAGGTATATCTGAATGAGAGTGTTCATGCAGCCAAGTAACAATTATCAATTAATAAATTACAAGTAGGAGTTCGCCAACTTTTAACTTTCTACTTTAATTGAACGAGATTTCGTACTTGTACGCAACTCGTGCGCAGCTCAACGCAGATTAGACAGCCCGATGATGTAAATATAACCTTACTTTGTAAAATATTCAATTTATTTGGTGTGTTTTTAAGTGGGTTCCGTGTTATAACATTGGAAAATGGAATTTTAAACACTTGTTTTCAAATATACGGGGAACAGAGGTTATTTTGAAAAATTAATACCTTCGATCTTCGACTTGTGTGTTTTTATTTCTTGATTGTTAATTTGAGTGCATGAATGCTGCATTTTTGTACGTGGTAATTCTTAATTGCTATTTGATACTTTCTACTTGATAATTGTTATTTGATGCTGCATGAATCCACACTTAGTTACATATTGGTATCCTCCAATACCTATATTAAATATACATACCGTAGTATAATAGATCATATTATTACAATTCTAGGAACTTCTCGCATGAGTAGGGGAAGACGAACCAACCTATATTGTTAACATACCTAATAAGATCTTTATTGTACGTACTGTCGTGACTTTCACATTGTCCGCATCGTCTTTAATCAAATATACTTTTTAAAAATCAAAGTAGTTATTCAATAAACATAAGTGGCGCAGTCGGTAGGATACTCAAAACTTTTTTTTTCGACAAAAATTGCGATAAAGTAGTGTTCGTTTTAACGATTAATTGGGTATTCGAAAATTTTTTCCGGACCTTGGCTCAAACCTCGACCAAGTCCAGCAGAGTGGTGCAACAAAACCAGCGAGCAAAAGTTCAAAATCACCGGAGCTCATAATTAAGAAGGCAACCAATTCATCAGCTTTCAGGTGGAGAAATTATAGTTTGGTACGGAGTTTCTGGAACGAAACTGCCTGCTATAATCGCTGTATCCCCTGAAGCGGAAGCAAAGAAGAAAGAAGAAATCTTTAGGAAGCAAGTAGAGTAAGTTTCACATCCTTTTTCCACTCCCAAACCTTCCAAAAATATTTTTTTTATAAATTCTGCAGAATCTGCAATTTTTTTGAAAAATTGGTCTCAAATATATTAAATAAGTACTTAGTTAAAATAATTCATTCAATACAGTTTTATGAGTATAGAAAGAGAACGCAGTCCTCTTAGACGAAGTAATAGAACGCAGATAATGGCAGTTCCCCAAATTCAAAAACACCATATGATTGCATTCCAGAATATGACGGGAATCCAGCCACATTGGCAATATTTTTATATTCTAGTGAATATCTAATTAATAACTTTTCAGATCAGAATAATATAGGGAATCCACAAAATGAATTTTTGTTGCGAGCAATTATAGGCAAATTAACAGGTAGAGCGATAAATTTAGTCGGAAGTAGAGGAAACCTGAGAAATTGGTTATCGATCAAAAAAGTGTTATTGCAATTTTTCTCAGATCAACGAGACGAAAATTGTTTGGTTGGAGATCTAATGCATCTAAAAGAAGGGAGATTTGAGAGTCCTGTAAATTTTGAGCACAGGTGCCAGGACTTGTTGAGTTTATTGTTAAACAAAATTCAACTTTCTGAAGTCGATGCTAACGTCATTGAACTGAAGAAAACCTTATTCGAAAATCAAGCACTAAATGCTTTCCTCAGGGGTCTTCACTTCAATCTACCCATACGATTAAGAAATCCGCGAACTCTTGAACAGGCCATCGCGTTCACAATTGAAGAAGAAAATTTCTCTTATGCTAGACGTAATTTAACATATGTTCATTCCAGCAAACCTCAAAATTCCCAACTCAAATTTCTGACACCGTCATATCAAAATCCTCTCTATAGAAATGCGAACCCAAAAAATACATTTGTTAGCCAAAATCCAATGAATACGAGTACATATAACCAAAGAAGTATTCAAATTAGAAATCCTCAAGCACGATCACAACCTGTACCGATGGATACCTCATCCTCGAATACAAGATGTACAGAAAGACCCCAAACTCGATTTCAAATCAACAATCAGAGAAACCAAAGAAATTTCACTTCGGAGGAACTTTTCCAACAAGAAATTCAAGAACAAATAAATGTATACGATGATAGCAATTGTTATATTGATCAATATTCTGACGATACAAATGATTTCCAAAATGATCAATATCCTTAAGACCTTAAGAAAAATGTACTCTATACAAAAAATGGACCTATACCTCTATATTTTAAAAAATATTCGTATTCATACAATTTACCACCAAGATCTCAGAAAGTCATTAAACTACCAATAAAATCGTATGAATTGAATCAAGGCATCGTAGAATATGTCAAACTCAACGAAGGAATTGAAATTCCTCAGTGCTTAGTTAAAACTGAAAATAACGAAACATATTTAACAATAACAAATAGCAACGAAACACCCGAACAAATAAGCATTGAACCACTCCAAATTCTCGAAATTAACGATACCGAAGTAACTACAGCAAAGGAAATCCTATGTGATGAAAAAATTGATAATGTACTGAAGGAAAACATGAAGAACCTTCGCTTAGAAAATCTTAACAAGGAAGAAAAAGGAGAAATTCGAGAAATTTGCTTTGAATATAGGGATGTTTTTCATTGCAAGAAAGTGCCTCTAAGTTTTACTAATGTAGTAAAACACGAAATAATAACAACATACGAAATTCCAATTTTCCAAAGATCGTACAGGATGCCTGAAGCACAAAAGAGAGAAGTTGAAAAACAAGTTCAGGAACTTTTGGAAAACGGCATCATTCAACCATCTAATAGTCCATGGAGTAGCCCAGTTGTTGTAGTTCCAAAGAAAATGGACGCACCTGGAGAACAAAAATATCGTCTATGTGTTGATTATCGACTACTTTTTTTTAAGAGACTATCTTTTGGATTGAAAAATGCTCCGAGAACATTTGAACGAGTAATGGACAATCTATTACGAGGAATAATGAACGAAGCATGCGTAGTCTATTTGGACGATATTGTGATTTTTTCGACATCATTGCAAGAACACATCGAAAAATTGCGTAAAGTTTTTGAACGTCTTAGAGCTGCAAATTTGAAGATTCAGATGGACAAATCAGAATTTTTGAAGAAGGAAGTCCAATTTTTGGGTCACGTAATAACTCCGGATAGCCTAAAACTCAACCCTCTAAAATTTATGCAATTTTACGTTACCCAATCCCTAAAACGCCAACAGATGTGAAAGGAATTCTAGGACTTACAGGATATTATCGTAAATTCATAAGAGATTATGCAAAAATTACGATTCCTATGACCGCTTGCTTGAAGAAAGGTAGAAAAATTGTTCACTCGGAAGATTTTAGGGAAGCATTTAATAAATGCAAGCAACTGTTGACAAACCCTCCAATATTACAATACCCTGATTTCAGTAAAAACTTTGTAGTAACAACAGATGCATCAAATGTAGCAATTGGAGCCATTCTATCACAAGGACCCATAGGTTCAGACAGACCAATATGCTATGGATCAAGGACAATAAACCAATCAGAGGAACGGTACAGTACCATCGAAAAAGAACTCTTGGCAGTGATATGGGCAGTCAAATATTTTCGGCCGTACTTATATGGTCATAAATTTACAATATGTACAGACCACCGACCCTTGGTCTAACTGAATAAGTTGAAGGAACCAAATTCTAAATTACAAAGATGGAAAATACGACTTGAAGAATACGATTACGAAATTTCTTATAAAAAAGGAACCATCAACAAGATTGCCGATGCATTATCAAGAATACAACTGAACGTCACAGACTCCGAATCTTTAATTAACAACGTGGAGGAAGAAGATATACAAAAATTATTCGAAGATACAGAATTAATTGAAATGTCTGAAACGGAACTGGATGAAATTTTGAAAAGATTAGATTCCGAAAAAGAAGAAAACGAAGACGACCCAGAAGACGATCAAACAAAAAACTCAGCAAATCCGGAGACAGCAAATTCATCCCCAATAAGAATATTAGCAGAAGTGATCGACTCGAAACCAAATCAATATTTTATTAAGGAAGTTTATAATAACCCGAAACCTGTGAGAAAATAATCCGTGGGAAATATAAAGAAATTCTATGTGCAAATCAGCACTACGAACAACGAAGATGAGATCATCAGATTCCTGAAAGAATATACAGCAGATAAGAAGCGATACTATATCCACTTCGAATCCGAGAATATGTTTAAGACATTCAGCAATGTTGTAAACAAGTTGTTTAACAAAGACGGACCGGAGATAATATACTGCACGGAAAGAAGAGAAGTAATCCAGGATGATGAACTTATCATTCAAGTTTCAGCACGAGGGAAAAACAAATCATAGAGGCGTCAATGAGACCATCAGACAAATTCAGCGAAAATATTACTTTCCATACATGAAAGAACACGTCTCGAACTACATTGCGAATTGCGGAATTTGCAAAAAGAACAAATACGAGAGAAACCCCCCAAAAATCGATATAATGTTAACTGATACCCCTCTTAGACCGTTTGAAAAGATACACTTAGATATCTACACGTTGGAAGCTACTAAATTTTTAACCATCGTAGATGATTTCACGAAAACAGGCCAAGCTATCGAATTAAAATCTAAAAATGCGGTTGATATATTCCACGCTTTATTAGAATATTTTTCAATCTATGGAATACCAGAACGTATAAGTTCAGATCAAGGAATGGAATTTTTTGGACATGTAATAAAAGAACTTCTGGAAACACACAAAATTAAAGTTCATTTCACAACAGCACATCACCCTGATTCCGATGGAATAATTGAAAGATTCCATTCAACAGTTGCGGAACATTGTAGAATACTAAGGTCACAATTTAAGGACCCGATAGGAACCATAATGAAGTATGCCATAATAGGCTATAATAATTCAATTCATTCATCAACAAAATTACCGCCATTAGAACTTACATTAGGTCATACCAAATTAAAAGATCCTCTGGATATTCTATACGATAAACAAATGTATAGTGACTAGGGTGATTCATTTCCCCAAAATTTTTTTTTTTCGGTGCTCATGCAAAATATTAATCTACACATAGAAAAAAAAATTCTCACCAAGTTTGAGCTCTTAATATTAATATTAAGTACTTACAATTTAAATTTAAAGTTTTACCATTTAAAATGCATGTAAAAAAATCTTTTTTTTTTCAAATTTTTAATGCTTACCCGGCTTTTGCAATATTGCAAATGGGTTTGATGGACCTTGTGAGGAATTTCATGCTCTTCAAAATTGCCTTAGAATTTTTTTGTATAACTCGCTCCGGTTCACCAGTAGAAGTCGTCAAGTACAGTTTTTGATAAAAATATATTTTTTTTAAATTTTTTGAGCAAACCGCCAAAAGTAGGAAGAAAAAAGGACCGACTCATAAAATAAAAGTTATCCAACCAATATTCAATTAATTTACAGCCATTCTTATACCGGAAAATGTAAGAAATTGATCAATATTAACTCATAATGTTATTTAGATTAATTTTTTTAATTTATTACCATTATATTTCTCTATACTAAGAACTTTTTAAAAATAAGTATGATTTTTTACTCACAATGAATACAAAAACAACATGAATTTATAAAAAAACTACAAGAATAAAATTGTTACATAGATCTTGCAATTTTTCAACATTTCTGTCGTTTAGCAAAAAAATAAAAATGTAGATTATTTAATTTTCTGTAGCGAAATTCCGAAATTAGCAAAAAATTCAATTTTTTCATTGTCAACTTTGTTCACGCCAACTTTGTATAAGTAGAAATCATTCTTTTAAAAACTGCACCAAGCAGTCCCGAGATGGCATGTTCTAACATTGCTCTAGTTAATTAGCATGATATTGCCGACTCTCTTGTCTTTGTTAACGGGTTCGATGCTTTATAGCATACCTAACCTCAAAATAATTTTCTCATTGTTTGTTGTATTAAGTGATTAGTCCGAGAATCAAGTGACGCTGATACTAAAACAGAATTTTTGCCAAACGACAGAAATGTTGAAAAATTGCAAGATCTATGTAACAATTTTATTCTTGTAGTTTTTTTATAAATTCATGTTGTTTTTGTTTTCATTGTGAGTAAAAAATCATACTTATTTTTAAAAAGTTCTTAGTATAGAGAAATATAATGGTAATTAATAAAAAAAATTAATCTAAATAACATTATGAGTTAATATTGATCAATTTCTTACATTTTCCGGTATAAGAATGGCTGTAAATTAATTGAATATTGGTTGGATAACTTTTATTTTATGAGTCGGTCCTTTTTTCTTCCTACTTTTGGCGGTTTGCTCAAAAAATTAGAAAAAAATATATTTTTATCAAAAACTGTACTTGACGACTTCTACTGGTGAACCGGAGCGAGTTATACAAAAAAACTTTAAGGCAATTTTGAAGAGCATGAAATTCCCCACAAGGTCCATCAAACCCATCTGCAATATTGTAAAAGCCGGGTAAGCATTAAAAATTTGAAAAAAAAAAAAGATTTTTTTACATGCATTTTAAATGGTAAAACTTTAAATTTAAATTGTAAGTACTTAAAATTAATATTAAGAGCTCAAACTTGGTGAGAATTTTTTTTTCTATGTGTAGATTAATATTTTGCATGAGCACCGAAAAAAAAAAATTTTTGGGAAATGAATCACTATTAGTGACTACCTGCAAAAAATCCTTTCAAAATAGGTCAAACTGTTTATGAAACATGTTATAAATATGCCCGTAACAAAAGTGGACCTACCTGCTAAAAATCCTTTCAAAATAGGTCAAACTGTTTATGAAACATGTTATAAATATGCCCGTAACAAAAGTGGACCTAAATTTAGCGGACAATTCGTTATTACAAAATTATTACCTGGGAATAAGGCATCGATTCAAAAGATAGGCGGAAACAAATCAAAACAAAACGTTGGTCGTACAGTTCATTTGAAAAATTTAAGACGACCAATTTTTTCAGGTACATCACCCTCTCCACCATCGTCGGAGCCATCTCCCTAGTAGAATGTACAGAAGTCAAACCAGTTAACGATTTCAATAATTCAATGAGCAAATTACAACATAATCAGATAAACCTGGAAAGTAAAATCAAACGAATAAATCTCTGGATGAATTCATATGCTACGGATTCTTGGGATGATTTCAACTTTATTATGTTGAACTCAGTCTATACTCATATTACTTCAGCGTTGGACATCATAGATAATAGATCATAAATAATTAATGATATAGAAATAGCTATCTCTTTTGCTCGAACGGAAACTTTACACTCTTCCATCATTTCACATGATGAGCTAAAACAGGAACTGTCAAAAATTCAATCAAAAACTAAAGACTATCGCTTACCATTTGTGATTAACGATGAGAACATTATCCAATACTATTCTTGTATTAAAGTCAAAGGATTCATAAGTAACAATCAAGTCAAATTCATTCTAGAGATCCCTCTCACAGAACGAATTAGTTATGATTACTATGAACTATTTCCGTTACCTATAAGAAAAAATAAATTCTATCAAATTATTATTCCTACCACAAAATTCCTCTCCTTATGTGAAACAAAATTTGCTCTATTCAATCGGCCATGTAAAGAAGTTTCTCCTGCCAATTTCCTATGCGAAGAAAACACTATACCTCTATCATCGAGCAACCCATGCGAAGTAGACCTACTCAGTGTCACGAAAAACTACTCAAGATGCAGCCCAAAACTTACGAATCTAAAGGGAACCAGAGTCCATCAACTAGCAGGCGACTATTGGATGGTCATCACATCAGAAGAGAAGATTGCCAGAGTAAAGTGCTCTGAAAGTGCCGAAAAACTAGTGTTGTGCGGAACATATGTCATTTTCGTTCCTCCCAAATGTGAAGTGACTGTGGACAAATACAATTTGAAAAACTGGAAACAAAGTTCTTCCAGAATAAAAATAGTCGAGTTACCTAATGTAAAAATTCAGGATATATCTGAATTAAAGACAGTCACAAAAATTGATCAAGTTCCTATAGAACTGAATAATGTCGAACTTGATAATTTAAAGGATATAGGACTACAAATTGAGCATTCGAGAAAACAAATTCTCGCAATGCAAAATCCTGTTATTCACTATAATAATATTAGCCTGTATACATTGTTAAGTTATGTAGTTATAGTTTTCATAATTTTATTTACTCTATTTAATAAATGTTATATTCATAAGAAATTAGTAACTAGGAAAAATGGGGAGAATAGAAATAATCCCTTGGAGGATATTGAGCTAAAAAAATAAAAAAAAGCACTGACGTGAAGTCAGTACTCTTTGGCGTGCGTGTTCACGGTGGCTAATTTGAATTGAATGATGAGTACTTCAAGCTCAGTGGATAGAGCGAGCCGAAGATCTACCCAAAGGATAGTGGACACCATTCACTGTCGTTTCAAAAATTAACAGTGCTGTATCTAAGCTGCCATCAGGATAGAGTGATAAAGTTGGAAGAGAACACAACTGACTCTCCTTAGTAGCAAAAGCTGCTAGAAGATTTGGGAGGGTCAGTATAATCCTAATCATGTTTATAGCACGCGCGCCAAAGCAGATTGACTTTTTACACTTTTTCTTTCATTGTTCAGTCAATTTGCTTTTGCGCGCGTGCTATAAACATGATTAGGATTATACTGACCCTCCCAAATCTTCTAGCAGCTTTTGCGAGTAAGGAGAGTCAGTTGTGTTCTCTTCCAACTTTATCACTCTATCCTGATGGCAGCTTAGATACAGCACTGTTAATTTTTGAAACGACAGTGAATGGTGTCCACTATCCTTTGGGTAGATCTTCGGCTCGCTCTATCCACTGAGCTTGAAGTACTCATCATTCAATTCAAATTAGCCACCGTGAACACGCGGGCCAAAGAGTACTGACTTCACGTCAGTGCTTTTTTTTATTTTTTTCAAGTTCCTTTAACAAATATAGCTATCAATACAGTTTGACTGTTAGCTTTACCGTAGATCGAAAAAATTGCGGTCGTGGGACCTTTGTTAGGAACGCAATTGCCTCTTCTCCGAATCCGAACGTATTTTAATATGGATCTACCGAATACAGTTATACATAAATTCGCCTCAGGGCCACCATACAGACATATCAACTCGGAAACAACGCTATTTACCCCAAACTGCCTTGTGTCCGTGCACTGAATTGACATGAATATTCTTTTAAAACCTCACAATATCGGCTCATTACTCCCAACATAACCCAAACAACCCAAAACCATACACTTCTCGTCTGCGCAAGCGCAATATACTCGTGGCTGCAAGTCTTCCCAAAATTACACACCTCACAAAAAACTCCGATTCTCCAACACTAGCGGTTCAGGAGATATCGCTTCTTGAATCCACGCATGCGCAGACCCTCATCAGGGGATTCTATAGAGGAATAGCATCCGCCACCCCAAAACCCCAATCCTCTCTGACGAAAGCACCAGCAGTTAAATCACTGATGGTCTGCTCATGCGCATAACAAAAAAATGCCCGTAAGGGTTAACATCAATTCCGAAATTAGCCCCAGGGCCACGGTACGGACACTTTATCTCGGAAACAACGCTACATCCCCCAAACTGACTTGTCCTTGCACTGAATTGCCATGAATATTCTTTTAAAACCTCACAATATCGGCTCAGCACTCCCAACATAACCCATACAACCCAAAAACAGGCACTTCTCTTCTGCGCATGCGCAATCTATAGTGGCTGCAAGTCCTCCTAAAATCACACACCTTACAAAAACTCCGATTCTCCAACACTAGAGGTTCAGGAGATATTGCATCTTTAATCCACGCATGCGCAGACCCTCACCAGTGGATTCTATGGAAGAATAGCATCCGCCACCCCAAAATCCCAATCCTCTCCGACGAAAATACCAGCAGTTAAATCACTGATGGTCTGCTCATGCGCATAACGAAAATTAGCCCCAGGGCTACGGTACGAACACTCTAATTCGGAAACAACGCTACATCCCCCAAACTGACTTGCCGTGCACTGAATTGCCATGAATATTCTTTTAAAATCTCACAATATTGGCTCAGCACTCCCGACATAACCCATACAACCCAAAAGCAGTCACTTCTCTTCTGCGCATGCGCAATCTACTTGCGGCTGAAAGTCCTCCCAAAATCACACACCTTACAAAAAACTCCGAATCTCCAACACTAGTGGTTCGGGAGATATCGCATATTTAATCTACGCATGCGCGGACCCTCACCAGGGGATTCTATAGAGGAATACCATCCGCCACCCCAAAACCCCAATCCTCTCTGACGAAAACTTCAGCAGTTAAATCACTGATGGTCTGCTCATGCGCATAACGAAAAATGCCCGTAAGGGGTAACATCAATTTCAAAATTGGCCCCAGGGCCACGGTATGCACACTTCAACTCGGAAACAATGCTACATCCCCCAAACTGACTTGTCCTTGCACTGAATTGCCATGAATATTCTTTTGAAACCACACAATATCGGCTCAGCACTCCCAACATAACCCATACAACCCAAAAACAGTCACTTCTCTTCTGCGCATGCGCAATCTACTCGCGGCTAAAAGTCCTCTCAAAATAACACACCTTACAAAAAACTCCGATTCTCCAACACTAGTGGTTCGGGAGATATCGTTCTTTAATCTACGCATGCGCAGACCCTCATCAGGGATAAGGATTCTATGGAGGAATAGCATCCGCCACCCCAAAACCCCAATCCTCTCTGACGAAAACTACAGCAGTTGAATGACTTCTCATCTGCGCTTGCGCACAACGAAAAATGCCCGGATAGGGCAGCATGAACCTCAAAAAAATAGGTTTCGGCATTTTAAGCAAAATATTCCGCAAAATAGTAGTAATTTTTTGATTTTTTTCATGTCACGTGATCTTCACGAAATTTTGCAAAAGTGTTTGCATTGGTCTTTTGCATCTAACTACTGAGTTTCAATTTAATCAGATCAGTATTTTTCGAGTTATCGTGAAAACAAAATTTTAAAATTTTCGAAATTTTTTTTTGCCACTTTAGAACCGTCCGGTCAAAACAAAACTTCGCAGGCAGATGAAGGTCATGATTCTACAATTTGATGCCAAATTTCAGAAAGATCGAGTGATCGGTTCCGGAAATATTCATAAAAAACGTTTTGACTAAAAACGGCCTTAACTCCGAAACCGCTCGGTGGATTTCGCCCGTTAACGAACTTGTCCGAGATATTTACGCAACAAAACTACCCTGAAAATTTCAACGCTCTAAGTCGTTCCGTTCGAGAGTTATCGTGCTAACGGCTGGCCGGACCGGACGGACAGAATTGAATTTGACCTCGAATTATTTATCAGGGAGCCCAATCGTTTGAGACCATTTTCGAAAAAAAATTCGAAAAATACAGACATTGTGACGAAATGATAGCACGCTGTTCCTTGCGGAACACGCGCGCAAAAATTTGTGTTCTGTAAAAACCCCAATTTTTTTTCTTAAGCGTGGAGGAGTTACATATTAGTATCCTCCAATACCTATATTAAATATACATATCGTAGTATAATAGATCATATTACAATTCTAGGAACTTCTCGCATGAGTAGGGGAAGACGAACCAACCTATATTGTTAACATACCTAATAAGATCATTATTGTACGTACTGTCGTGACTTTCACATTGTCCGCATCGTCTTTAATCAAATATACTTTTTAAAAATCAAAGTAGTTATTCAATAAACATAAGTTGTTTTCATTGGTACTTCGCATCTAACTACCGAGCTTCAATTCAATAATTGAAGCTCGGATAAGTATTTTTCCAGTTAAATTGGAAACAAAATTTCAATTTCATTTTCAAATATTTGGCATTTTTTTTTCTAGTTTACAGCCATTCGATCAATACAAAACTTCGCAGGTATATGAAGGCCATGATTCTAGAATTTGATGCTGAATTCCAAATAAATCGAGTGATTGGTTTCGGAAATATTCTTGAAAAACGTTTTAACTAAAAATGGCCGTAACTCCGAAACGGCTTGATGGATTTTGCCCATTAACGAACTTGTCCGAGATATTTACGCTCCAACCATGCCCTGCAAATTTCAATGCTCTAACTCGTTCCGTTCGAGAGTTATCGTGCTAACGGCCGGACGGACATAATTGAATTTGACCTCGAATTCTTCATCAGGGAGTCAAACCCAATCGTTTGAGCCCATTTTCGTAAAAAAATTCGAAAAATACAGACATTGTGACGAAATGATAGCACGCTGTTCCTTGCGGAACACACGCGCAAATATCATTGAAACTCATTGAAAAAAATTATATATATCAGAAACTATTAATCCGACATGGCAGATATTTTGCGAGAGCCTTCAGAACCTATCTCTACTACCAAGTTCCAAGTTTGAACACAATCGGATCTATATTGTTGGAGATCTGAGCAGCCTTGTGTGAGTTCAGTAGATGGATGGATGACCGTTGCCTTGATAACTCCCGAACGACAGGAGATAGGGACTTGCACTTTTCAGGGTAGGTTGCGCATCTAAATGGGAGAGTTAAGTTCGCTGTTGGCCATAATCGGCCCAACGGTTTTGGAGTTATACCCATCTGGAATATGAATTCTTCGATGACTCAAAAAAAACAGGCCCTATCAAATTGTAGCTTCCTAACTAGTTGTAGAATATCGACATAAAGACGTGTGTAAAATTTTGTGAGAAACGTACCAATAGAAAATTGAAAAAAAAATACAAAAAAAAAATGGTTCAAGCACTGACGTGAATTTAGGAGCTTTTGCGCGTATGTTCTATTGTCAATTCTCCTGTATTGGACACTCTTAATCAAATATACCATAGTGAATTCTATTGTCCGTTCTCCTGCAGTGCTTGAACCATTTTTTTTTCGTATTTTTTTAAAATTTTCTAGGGGTACGGTTCTCACAAAATTTTACACACGTCTTTATGTCGATATTCTACAACTAGTTAGGAAGGTACATTTTGATAGGGTCTATATTTGTTGAGTAATCGAGGAATTAATATTCCAGATGGGTATAACTCCGAAACCGTTGGGCCGATCAAGAGAGTGTCCAATACAGGAGAACGGACAATAGAATTCACCATGGTATATTTGATTGAGAGTGTCCAATACAGGAGAATGGACAATAGAACATACGCGCAAAAGCTCCTGACTTCACGTCAGTGCTTGAACCAATTTTTTAAATTTTCTAAAGGTACGGTTCTCAAAAAATTTTACACATGTCTTTATGTCGATATTCTACAACTAGTTACCAAGCTTCAATTCGATCGAGTCTATTTTGTTTGCGTTATCGAGGAAATACTCTCCAGTAGGTATAACCCGAAAAAAAAGAGGAGAAAAACGGACAAATTAAAAATAATACATAACCTTTTTAAAGTCCCCTCTCACAAATATACTCCTCTCTAGCCGCATGGATCTCTTGAAGAAGAATCGCGCCCGCTAGTTTTCAAAGATATTTACTCTTATTCTTAGACAACTCTTCAATATTTGGCCAGGAGGCTCTCTTCCATAACCAGGTTTTTCGGCCGTCCGTTAACACGATTACGCTCGAACGGAATGAGCTAGACAGTTGAAAATTTCAGAGTAGGTTTGGGAGATAAATATCTCGGTTAAGTTCGTTATTAGTTTCGGAGTAACGAACAAATTTTTTTTTTGCATTACAAATTTCAAGTTTTTTTTTAATGTAGTTTCATCATGCGACTCCATTGATATAATCCTCAAATCTATCGAACTAATACTTTCGGAGATATGATTTCTCAAAATTTCTATAAATAATCGTTATTTAATGATTTCATAGAATGCTCTAATTAAAATTTGCTGATGTATGTAAATCCAACATATGAGGTGAGTCATAGACCTACGTTTGGAATTTAATTTTTTATCTTGCAGTTCTATCATAAGAATCCATTGATATCAAGTTTGAATAATTACTATCTGGTAGTTTGACAATTGCCCCAAAGCCCTGTCAAAAGAGCTTTCCTACTATTTTTGAAAATGGGGACCACTCGAGCTGGCCTGCATCTATTTGGAAAAGTGCAGGTTTCAAGACTCAAATCTATTATAATATGATGGAGGGGCTTAGCAAGGACAGAACTACAGTCTCTTATGACGAAGGAAGGAATACCATAATCTCCAGCTGTTACTTTATTGGGAAAATTCACCATCCAACACTGACTCACCAAGCCACGTTTCACTTATACACAGTATATCTTATGTATAATCACACATTGACTTCAATAAAATTGATTCAAGCACTGACGTCGTCAGGAGCTTTTGCGCACATGTTCTATTTTCTACTCACCTCTATTGGACACTCTTAATCTGATATAGCATCGATATATACCGTTTTCTCAGCTCTTATAATATATGAATACATTAATTCTGACACATGTATTCTATTGGAATTGAAGTACGAAAAAATTACGCCGCAAGTAACTCCAGGATACGATGTTCACATTATTCCGCGAAAACTATAGTGGGTCGGAATTCCACCACAAATCACCGAGTTTTAATTGGATCAGATTCGTATATTTTGAGTTATAGAGGACATAATAACAAAATTCCAGATGAGTATAACCAAAAAACCATTTGGCCGATTATGCCGATTATCGAACTTAAATGTCGCATTTGGATGCGCAACCTTCCCTGAAAATTGCAAGACGCTATCTCTTTCCGTTTTCAAGTTGTCATATATAATATTTTTCAAAATGTTTCAATTTTCAAGTGATACGATCCTCAACTAATTTCACTTACGTGTTCATGCCGATATTCTACAACTATATAGCAAGTTTCAATTGGATCGGGTCTGTATTTTTTGAGTTATCTGAGAAAATAATATTCCAGATGGGTATAACACCGAAACCGTTTGGCCGATTATGCTCAACAACGAACTTAACTCTCCTATTCGGATGTGCAACCTACTCTGAAATTTCAGGTCCCTATCTCTTTTCTTTCGAAAGTTATTGAGGCAACTGTCACCCATGCAGCTACTGATTTCATCCAAGGCTGCTCGGATGTCCCAACAATATGGATCTGATCGTGTTCAAACTTGGAACTTTGCAGTAGAGTTTGGTTTCGAAGGCTCTCGCAAAATTTCAGCGATGCCGGACGAATAGTTTCTGATATATAGAAAAATGATTTTTCTAAAATTTTCTAGTGATACAACAACTAATTACCATGTTTTAATTGGATCGGATTTGTATTTGTCGGGTTATTGAGAAAATAACAATCCAATTTCAGATGGATATAACTACAATACCGTTTGGCCGATTATGCCTATTAACAAACTCCATTGTCGCATTCAGATGCACAGATTGCAAGTCGCTATCTCTATACTCGTTCACAGGTTATCGCGATATAATAATAATTTTGTTTTATTTTCTAGTGACACGATTCTCACAAAATTTCACAAACGTCTTTGTATTAGTATTCTACAACTAGCTATCAAGTTTCAATTCGTTCGAATCTGTATTGGTCGATGAAAAAATTATTAAACCGTTGGGCCGATTATGCCCATTAGCGATATTGCCCGTCATATTTGGAGGATCCACCTACCTGAAAATTTCAAGTCGCTATCTTTTTCCGTTCTCAAGTTATCGTGACAACGGCTGGCCGGACATAATCCGCAGTTAACCCCGAGCATGGAACATGAACCGGTCTACAGCATCCATCACATCGCAGTGACCTACCCAAATCTTCCTCTACCGCAATGCCGCATTAAATACAAATCATTATGCTGCAAACAGGAAAAATCCTCGCATTGATTGATTTTATTATTTGAATTTGAAGCAACATAAATGTCATTTGTGTGAATATTCTGCAAATTAGGAAGATTATCTTGAAATTCACAAATCCCAAATACTTTAAAAATTATTTAAGGATGGACGCAAACACGTTTGATCCCCGATTGCTCGATCATGTGTGCGTATTGCGATGAAACGCCACTCCAGAGAAAAGCGCGTGTGAAATCCCTTAACGCTCTATCATGGCATACTGCAATGCTCAATTGCTCACTCACGCAAGATCGACATGATTTTGTATTAACGCGACAATCCGCGCGAAAGAATGTTCGTGTATGATCATCTCGAAAATCACAAATCCCAAAATCATATAGCATTGGTGGCGAACCTATGGCACGAACAAAAATTTCTCTGGCACGTAATCAAAAAATATTTCTAAGGACTGTGAACTTTCTGGCACGCATCAGCAATGTGATTAGTAATATTTGTAAAATTCTGTACGCGCACTAAAAATGTTCGCCATTTCTGTCATACAGTATCGGATTCCAACAAAAAGTGTCGACATCACACCGAAATCGCATCAGGGTAGTAGTTGTATATTGTTGTAGGGGGTAGCGTTGCACTGCGACCTTAAGGTCTATTGTGCCACCCCGTCAGAGCTGTCGATGTCATCACCATCTACAGCTCGCCTTCCAGTTCCAGAGTTCTGAAGAACTCCAGTATCTAGATGGTTTCAAGGAGGATACGTCTTCGCTCCTGCAGATTTCTTGCCCAAAGCATTCCTTGCGTTGGTTCTCTGGCACGCGTACTAAAAATATTAGCCATTACTGTCATATAGCATCGGATTCCAATAAAAGGTGTCGACAGTCGACATCACACCGAACTCGCAGGATAGTAGTTAACGGTATACCAAATTCTCTTGAGAAAAAATAGCATTGTAACAGCGTATTCCTGGATATCTCCCAAGCGTTTGTGAAAGTCTGGATTGTGGGCCTGATACACAACATCAAAAAAAAACCAAATAACAACTATTACCTGATTCTGCAATCTGACAGATACTACCCTGTTCCTCAGCATATTTCCCAATCAAATCCGGTGTCACACAGGGAAATGTATATACGGACCATTTTTGTACCTTGTAAGCGCGTTCGGTTTTCATATTGAATTGATCAGATTGCTCTGAATCTTTCCTCAATGACCTCCAGTACACACCTAGACCGTTCGGAAAGTAAATCGGATCCATCCGACGGCGATCTTTTAGCTCCGAGTATTGAGTATAAAACAGTCTTATGGCCTGTTTAACCACTTGCTGATAAAGTTAGTCCCGGATATGAATCCAGCGGATAAAATATCTGCTGGAGAAATATGTCTGAGTATTTTTTTTTCTGTTTCATCACTCGGGTCCCAGATAAAATATCTACTAGATAGCTATCTCACAATTTAATGGGAGGTGTGGTTGGCAACGTCGCTTTTATGCTTGCTACTGGTTAAATAAACGTAAGGTGAGTCCTTGTAACTTGTGTATGTATGTCTCTGTGTGTATTGTTGCATAAAATCAGAATATTTTGTAAATAATTTAGAAGGTTAGGTTAGGCATTGTTACTTGTTATTTTATCACTGCGAAAGTTCGAGTTTTGTATCTTTTCTAGGCCAACCGAAAGAAAAAAGACCTTTCGGTAAACTGGCTGAAGCGAAGTGTGAAGTAGTTAAGATGCAGCGAAGGATAATCGAGGAAGAAATGGAAGAAAAAAATTTAAGAAACAGGCGTTAAAAGATGAAATACAACAAAAATATGAGTTACACGAATTGGAAAAGAAGGCTAAACAGGATGAAATTCAGCAAAAATATGAATTGCACGCAATACAAAAGAACGTAATGAAACTAGAAGAGAAAAAAATGTTGCTAGAAATTGAGATTTTACAAACTGATTTAAAAAATAAAAAAAACGTGCAATAAATAAATCAAATTAATAGTAGGTAGTTTTATTTCAACCATGTTGTACACGAATATTGTGTCATTCAATTCAAGGATGATTGAAAATATTCCAATATTACATTTCTTCTAGTATCATTTTCGGCTTCATTGTCCATTCCAATATGCGTCGTGTTGGCTTCGTTCCATATCATCCTGGAAGTGCTCATCCCCTGACATGATAGCAATATTGTAGATTGTATGGTTTGAACTTTGGATCATACAATATAATTTTTTGGCGCGCTGTTCTATGAACAGAGAATTGATTCTGTCCTGCCGGCCGTCAGCACGATTACGCTCGAACGCAATGAGCTAGAGATTTGAAATTTTCAGGTACAAATCTGATCAAATCAAAGCACGGTCATAAATTGAAAAATACCGACCCGAAGACTCATGTAAAATGTTGTCATGTCTGCAAAATTTTTAAAAAAATATTCAAAAAAATTCTGTATCTCAGAAACTATCCGTCAGATATCGTTTAAATTCTACGAGGGCCTTCAAAACCCTACTATACAGTAAAGTTCTAGATTTGAGCTCGATCGGATCTATATTGGTGTAGAGATTTCCCAAATTTCGATATATTTCAAAGATCGCGGTGAATTGGGCCACTGGTTTTATATTCAACCAAATAAATTATCGACAGTTTTTGATTTTTGAAAAAATATAAGTAATCATGATGAGTGTTCTTAGTATTCTGTGATGTCATATTTTATAGCGTTCTATGTTCCAGTTCATGTCATTCTCTGGAATGACAGGGACATGTACGTTTGACACACCTGTATGAAAATGATGAGAAATATACAACAAAACTTGGTTATAGCAAAAGGGTAAATAATCTGAGAGACAGGAATTTCTACGTCAAAATAGAGGATGAATCCTCCTCTATTAGATACTTAGAAGCAGGAGTGCCCCAAGAATCCGTTCTGGGGCCACTTCTGTACAACATCTATATCCACGATATGCCAAAAGATGTACGCACGATGGTAACCCTCTACGCAGATGACACAGGAATTGCTTTCAGACATCGGCGAGCAGATGTCATACAACAAAGACTACAGAAAGCAACCGAAAAATTAAACGAGTGGTGTATAAAATGGAAAATCCAGTTAAATGGACGAAAGAGTCAAGCCATCCTACTACAGAAGAGACAAATGAAAGTTGAAAGAAACCTCATAATAGATGGTGCAGAAGTAAAATGGAAAAGCCACATAAAATCAGCAGTTGAAAAAACAAAGGCGGCAATGAGCTGACTATATCCGCTAATAGGAAGGAAGAGCCGTATGAATAAAAACATAAAACTGACGATGATTGAAACTATAGCGAGACTGCAACTCATCTACGGTTCGACAGCCTGGGGCTTTGCAGCCAAAAGCCACATCAAGAAGATACAGTCGGCAGAAGACATATTAATAAGAAGAGCAATGGACGTACCATGGTTTGTGAGAAATAAACAAATCCACAGAGACTTAGAATGGGAGCAGATCACAACTTTCATGAAGAAAAAAGCTGAGAAGATATTTGAAAAAGCCAACCTACATGCCAATGAGGTACTGAGAAGACTTGTGAACTACGACCCAATAAAAGATGCACGAAATATAAAGCCCTACTACAAAAGGCCGAGAGATCAACTACTTGGAGAATGAAATTAAGTTAGGAAACTTAATTTCTAAACACCGAAAGGATAAAAGATGCCCCTTCATCAAACATGGTGAAGGAAGACCTTTAAACACAAACACGACATAGATCGTGTGAAAAATTCCCAAGGAAGAGAGATAACTGGTTTATAGGCAAAATGCCCGGAACCCGATCACAGGAGTTTTAGTGGGTAACGGATTTCAGGAGAAGGACGGAGTCCCGCACTGTCCCACTCAAAGTGGTTCGTCCATAAAGGATTTCTCCTGTCCAAAAAAAAAAAATAGTGGAATTTTCTCATATACATAATAATATCTATTAGGTACGCGGGTACGAAGGCACGTATATGAATTTTCTGTTCCTTACTTCAATTTGCAATAGAACTATGCTATTCATTTTTTTGAGTTGGTTGATAATGATTGAAAATTTCATAATTTATTTCACGCCGATACATCGCAAGGATTTCCTTACTATATATAATCTATAGTTAGGAATAACAATTATTACTAATCATTCAAGATGAACAGACTAGCTTTCCCTTAAAGCGTTATTTTCTTTGTATGAATATCAGTAATATTGAAATTTCTTACTTATCCCATAGTCATAAATTTTTAACCTATTCAGATTTTTTTAAACTCCTACGATGAACGAAAGTCTGAAATCATATTAATATAATATTCTTATTTTAATTATTAAGTAAAAGCCCGCTACAATTTATAAAACAGCAGATATTACAATGGTGAAGTTTGCAAAAGAATATAAATCAACTTTTCAATCAAATTACAATGACATTCCTCTGATACAGGAATAATTTCCTAATCTGGCAATAAAACTCCCGGAATGACATCAGCCTTACTTTCGTTCAACTAACTGGTTAATGTTTGCGTTTGCTGTCATTTGGTCCAGTTTGAAAGATAAACGTCATTAATGTCAATCGGAATTGAAAGTGTATTTCTGAACATTTTGGTTGATGTACGTATGTGACCAATTTGAAATTTCTATTCGCTAAGTTCATAGGCAGAGTTTTTTGGTTACTGAGTCGAAAATGAATAGTGCAAGGAAGTCGAGCATAATTTGCGAGTCATTCTATAATTATGGAGGATGTACTTAAATTATTAAGTAATATTTTGGACAATAATTATGGACCTCTAGCGAAAAAAAGCTGTTCACTTCTGATGTGGAGCGGAGAAAGATTGACCCACTTATTTATAATTCATTTGTTTATTTATTTATAAAAAATGAAACTACAAATCAACTAAAAGTTGTTATCGTAGAGTATAAACATTATTTGAAATTTAGAAGACCCATTTAAGGAAAAACTAGGTCTTCCCTAAGGAAATCCCACAGAAGCTCCTAGGAGAGTCAGTTTTGTTCTGTATATATTTTATTAATGTATCCTTACGACAGCTTAGGCAAGTCACTGGGTGGTTTTCACCTAAGTACATGATGAATAGAATACTTATCCCATAATATATATAGCTTCGACAAAATGACAAAACAGAATTAAGTGTAAAATGTAAAATTTTGAGTTGGCTTTATTTTTTATAGTCATAGCCTACTCATAACAACCACTTCCTTAGTAGATTGCGGAACATATTTAAATGCACCTTGAATCGAGCATTTACGGTTTATTTCGTTCACTCCCTGATTTATCGTTCACTCTCGAATTTCAAAACGAGAATATCTTGAAACTTGCTTATTGCAGATACGTCCCTTTGTCATTTCAACGATATGAGAACCACCACCAATTTGTTTGAATAGAAACACTAGATTTTCTTCTTGGCTATTCCACTCTTGAACTTTAAAAATTTTAGTGTTCATGTCATCTTGGTTGCCTCTTATCAATATTAAATTTTCTCATGAGATATACTTAATCTTCACAAATATTCAATCGACTAAGTTCCATATAGGTACCTTGTTTTTAAGAATTCTATCTGCAGTAACTCCAAGAGTAACTCATGCATTTTATTTGTCGAAAAGCATTACTTTTTTGCTCTACGTCAACTGGACCTTAATTCATTCCAACCTGAAAGGAAATATTACGACTTGGATTTCTCTGAGTAAAGTAATTCATTCAATTCACTTCTATTACTTACTGCTGATTTTTAGCCAGAAATCCTGAAGGACATATACCAGATATCTTCTTTCTGAACAACTTTTCCACAGTTCTCCATAATTTGGAATTTCTTTCACATACGTAAACAATATTTCTAGATTCCTCCAATCTTCAAATACAAGGTAATCTCGATTATTTTCAACGGAAGGAATACTCGTTCGTACTTCGTGGATTGAGAATATTTTGTTTACGTTTTGTATTTGTGTTTTGATCAGATTCAGATTCGATGTTGAGGTTAAAACGGGGCGCATGCGTAGATCAGAATGTAGTTTGTAGTATATCCATTAATCATGAATCATTCTCAAAAATACCACACAAGCAAGTTACCGATCACTGCTAATATTTATTATTTACCAGAAAATCACAAATCGAAACTATTTAAATTAGAAATGTCAATTTTTACACCACTAACCCGGACTTAGCCATTTAACCCTGCTATTTTGCCGGGTTAAATTTTTATAGTTTTAACCCAGGGTTAGGCTCTAACTCTTGAAGGTGCAAGACCTATTATCAATTTAACCCTAGGTTTAGAGTTAATCCGGATTTAATTAGATAACCCGCATTCGTGCAAGTGGGCCTTAGTGGCCTACATGGCCTAAAATTCCTCTCTACCCATCACAAGATTTAATATCCACAAATGAGCCTCTCACCTTACAAGATCAGAAGCCTTCAGCAAAATTTCAGCGATATCATATTAAAAATAATACATAACCTTTCAAAAGTCCCCCCTCGCAAATATACTCCTCTGAAGGCAGTTGGATCTCTTGAAGAAGAATCGCCTTCTCTATTTCTCAAAGATATTCACTATCTATGTTCATAGAAATCCCTTCAATATTTAGTTGCCTCCTCCTAAGGAGGATCTCTTTCAAAACCAGGTCTGACCACTAATGTAGGGCTATAATCTGCCATAGATTAGTGATGAAATAAGACGATTTTCCCATAATATACGAGCGAAAATATGTCATCATGACATTCATATTTTTATTTTATTTTTGAAGGTTCTCGCAAAAATACGTAGACTACATATTATCATACGACGATTCCCATCCGCTACACTTGGCTACCGCTACGCTACCGAACTCACAAAAGGCTGCCCGGTTCTCCAACAATATAGATCCGATCATGTTCAAACTTGGAATTCTGCAGTAGAGTTAGGTTCTGAAGGCTGTTCCAAAATTTCAGCCATGCCGGACGAATAGTTTATGATATATTGATTTGTTTTCAATAATTTTCAACTATTTTTTTTTAAATTTTCTAGTTATACCATCCTCACGAAATTCTGCAAGAATTTTCGCGTTGGCATTCTTCAACTAATAACAATGTTTGAATTCAATCGGTTTTGTATTCTTCGAGTTAATGAGGAACAAAAAACTACCAAATTTCAGAAAATTTCAGATGGCTATAAATCTAAAACCGTTTGGACGATTATGCTCATAAACAAACTCAAATGTCGCATTCAGGTGCACAACCTAACCTGAAATTTTCAAGCCGCTATCTCCTTCCGTTCTCAGGTTATCGTGACAACAAAAATATTTTTTAATAATTTTTTAATAATTTTCTGGCGATACGATTCTCACAAAATAACACAAACGTGCTTAGGTCTATATTCTACAACTATTCACCAAGTTTAAATTCGATCGGATTCATTTTGGTTGAAAACAAAATTATTACTCGGAAACCATTGGGCCGATTATACCCATTAACGAACTTGTCCGTCGTATTGGGATGCGCCACCTACCCTGAAAATTTCAAGTCGCTAGCTCTTTCCGTTCTCAAGTTATCGTGGCAACGGCCGGACGGCCGTACGGCCGTACGGCACCACAGAATTAAATTTCACATTTGGGCAAAACTATAACGCGATGTTCCCCAGAACATACGCGCAAAAATAAAGAACGCCACACTGTAACCATTTCTTAAGTTCCTTGGAAAATGCACCATATGAATCCATTATTTTAATATCATAGGGAATCTTGTTGAAGTCCTTAGCTGCTTTGTAACTGGTCAATTTTCGTCCTCTTTCAGTTTTAAGTTTAAAATGTATATTCAAATTATTTGGTGATCTTGTGTGGTGCTCCTCTTGGGGTCTTCTAAATTGAACACTGTTTTTGCGCGCGTGTTCCGCAAGGAACAGCGTGCTATCATTTCGTCACAATGTCTGTATTTTTCGAATTTTTTTTCGAAATTGGTCTCAAACGATTGGGTTCGACTCCCTGATGAAGAATTCGAGGTCAAATTCAATTCTGTCCATCCGGTCCGGCCGGCCGGCCGGTCCGGCCGTTAGCACGATAACTCTCGAACGGAATGACTTAGAGCGTTGAAATTTGCAGGGTAGTTTCGTAGCGTAAATATCTCGGACATGTTCGTTAACGGGCGAAATCGACCGAGCGGTTTCGGAGTTAAGGCCGTTTTTAGTAAAAACGTTTTTTATGAATTTTTCCGGAACCGATCACTCGATCTTTTTGAAATTTGGCATCAGATTGTAGAATCATGACCTTTATATGCCTGCGAAGTTTTGTGTCGTACGGACGGCCCTAAAGTGGCAAAAAAAATTTTGAAAATTTGAATATTTTGTTTTCACGATAACTCGAAAAATACTGATCTGATTAAATTGAAACTCAATAGTTAGATGCAAAAGACCAAAGCAAACACTTTTGCAAAATTTCGTGAAGATCACGTGACTTGAAAAAAATAAAAAAATTACTACTATTTTGCGGAATACTTGAGGTTCATGCTGCCCTTTCTGGGCATTTTCCGTATTGCGCATGCGCAGATGAGAAGTCCTTTAACTGCTGTATCTTTCGTCAGAGAGGATTGGGGTTTTGGGGTGGCGGATGCTATTCCTCCATAGAATTCAGATCCCTGATGAGGGTCTGCGCATGCGTAGATTAAAGATGCGTTATCTTCCGAACCACTAGTGTTGGAGAATCGGAGTTTTTTGTAAGGTGTGTTATTTTGAGAGGACTTTTAGCCGCGAGTAGATTGCGCATGCGCAGAAGAGAAGTGACTGTTTTGGGGTTGGATGGGTTATGTTGGGAGTGCTGAGTCGATATTATGAGGTTTTAAAAGAATATTCATAGCAATTCAGTGCAAGGACAAGTCAGTTTGGGGGATGTAGCGTTGTTTCCGAGTTAAAGTGTCCGTACCCTGGCCCTGGGGCTAATTTTGAGATTGATGTTACCCCTCACAGGCATTTTTCGCTATGCGCATGAGCAGACCATCAGTGATTTAACTGGTGGTGTTTTCGTCAGAGAGGTTTAGGGTTTTGGGGTGGCGGATGCTATTCCTCTATAGAATCCCCTGTTGAGGGTCTGCGCATGCGTGGATTAAAGATGTGATATCTCCTGAACCACTAGTGTTGAAGAATCGGAGTTTTTTGTAAGGTGTGTTATTTTGAGAGGACTTTTAGCCGCGAGTAGAATGCGCATGCGCAGAAGAGAAGTGACTGTTTTTGGGTTGGATGGGTTATGTTGGGAGTGCTGAGTCGATATTATGAGGTTTTAAAAGAATATTCATAGCAATTCAGTGCAAGGACAAGTCAGTTTGGGGCGTGTAGCGTTGTTTCAGAGTTAAAGTGTCCGTACCGTGGCCCTGAGGCTAATTTCGAAATTGATGTAACCCCTTACGGGCATTTTTCGTTATGCGCATGAGCAGACCATCAGTGATTTAACTGCTGGTGCTTTCGTCAGAGAGGATTGAGGTTTTGGGGTGGCGGATGCTATTCCGCTATAGAATCCCCTGGTGAGGATCTGCGCATGCGTGGATTCAAGAAGCGATATCTCCTGAACCACTAGTGTTGGAGAATCGGAGTTTTTTGTGAGGTGTGTAATTTTGGGAGGACTTGCAGCCACGAGTATACTGCGCTTGCGCAGACGAGAAGTGAATGGTTTTGGGTTGTTTGGGTTATGTTGGGAGTAATGAGCCGATATTGTGAGGTTTTAAAAGAATATTCATGTCAATTCAGTGCACGGACACAAGTCAGTTTGGGGGAAATAGCGTTGTTTCCGAGTTTAAATGTCTGTATGGTGGCCCTGAGGCGAATTTATAAATAACTATATTCGGTAGATCTATATTAAAATTCGTTTGGATTTGGAGAAGATGCAATTGCGTCCCTAACGGAGGACCCACAACCGCATTTTTTTCCGATCTACGGTAAAGCTAACAGCCAAACTGTATTGATAGCTATATTTGTTAAAGGAACTTGAAAAAAAAAGCACTGACGTGAAGCCAGTACTCTTTGGCGCGCGTGTTCACGGTGGCTAATTTGAATTGAATGATGAGTACTTCAAGCTCAGTGGATAGAGCGAGCCGAAGATCTACCCAAAGGATAGTGGACAACATTCACTGTCGGTTCAAAAATTAACAGTGCTGTATCTAAGCTGCCATCAGGATAAAGTAACAAAGTTGGAAAAGAACACAAGAGACTCTCCTTAGTCGCACAAGCTTCTAGAAGATTTGGGAGGGTCAGTATAATCCTAATCATGTTTATAGCACGCGCGCAAAAGCAGATTGACTTAGCAATGAAAGAAAAAGTGTAAAAAGTCAATCTGCTTTGGCGCGCGTGCTATAAACATGATTAGGATTATACTGACCCTCCCAAATCTTCTAGGAGCTTGTGCGACTAAGGAGAGTCACTTGTGTTCTTTTCCAACTTTGTTACTCTATCCTGATGGCAGCTTAGATACAGCACTGTTAATTTTTGAACCGACAGTGAATGGTGTCCACTATCCTTTGGGTAGATCTTCGGCTCGCTCTATCCACTGTGCTTGAAGTACTCATCATTCAATTCAAATTAGCCACCGTGAACACGCTCGCCAAAGAGTACTGGCTTCACGTCAGTGCTTTTTTTTTTTTAATTGCTCATTTTTCACCTTCCACATGAATTTACATCTTTCAAATTTCGCTAGTTTTTCTAGTGGTAATATGTTATAAAGATTCTGAGCTCGTTTCATTTGGTAAATCAGAAATGTTTTTGATGCTTCTGTTTTGCAATATTTGTAATTTATTTAGACAATATTGAGAAGTGTTCGACTATACTGGAATAAGGTACGTGAAGACGAAATTAATGTGAGCATTGTAGAGCATTATGTTGTATTTATAGTCTATATACGGAGTTGATTGTTTCACCGCGTTAACAAAGCCAACTAACCTATCAATTATTTTCTCTACTTGTAGGTTCCATGTCAAATTCTCATCAATCACTAATCCAAGGTATTGATATTGAGAAACTTTACGAACTTCTATTCCATTAATTACAATTTTCAAGTTGTTTTCAGCTTTCTTTCTCCCACTAAACCGCATATAAACAGTTTTTTCCGAGTTTAGTACCAACTTGTTTTGACTCAACCACTGATGGAAGCGCTCAAGTTCACTATTGCTGTTTGTTTCAAAGTGTAATTCGTTTTTTGAGTGAAATAACAGTACCGTGTCATCCGCAAACATATAGTACTTGCATCTGAGCTTGACGCTCGACAGATTCTCCACATAGTAGAGGTACATTAGAGGACCCAGCACCGTGCCCTGTGGCACACCAGTCCTAGTGAACTCCACTGTGCTTTTGTATATCACCAACAATTGTGTACTGCGGTCTATTTTTTAGGAGAGATTTTATTAGTTTATTTGCTGGTCCCTGAAAACCCAATTTTCGAAGTTTTGCAAGCAATATATCCTGGTCAACCGTATCAAAAGCTTTTCTAAGGTCCGTAAAGATACAAGCAATATGTTCTCCATTTTCCATAAGCCCGATTATATCCTCGACCAATCCCACTACAGCGCTAAGTGTAGAACTTCTTTTTTGTAAACCATATTGGTATGATGGTATGTGCATTTATCTCTATGAATTCTGCAAATTGCACCTTTATTACTTTTTCAATTATTTTAGCTATGATTGAAGTTAGGTTTATGGGACGATAATTATCTGGTTCCTCAGTACTTCCCAGATAGCACACAACATTCTGAGAATGTGATATCTAGCTTCTGAACGTTCATACTTTAGAATATTCTAATAGAACGTTCCATGCATCGTCGTATAACATCTAGAATATTCAAGGAATGTCCTTCAGTAAACGTTCTGATCACATTTCAAAAATGATATCCATATCATATGATATGAAGAACATTACTAGAATATCCTTAGAGAATATTCATAGGAGTTGTAGTTTATTTCAGTATTTGGTAAGATCCTTGTGGAATATAATAAGAACCTCCTCAGAATGTTCTTTGATCATTGCGTCGCGTGGGATCATTTTGAGATTTATGGTTAATTTAATAGTGTAGTGTAACATGTGACTTTACTACTTCACCTCAGAGGCTTTTCGATGCTATAGAAATTTTTATATCTATTGTTCATAAGCTCGGTCAACACCTCCTACATCCTTTTAGGAGGTGTTGGCTCGGTATATTTTCACTAGTGAAAGTTAATCAGTAAAGTTCTGATTCAAATAGATGAACAGCTTTTCAAGCCGAATATTTTTCCCTAATCTTCCAACCCTGACCGATTACTTCGGCTATCAGAACACGCTCCTGGCTCTTGTTACCAGCCCAGCCTACAGATATTTATTAATTTCACAATTCGCATCCTGGAATCATCACGTGACGTGACGTGACGTGAACCAATATGGCGGTTCTTTGTACATAAACAACAAATAAGTTACGTGTTGAGGTCGTTGGTTATTTTATTTTATAGTGTTCATTGACTTATTCAGGAGCTTTTCTGCTGTTTAAACTATATTGAAATGGAGAATGAATATCTGAAAAGACTATTGTTGAACAACGGAGACTTTGCTGAACGGTAGGTTCGAAAAAAAGTACCTTCATCATGTGTTTACATTTGATTTTATTACAGATATACATATAATAAAGTTGGGATTAATTAACGGCTCAGATCCTTCAACATTGAATGTTTCTGATCTGGATAGTGGATAATTCAATTGATGGTGTTCCTCCAATCACATATATGGATATTGCAACATATTTGGATTATTATATACCACAACCTACAAGACATTCATGCATTTTTGCTAATAAAGAGTTCATATCTAATAGCACAATGCTGGGATAATTACTTTGAAAACAAACAGTTATTACTACCAAAAAATACAAATTCAATTATTCACCTCACAGTCGCATTATTGTGATTTCCTTATATAATTTCCAAATAGTTGTTTCGAAGTACGAATCCTATAAGATCTGGAAATATGGGAAAAGAACTGCTAAGAAAATTCATTCAGAAGTTATTATGCCAGGGCTGATGGCGAAATATTTCACATCTGTAGAGGTTGCTGCAGATTATCGAGAAATGATCTTAATAATAATGATCACGAACCAACTGAAGAATCAATCAATTTTGAAGAAAAGTTTGATTTTCCTATTAAATATTACAACGTATTACAAAAATTGGAGAAATAGTAATTTAGACCTTGAGGAAATTAAAACAAAAGTGGTAAGTTTCAAGATTTTGATTTGTGTGATGTATCCAAATGTTACATTCAAATAGATTTTTGTTCTCTAGAAAATTCATTGATACTACCACATTACTGGTTATCAAATTTGTTTACATATAAAAATCCTCGAAATTATTGTATGAAATTCTCCTGGAAATTAATAATGTATACTCCTATCTAACATATAGGATTAGATAAGTCCACAGCATACATATTATTATTTATGTTACATTTCGGTTGTTGTTTTAGGTTTACGAGTTGTCAAAAATTGGGGGCCTAAACACAAATGCTCTTGCTATGAACTCTAGCTGGTTAGGATTTAAGAAGAAGGATATTTTTCGGCATTGATTTTTTCCGAAATAGTGAAAGGTAAGAATTTTCGAAGAATTTACTATGTTCTATAAGATAGATAAGATAAGAAATATATTTCTATGAAGAAGCAATGTTTGATGGAATAACTAGTCAAGATATTTTACCGAAATCGCTTTACTTGGAATTATTGCGATAACTAAAATACATTAATACATATTTGAATTATCTCTCATATTTTACAGAATCTGTGATGAACATTCATAGAAAGATTACAGAGTCTGATGCGGAATTGGTAATTAAGGACTGGTTGGTTGAGGCGAAACAGAAGGAGGAAAAGTTCCAGAAATTAGACCTCAAAACTATAATCTAGTGAAGGTAGGAATATTAGTTGTACTCAATATCATTCATACCATGAAGCAATATTTTTTGATTATTCTACTAGCTAAAATTTGGTTTGTTGCCTTGTATTTCATTCTGATCTGGGTTTACACTGAAAACTATTAAATTATTCAAGGTGCCTAGTAATATTTCATTTCTTCTCTTCCAGAATCTCTGATTTTGAAACCAAAAGGCTGGTTGGTAGCCAAAAATGATGGAGAAGATAATCTCGCGAATATTATTATTTTTATAAACAAAATATTTTGTTATTATTCTTTTGAATTTATTTCAGGAAATGTCTTCCTAAAAATAAAACTGATGACTTGAATTATGTATTATTATAAAATGGATTAGTGTTGTTTGACCTCGATTAACATTATTATATTATTTGTGAAAAAACTAGGCTTATGCTCAGAATCAGCATTCTGATGATTTTTTATGGGATTACGAAAAATAAATAAGAATTTCATAACCATTCAATGTGATGAGTCTATGAAATCTCAAAGTTTAACTAAATATACAAAACATTTTAATTTTAAATTGAATTATAACAAAAAAGCATTCAATACCGTTAATTTATCGTTGAACACAATTTTTTTTTAGTTTTTCAGTTGGAGTTCGGTATTATTAATTCCCGCAGGGAATGCGGCAGGAATTAATAATACCAATGAATTTATAAATTCAACCAAATATTCTCGGAATTAAAGTATATTCTGGGAATATTTCTAGAATGAGTGGGAATCTCCATAGAATATTTGGAGTAATATTAATGGGAGATTTTTTGAAACGTACCTGGAATATTCTCAAGAATATGCCTGAAATATTGTCAAGAACATTCCTAGAAGGTTCTAGAATATTCGGGAGAACATTCATAGAACCTGTATAGAACCAGAGTTCCTCTCTCCCTTAATAGTGCATGGAATGTTCTAAGAATGTGTGGGGTCTGTTGTGAGGATATTCTATGAATATTTGAACATTCTGGCGGTATCTTCTAAGAACATCCATATAACGTGTGTGTGCTATCTGGGTTCCTTTTTTGAACAAAGGCTTAATTTTAGATACTTTGCAGTGTTCTGGGAATGTTCCGTTTAGAATTACATTGTTTATTAGTTCCAAAATCTTACCTCCTACAACTGGAAACAATTTTCTAATGACTACTATAGAGATGTTATCGTAGCCTGAAGAACATGTGTTTTTGAAAGAATGAAATATTATTTTATGAAGTTCTTCGTATGTGCATTTCTTCATTCGTATAGTCTTGTTATTTAAGACCTCTTACCTCTTCAAATTTACTGGCGCTATTCTTAATCATTGCTTGAAGTTTTGGAGCTATATTGATGAAATAGTTGTATAATGCGTTTGCCATGTCTACTGGATCTGTGAATATCTCTGTACCATGCTTTATTCTGCTTATATTAGTGTCCGATTTCCAACTAATGTACAGTTAGTTATTCCTTAGTAACACTATTTAAGATTTCCTACATAAGTATTCTGGTTTGAGTTCTCTCTGGACTGATTACATAAAAGCCGCTTTACACTAGGCAATATTGATGCAACGCAATAGCAATGCAATGTATTGCATTGCATGAATATGATAATTCCATCCTGCAATTCACGCGCTATACTATTTTCAAGGACTTGTACGACCAACTCAAAAAAAACTAAAAGCACTTTTTCATTTATACTGTTTTATTCCGTCGACATTAACTTGCCATAATGAGATCGGAGGAAATTGTTATTATTATATATTATAACTGAAGAAAAGACGTCAAAAAATTAAAGGTAGGCGGTGGTGGGTCAAAAGCCTTGGATTTATAGAAGCCATGGAAATTTGGGAATTCCGCGAGCTTTTATTAAATCAGATAATCAAAATTTTGTGCAATATCAGTCAGAGCTCCCGAACGTGCTATTTTATTATGATAATCCTTAGACTGAATGGAATATATATATAAGCAAGCAAGGTTTTCATACAATAGTATTAAACTAGTACTATTTCTGTAGACTAGACTTACTTGGAAACCGCTACCTTCTTGCTCATATTCATCGAGTGATAAAAAAAAATCAATCCATATAAAATTGATGGAAACAGTTCTGAAAAAAGTTTCGATTGATAGATTAAGTCAAACATCTAGTGAATTTTATCATATCATATTTATGTTGGCTTCAATTAAAGTCACTAAAAAATAAACCAGAATCGCCAAATAATTGCCTGAAAAATAGCCCCTACTCTAATTTTAAAAGTTGCATCAGCTGATCAGAAAATTGCCGTCACGCATGCGCCATTGGGTCATTTCCCATTGCATTGCACCAATATTGCATAGTGTAAAGCGGCTTTAAGATAAGATGCAAAGGGGTGACAAATTACTGACAATTCGCTCGTAAGTGTGAAAAAAGCGGATAGAAATAAACACATTAAGGAAACTCAATAAATTCGTAACATAACCCAATTCCCTCACATATCACAACGTCTGATTGTATTGTTTATTTTGAATTGTATGATATATGACATATGACCATAGTTAGAAGTCGAATTTAAGCGAGTAACCGGAGCAGAGCGGTTAAGACCAATCTCTAGCTAAACATAACCGATCGGTTATAATAGCAAGGGATTGGTCTTAACGAACCGCACTTTTCCGGATATTCGCTTGAATTCGACTATAGTGGTATATTGTTCGTTTTTTTATTTCCTCTGCGTATTTGGGTAGTATTTTTCATTTTGAATAATAATACTAGCCTCTTACATGCATTGTGGTTGGTTGTGAGTCCCATCACGACAAGGATATAGTATATATACAGTAGACTGGGCCAAAAAAAACGACTATTTTTTTTTCTTAATGATACTGTGAAAATATCATTCATTATGATAAAAAAAAATTATCGTGAAATTTTGAGCCCTCAATAATAGTATTAAGGGGTGTATCGTTACGACTATTGGTTTTTTAACAGTAATCGCATGTTTTCACTCAAAACTCGTCAATTATCAATTTGAAAAATTTGAGCGATACGTATTCTTAAAGTAAATTAAATTCCCTACAAAAAAGCTCTCTTTGTAAATTAATGTAAAACAAGCCGTTTGCTTGTTATCGTGCCTGAAACATTGTTTTATTTTTTCAATTTTGCGTTTTGATTTTGCATTTTTGCAACTACCAGAAATATCAATATTTTTGTGGTACAAAATACTAATTTTAAACTAAATTTAATACTCTACAAAAAAAGTTTCTTAACATTTTTAATTAATTTCACTCCTTCCAAAGTTATTCGACGTTGAAGTTGAATTCAAAAGTAATTTATCGTTTTTTTCGCGTTAAACATAATTTTTTCCACTTGATTGAAAAATTTATTACTTAAATATTGAGAGTAACTTTTTTCTCTCCACCACTAAACTTTTTTTTGTAAAATCATAATTTATTAAAGTATTATTTTGCTACTCCAATTGGAGTTGCTTAAATACATTAAAAATGAATTTATGTAGATAACTAATCGTTAAAAAGCAGAATAATACATTAATAAATTATGATTTTACAAAAAAAAGTTTAGTGGTCGAGAGAAAAAAGAGAGTTAATGAATTTTTCAATCAAGTGGAAAAAATTATGTTTAACGCGAAAAAACGATAAATTACTTTTGAATTTAACTTCAACGTCGAATAACTTTGGAAGGAGTGAAATTAATTGAAAATGTTAGGAAACTTTTTTTGTAGAGTATTAAATTTCTTTTAAAATAAGTATTTTGTAACACAAAAATATTGATATTTCTGGAAGTTACAAAAATGCAAAATCAAAACGCAAAATTGAAAAAATAGATCAATGTTTCAGGCACGATAACAAGCAAACGGCTTGTTGCATTAATTTACAAAGAGAGCTTTTTTGTAGGGAATTTAATTTCCTTTAAGAATACGTATCGCTCAAATTTTTCAAATTAATAATTGACGAGTTTTGAGTGAAAACATGCGATTACTGTTAAAAAACCAATAGTCCTAACGATACACCCCTTAATACTATTTCTAAGGGCTCAAACATTCACGATAATTTTTTTTTATCATCATGAATGATATTTTCACAGTATCATTAAGAAAAAAAGAGTGGTTTTTTTTGGCCCAGTCTAATATACAGTATGGTGCAAATGAAAGGAATAAATTCGTTATTTCGTAAACCGGCGACTTTAAAAAAAATCCGGAAACCCGTCGATTTTCATTTTTAAACGGGCTATTCGTAAGGATACCTTTTTATTTTTGACGTCATCTATGTGAGCGTGATGACGTCATCGCTAAAATTTTCAGATGGAAAGGTGGGTGTTGTAATACATTATTTGAAAGATCTTTTAAATACCTATTCAGCCATATCAATAATGTACAAAAATTGATTTTTGTATTTGTTTAAAAAATTAATAAAATTTTATTATTATTATTTAATATCTTTTTATCGATCTCGTTCGTTCGGAGATAATTTGATTCGTAGACAGTTGAAAGCTTATTAATTCTACTGATTTTTATTAAAATCTTAAAATATTGGACTACTTAAGGTGCACCGAGATCTTTTTTTTCTGGAGTTATGGCTGTTTGCAGGTCTTGTAGTCTTCCTATAACACGGAGGTCACCGGGTATTGTTTGTGGAGGTTTTTGACGTGATCATTATCACGCAAATAATCAGTGCAGTGATGTCTCCAAGGCCCAGTCATCTGTTATCAGAGAGTTGGCGGGGACGAGTTGGAAGTGTGTGTCATGTCGTGCTCTTTCTGGGAATTCCACGGCGGGCGGGGGTGGCACCGTGCGGTCAGCTGATCGTTCTCGGCGTTCTGGTGTCATTGCTGGAGCGGTCGCATCTGAGGAAGGTGGGGAAGACATTGTCGGCGATGATGATTTTGTTGACCCTGGTTCCGTTGCCCAATTGACGTCCGAGATACGAGGTCTGCGGCGGTCAGTAAATTTCTGTTCTGACAAGATCAGCGGCTTCGAGGTAAAACTGAATCAATTTAATGATGTTTTGTCTAGGATGGCCATGCTTGAAAATGAAAATCTGGAGCTGAGAAAGGAGGTATCATCGCTGAATACCAAACTTGATAACTTGGAGCAGTTCAGCCGTTCCAACAACTTGAAGATACATAACATTCCGGAGAAGTGCAACGAGAACTTGGTCGAATTATTGTCTAAGATTGGAGCACACTTGAGTGTGCCAATGGATGTTTCCTCGTTAGATCACGTCACCAGGGTTCCTACGAAAATAGCCAATAAACCAAAAAATGTCATAGTGCGATTTGTATCTAAAATAAAAAGAGATAATTTTCTCTCAGCATATAAGGCTGCTCGTCGAACAAATGCCAATACAAAACCTGGGCTTGAAATAAAAGGCGTGTCTGATGGGTTATTTATCGGAGAACATTTGACGATGAAGAATAAATTGCTTTTCAAGGAGGCTCGTATTGCTGCAAAGAGAGTGCAATTTAAATTTGTTTGGACTCATAATGGAAATGTCTTGATGCGCAAAAGTGAGACCTCCAAAATTGTGCATATTTCCAGTGTTTCGGATCTGGATGAACTGTAATATTCGTTGAACTGTTACCATTTACAAATCGTTAGGAGCCTTTCTTCAGTCCTCGATGTCTTTGAGTGTTTATTACCAGAATGTCCGCGGTCTAAGAACTAAGTTACCTAATTTCAAGTGTTCTTCTGCATCCAGTAACTACGATCTGTTATTTATTACTGATACTTGGCTGAATGGTGGTGTGTATGACTCAGAAATTGTGAATCTTGGTGAATATGACATATTTCGGAGAGATCGCTCGTCAACATCAAGTGCTAAACGTGAGGGTGGTGGTGTTCTCGTCCCAGATAGCACATACACGTTATATGGATGTTCTTAGAAGGTACCGCCAGAATGTTCAAATATTCATAGAATATCCTCACAACAGACCCCACACATTCTTAGAATATTCCATGCACTATTAAGTGAGAGAGGAACTCTGGTTCTATACAGGTTCTATGAATGTTCTCCCGAATATTCCAGAACCTTCTAGGAATGTTCTTGACAATATTTCAGGCATATTCTTGAGAATATTCCAGGTACGTTTAAAAAAATCTCCTATTAATATTACTCCAAATATTCTATGGAGATTCCCACTCATTCTAGAAATATTCCCAGAATATACTTCAATTCCGAGAATATTTGGTTGAATTTATAAATTCATTGGTATTATTAATTCCTGCCGCATTCCCTGCGGGAATTAATAATACCGAACTCCAACTGAAAAACTAAAAAAAATTGTGTTCAACGATAAATTAACGGTATTGAATGCTATTAAAATGTTTTGTAAATTTAGTTAAACTTTGAGATTTCATAGACTCATCACATTGAATGGTTATGAAATTCTTATTTATTTTTCGTAATCCCATAAAAAATCATCAGAATGCTGATTCTGAGCATAAGCCTAGTTTTTTCATACGTAAAAGCACAAGAGCTTTTTTTTTATCGGATAAACTTTTATTTTTTACGAAAACTAGATTGCTTAGAAATTTAACGAGAACAAACGAACTGATAAAAACTCGACAGCGAAGCTGGAGAGTTTTTATAAGTTTCGTTTGTTCGAGTTTAAATTGCTTGAAAGCAATCTAGTTTGAGTTTACAAAATAGAAGTTAATCCGATCTTAAAAAAATGCTCGAGTGATTTTTAGCAAGATAAATTCACGAATCGAGATAATAAGCGCTTGACAGCATACAATTTTATGGTAGCCATATTGTTATGTTGCTAGGAAACGAGCCAGTACGGCTTGATTTCGAGCTGGAGAGTGTTTTATCGCTGTAAAAAACGATGCAGCTTTTTTATCGATGTCAAAGTGATATAAATGCGATGCTCAAATAGACATTTTATTGTAGGAGTGAATTTATCACAATTAATATAATAATATTATTCGAGGTCAAACAACACTAATCCATTTTATAATAATACATAATTCAAGTCATCAGTTTTATTTTTAGGAAGACATTTCCTGAAATAAATTCAAAAGAATAATAACAAAATATTTTGTTTATAAAAAAAATAATATTCGCGAGATTATCTTCTCCATCATTTTTGGCTACCAACCAGCCTTTTGGTTTCAAAATCAGAGATTCTGGAAGAGAAGAAATGAAATATTACTAGGCACCTTGAATAATTTATTAGTTTTCAGTGTAAACCCAGATCAGAATGAAATACAAGGCAACAAACCAAATTTTAGCTAGTAGAATAATAAAAAAAAATTGCTTCATGGTATGAATGATATTGAGTACAACTAATATTCCTACCTTCACTAGATTATAGTTTTGAGGTCTAATTTCTGGAACTTTTCCTCCTTCTGTTTCGCCTTAACCAACCAGTCCTTAATTACCAATTCCGCATCAGACTCTGTAATCTTTCGATGAATGTTCATCACAGATTCTGTAAAATATGAGAGATAATTCAAATCTGTATTAATGTATTTTAGTTATTGCAATAATTCCAAGTAAAGCGATTTCGGTAAAATATCTTGACTAGTTATTCCATCAAACATTGCTTCTTCATAGAAATATATTTCTTATCTTATCTATCTTATAGAAATAGTAAGAAATATAAGTAAGAAATAGTAAATTCTTCGAAAATTCTAACCTTTCACTATTTCGGAAAAAATCAATGCCAAAAAAATATCCTTATTCTTAAATCCTAACCAGCTAGAGTTCATAGCAAGAGCATTTGTCATCAACCTTTCCTTTTGTTATCACTTTGTGTTTAGGCCCCCAATTTTTGACAACTCGTAAACCTAAAACAACAACCGAAATGTAACATAAATAATAATATGTATGCTGTGGACTTATCTAATCCTATATGTTAGATAGGAGTATACATTATTAATTTCCAGGAGAATTTCATACAATAATTTCGAGGATTTTTATATGTAAACAAATTTGATAACCAGTAATGTGGTAGTATCAATGAATTTTCTAGAGAACAAAAATCTATTTGAATGTAACATTTGGATACATCACACAAATCAAAATCTTGATACTTACCACTTTTGTTTTAATTTCCACAAGGTCTAAATTACTATTTCTCCAATTTTTGTAATACGTTGTAATATTTAATAGGAAAATCAAACTTTTCTTCAAAATTGATTGATTCTTCAGTTGGTTCATGATCATTATTATTAAGATCATTTCTCGATAATCTGCAGCAACCTCTACAGATGTGAAATATTTCGCCATCAGCCCTGGCATAATAACTTCTGAATGAAATTTCTTAGCAGTTCTTTTCCCATATTTCCAGATCTTATAGGATTCGTACTTCGAAACAACTATTTGGAAATCATATAACGAAATCACAATAATGCGACTGTGAGGTGAATAATTGAATTTGTATTTTTTTGGTAGTAATAACTGTTTGTTTTCAAAGTAATTATCCCAGCATTGTGCTATTAGATATGAACTCTTTATTAGCAAAAATGCATGAATGTCTTATAGGTTGTGGTATATAATAATCCAAATATGTTGCAATATCCATATATGTGATTGGAGGAACACCATCAATTGAATTATCCACTATCCAGATCAGAAACATTCAATGTTGAAGGATCTAAGCCGTTAATTAATCCCAACTTTATTATATGTATATCTGTAATAAAATCAAATGTAAACACATGATGAAGGTACTTTTTTTCGAACCTACCGTTCAGCAAAGTCTCCGTTGTTCAACAATAGTCTTTTCAGATATTCATTCTCCATTTCAATATAGTTTAAACAGCAGAAAAACTCCGGAATAAGTCAATGAACACTATAAAATAACCAACGACCTCAACACGTAACTTATTTGTTGTTTATGTACAAAGAACCGCCATATTGGTTCACGTCACGTCACGTGATGATTCCAGGATGCGAATTGTGAAATTAATAAATATCTGTAGGCTGGGCTGGTAACAAGAGCCAGGAGCGTGTTCTGATAGCCGAAGTAATCGGTCAGGGTTGGAAGATTAGGGAAAAATATTCGGCTTGAAAAGCTGTTCATCTATTTGAATCAGAACTTTACTGATTAACTTTCACTAGTGAAAATATACCGAGCCAACACCTCCTAAAAGGATGTAGGAGGTGTTGACCGAGCTTATGAACAATAGATATAAAAATTTCTATAGCATCGAAAAGCCCCTGAGGTGAAGTAGTAAAGTCACATGTTACACTACACTATTAAATTAACCATAAATCTCAAAATGATCCCACGCGTATAATGATCAAAGAACATTCTGAGGAGGTTCTTATTATATTCCACAAGGATCTTACCAAATACTGAAATAAAACACAACTCCTATGAATATTTCTAAGGATATTCTAGTAATGTTCTTCATATCATATGATATGGATATCATTTTTGAAATGTGATCAGAACGTTTACTGAAGGACATTCCTTGAATATTCTAGATGTTATACGACGATGCATGGAACGTTCTATTAGAATATTCTAAAGTCTGAACGTTCAGAAGCTAGATATCACATTCTCAGAATGTTGTGTGCTATCTGGGGTGGGGGTTAGAAGGGGTCTGGATTCAATAATCGTTCCTGAGTTCCAAAGTGCTGCAGAAGATATATGGATTCAGATCTCCATTAATGGTTTAAAGGTATATCTGTGTTGTGTTTATATTCCACCGAAAGACAGTGCAGCAATGGTGTGCTTTATCTCAAAGCTTGATGACATTAAAGGTTTGATTGGTGGGGACGTTATTCTGATGGTGGGCGATTTCAATTGCTCTGGGGTTTCCTGGCTGAAGAGTGTCACAGGTGATTACCTATTACCTATGAACGTAGATACTAAATGTGCTGCCTTATTGGACTCTTTTTGGCGCTCTAGTTCCTCGGAACTGAGTGCTTATCAATTTGCCCAAATGTCTGTAATTTTCGAATATTTCGATGAAAATGGTCTTAAACGATTTGGTTCGACTCACTGATCAAGAATCCGTGGTCGAAATTCATTCTGTCCGGCCGGTCCGGCCGGCCGGTCCGGCCGGCCGTAGGCACGATAACTCTCGAACGGAATGAGCTAGAGAGTTGAAATTTTCAGAGTAGGTTTGGGGGATAAATATCTCGGCTAAGTTCGTTATTGGGCAAAATCGGACAGATGGTTTCGGAGTAACAAAAAAAAAATTTTTTTTTTACGAAACAAATTCCAAATTAAATTTTTTTTAATAAAAAGTTTTATCATAAAAATCCACTCATATCATTTTTAACTCTAACAAGCTAATACTTTCGGAGATATGATTTTTCAAAATTTCAATAATAAGTCGTATTTCAACGTTGTCACAGAATGATATTATTCTATGTATGAATATGAATTGTCATAATGTCAAATGATGTTCTTGAGACAATCAATCGAAGAATTGTGAGCGAAGTGAGAAAAATCTCAGTTGTTTGCTCTGAAATTAGTTTTTCTCAGAAAATTCTTACATTTCGGAACTGAACATGAAGTAAGAGATCTGAGAGTAGTGAGACTGCTTTTCATCCATAGACATAGATATAACTCTCGAACGGAATGAGGTAGGTAGTTGAAATTTTCAGAGTAGTTTAGGGAGATGAATATCTCGGTTAAGTTCGTTATTGGGCAAAATTGGCCAGATTTAATTTGATTTCTTCCATGGTGCTTTTCTCATTCTCATGATTGCTCATTTAATCTTGATAAATAAACTATTATTTGAATTGAATTTCCTTTAGGATGCAGTTCTATTATATGAATACATTGATATAATTCCCAACTCTTAGAAACCAATACTTTCGGAGATATAATTTGTCTGTTTGAACTAGAGCGCCAGAAAGCTCCTGTCCACAGGGCTTGAACCCATTTTCATTTCTTGAGTTGATGCAGTTCAATGATGTATCAAATAGTAACAATAGAATTCTTGATCTTGTACTTGGTAACACATTTGGGGTAAATAACGTAATGATGTGTATTGATCCATTTGTTCCTGAGGACAGTAATCATCCATCTTTGGAATTTCTTTTGGTGTCGGGCTCCTGAAGCCGCTGCAACTGAATAACACATTTTATGGTTTCCGGAGAGCGAATCTTAGGTTAATTGATGAATTGTTACTTGATATACCTTGGAACGATTTACTTGTAAGTAATAATGTAAATGACGATCTACAGGTTTTCTATAGAGTTTTGAATGGGATAATTGATGACAATGTACCTGTAGTAAGGAAAGTCAGGGGTTATCCTTCTTATTTCTCTAACGAAAACATAAAACTAATAAAACGGAAAAATGGATTTCATACGAAATGGAAAATTTATGGTAATTACGGTGATTTTAAAATATTTCAAGTTCTTCGATCTAAATCAAAGTCTCTCATTAGAAGTGATTATAAAAGATATTTAACATCTGTTCAAACTGAGCTCAGGACAAATCCCAAAAAACTATTCGATTTCGTTTCTGTTGGTTCTAAGGACTCTGGATTTCCTAACAGGATGTCATATAAGCAGTGTACCGGTGAGTCAGGCGAGGATATTTGTAATTTATTTGCAGATTACTCTGAGAGCGTTTACACTAAGCCTAATCCTTCCATAAATAAAAACCCTAAGATTGACATATTTGATCATTTCTATTTAAGTTCATTCCGAGTTGCTACCGAACATGTCAGGGAGAAGTTGATGAATTTGGACGAGAAGAAAGGGGCGGGTCATGATTCTATTCCTCCAATTTTTGCGAAAAAATGTTGTTCCTCTCTGAGTATTCCTCAAACGTTGATATTCAATAAATCTCTTCGCAGTGGCTTATTCCCTAACTTCTGGAAGATCGCCTGTACGATCCCTATCTACAAATCTGGAAAAAGAGATCTGATAGAAAATTATCGTCCTATTAGTAAGCTGTGTGTTTTTGAGAAGGTGTTTGAATCACTCATCCATGCTCATTTGCTCAATCATGTCAGGACTCGAATAATAGCTGAACAGAATGGTTTCGTCAGAGGTAGATCATTTGAAACTAACCTCATGAACTTTATCGAGTATGTACAAAAAAATCTTGATCAGGGAGTTCAAGTGGACACAGTATATACGGATTTTAGTAAAGCCTTTGACAGAATAGATGTTAATATCCTTTTGCATGAACTTGAGTATGCTGGAATTGGTGGAACCTTGTTGAACTGGTTTCAGTCTTATTTGACCGATAGGTCCCAATACGTTAAGATAGGAAGGTCAAACTCGAGATGGTTTTCATCCACATCTGGTGTACCTCAGGGTTCCCACCTGGGCCCGCTTTTGTTCCTCATATACATAAACAGGATTAAATGTTGCATCAGAGTATGCAGATTTCTGTTGTTCGCAGATGACTTGAAATTGTTTGTTCGGATTAGAGATATTCGGGATTGCCTGGATTTACAGGGTGATCTTGACAGCCTTGTTCAATTTTGTGAGTCCTTGGGCTTGCATCTGAACATAGCCAAGTGTAATGTTATCTCGTTCACGCGGAATAAGACAAAAATTCACTTTCAATACTCTGTATCCGGAACTACCTTGAAACGGGCAGAATTGGTCAGGGATTTGGGCGTTTTACTAGATTCTAAGCTCCTTTTTGATGAACATATCAATAACGTAGTGGGTGAAAGTAATAGGGTACTCGGATTTGTTATGAGGCAATGTCGTCAGTTCCGAAGCCGTGAGGCAATGTTATCTCTTTATTACGCATTTGTGTATAGCAAGCTCAATTACGCATCTTCGATTTGGTGTCCCCATTATGAAACTTATGTTGAAAGGTTGGAGAGGGTACAAGGTAAATTCCTCAGATTTCTGAGCAACAAGACAGGTTTCCACTTGAAACGTGGTGATCCTGACAATTATTGTGTACGGTTGAATCATTTCGGAATGATAAGTTTGAAGGATAGGCGAACAGTAAATGACATCACCTTTATTTTTAAAGTTTTATCGAACCAAATAGATTGTCCTGAAATTCTTCAGGAAATTAACTTTCATGTTCCTGCTAGACACCTCAGAAATCATGTTTCATTTCACTTACCCACCTACAGAACCAACAGTGCGAAGTTTTCACCTCTGTCGAGAATGATGGATTTATGTAATTATTATGAGGGAGATCTCAACCTGTTTTCGGGTGGGAGCGTGCGTTCTTTCAGAAAAATTGTAAAAGATATTTTCGGGTAACTTATCAAAAAAGAAAAAATATATACAGGGTGTCCCAGAAATCAACGATAAGCCGGTAACGGGCGATAGGCCAAGTCATAACAGTTATCAGAAAAATATAAAAAAAATCTTTGTCATGTACTTTTCAAATTATAGGTATCAGAAAAAAAAAAGGAAAAACTGACATCCTGTGATGATCTTTCAAGTCCTGTGTCTACAAATATTAATTTTTCATCAGTCTTTTTTCTGTAATGTAATCATGAATAACCCTTCTGTAAATTACAGTTTAAAATTAGAACATAACTGCCTCAGTTTTAAATAAAATGTTGGATTTTTGCCCAATATTAAGTTCAAAATAATTACATCATCCAACTTCAACCGACTGTACTGTAAAAAAAATGTACTACACTGTTTTGGCAAGTAACATCAAAAGATGGCGCATTTAGTCTGGATTCCAAAATGGTATGATACTTGCTAGATTACTTCTTAGTTGAGGAAAATAATAATGTTTTTTTAAATGGAACCGGATTTCAGGCCAATTCTGTATAATTATTGGAAATGGAGCCTAGGCATCTTTAAGCCCACAATTTACAAGTAAAGTTTGATTTAAACGGTAGATGGAGAGTGAAGTTATTTTGCCTAGTAAGAGTGAGATAGATGGTGACGCTAAGTGTGAGCGAGATAGATAGTGACGGTACTTTTATGCGAGAGTGAGACGAAATAAAAGGTGCAAAGTTTGAAATAAAATTAAGACATTGGATTTTTTCAGTTGACTTTAATTTAATTAGAAATTACAGCAAATGTTCAAATTGTTGGCCTTCAGCTGCAATGCTCTACATCTTCTTAAAAATGATAGTGTAATAAGACGGGTATAACTTCTTGAGTTAATGTATTCAGCGGCTTCTGTAATTCTTTGGTGCAGCTCGGCTAAATCTCCTTTATCGTTCCCCAGTAAAAGAAATCTATGGGGTTTAAATCGGGTGAACGGGTAGGCCACGGAATTGTACCACCCCGCCCAATCCACCTATCGGGGTATTCTCGGTCGAGGAACTCCCGAACTGTGGGAGCATAATGCGATGGGCAGCCATCTTGTTGGTACCACATGCTGCCGAAAATGTTCAGTGGTACTTCTTCCAATAAATCTGGAAATTGATTTTGTAAGAATTCCTAATAAACCTGGGCATTTAAGTTCTCCGGCAGCTCAAATGGACCAATAACTCTACCATTCAAAATTCCCGTCCACATGTTTACCTCGTTTGCATTGCAGCTGAAAGCCAGCAATTTGAACATTTGCTGTAATTTCTTGTAAATCTAATTAAATTAAAGTCAACTGAAAAAATCCAATGTCTTAATTTTATTTCAAACTTGCATCTTTTATTTCGTCTCACTCTCGCATAAAAGTAGCGTCACTATCTATCTCGCTCCCACTTAGCGTCACCATCTGTCTCACTCTTACTAGGCAAAATAACGTCACTCTCCGTCTACCGTTTAAATCAAACTTTACTTGTAAATTGTGGACTTAAAGATGCCTAGGCTCCATTTCCAATAATTAAACAGAATGGGACTGAAATCCGGTTCCACTTAAAAAAACTTTATTATTTTCCTCAACTAAGATGTAATCTAGCAAGTATCATACCATTTTGGAATCCAGACTAAATGCGCCATCTTTTGATGTTACTTGCCAAAATAGTGTGGTACATTTTTTTTACAGTACAGTCGGTTAAAGTTGGATGATGAAATTATTTTGAATTTAATGTTGGGCAAAAATCCAACATTTTATTTAAAACTGAGGCAGATATGTTCTAATTTTAAACTGTAATTTACAGAAGGGTTATTCATGATTACACTACAAAAAAAAGACTGACGAAAAATTAATACTTGTAGACACAGGACTGGAAATATCATCACAGGATGTCAGTTTTTCCTTTTTTTTTTCTAATACCTATAATTTGAAAAGTACATGACAAAGATTTTTTTAAATATTTTTCTGATAACTGTTATGACCTGGCCTATCGCCCGTTACCGGCTTATCGTTGATTTCTGGGACACCCTGTATATTTTGTTTTTTGCTTTTTATGATGTGTATAATGTTGTTAATATAATTTTAGGTTAATTTGTATCACTGTCTATTTTGACTTTTGTAAGTGAACGCTGCTTTGGGAGTTCTCACCTGTTTGCGTTCTATGTTCTAAATAAATAAATAAATAAATAAATATGACGTCAAAAATAAAATGATGTAAAAAATAAAATGGTTTCCTTACGAATAGTCTGTTTAAGAATAAAAATCGACGGGTTTCGGGATTTTTCCTTAAAGTCGCCGGTTTACTAAATAACGAATTTATTCCTTTCAATTGCACCATACTGTATATTTACAAAAATCCGCTCTAAGATCTCTTATACAAAAAAAAAAAAAATTATTTTCGAAGCAACTTTATTCTATGCAGGTCTGAATAATAATGATAGAAATAATTACGTTCCTGGAGAACGAAAGCGAAAATGCTGACTTAATACAATATTAAAGTATAACACTAGGTTCCTTGAACTGTGTTCGAGGGTATTCACATTCTATTTAGGAATGCGGAAGCCTAACTCATATAACACGTCCCCCTTTTTGCGCGTATGTTCTGGGGAACATCGCGTTATAGTTTTGCCCAAATGTCTGTAACTTTCGAATTTTTTGACGAAAATGGTCTGAAACGATTAAGTTCGACTCCCCAATGAAGAATTCGAGGTTAAATTTGATTCTGTCCGTCCGGCCGTTGCCACGATAACTTGAGAATGAAAAGAGCTAGCGACTTGAAATTTTCAGGGTAGGTTGCGCATCCCAATACGACGGACAAGTTCGTTAATGGGCATAATCGGCCTAGTGGTTTCCGAGTAATAATTTTGTTTTCAACCAATATAAATCCGATCGAATTGAAACTTGGTGGGTAGTTGTAGAATATGAACCTAAGCACGTTTGTGAAATTTTGTGCGAATCGTATGGCTAGAAAATTTTAAAAAAATTATTAGAAAATATTTTTGTTGCCACGATAACTTGAGAACGGAATGAGATAGCGGCTTGAAATTTTCAGGTTAGGATGTGCACCAGAACGCGACATTTCAGTTTGTTTATGAGCATAATCGCCAAACGGTTTTAGAGTTATAGCCATCTGAAATTTTGTGAAATTTGGTGGTTTTTTGTTCCTGATTAACTCGAAAAATACTGAACCGATTGAATTCAAACATGGTTATTAGTTGTAGAATGCCAACGCGTAAATGTTTGCAGAATTTGGCGAGGATAGCATTTGCAGAAAATTTTTAATAAATCATTGAAAAAAAAAAAAATTCTATATATCAGTAACTATTCGTTTGAAATTGCTGAAATTTTGCAAGAGCCTTCATAGTCTAACTCTACTGCCAACTTTCAAGTTTTAATACGATCGGTTAAATATTGTTGGAGATTCGAGCATTCTTGTGTGAGTTCAGTAGATGGGTGACCGTTGCCTCGATAACTTTCGAACGAAAGGAGATAGGGACTTGCAATTTTCAGGGTAGGTTGCGTATCCGAAAGGGAGAGTTGAGTTCGTTTTTGGGCATAATCGGTCTAACGGTTTCCTAGTTATAACCACCTGGAATATTATTTCCTTAATAACTCAAAAAATAAATATTCGCTCGCATTGGTGCTTGGTAACTAGTAGTAGAAAATCAACATAAAGACGTGTTTAAAATTTTGTAAGAACCGTACCCCTAGAAAATTTTAAAAAAATAACGAAAAAAAAAATTTGTTCAAGCACTGACGTGAAGTCAGAAGCTTTTGCGCGTATGTTCTATTGTCCATTCTTCTGTATTGGACACCCTTAATTGAATTTACCATGGTAAATTATGTTGTCCATTCTCTTGTATTGGACACTCTTCATTTGAATTTACCATGGTAAATTCGAATTAAGTGTCCAATACAGGAGAATGGACAACATAATTAACCATGTTAAATTCGATTAAGGGTGTCCAATACAGAAGAATGGACAATAGAACATACGCGCAAAAGCTGACTTCACGTCAGTGCTTGAACCAATTTTTTAAGAAATAACTTCAGCACTGATTGCTGAATTATTTTTATGATTTTTTACAATATTGGTAAATTTGTCAATAAAAATCTTATACAGAAAATATGCTATAGTTATGATAATAATCAGGTTGAAAATGAAGTAAATGGAAGATACATGATTAGGGTGGATGTTCCAATTAAAAAAGTATTGGATTCTCAGAGTTGGGAATTATATCAATGTATTCATATGATAGAACTGCATCCTAAAGGAAATTCAATTCAAATAATAGTTAATTTATCAAGATTAAATGAGCAATCATGAGAATGAGAACTGCACCATGGAAGAAATCAAATTAAATCTGGCCAATTTTGCCCAATAACGAACTTAACCGAGATATTCATCTCCCTAAACTACTCCGAAAATTTCAACTACCTACCTCATTCCGTTCGAGAGTTATATCTATGTCTATGGATGAAAAGCAGTCTCACTACTCTCAGATCTCTTACTTCATGTTCAGTTCCGAAATGTAAGAATTTTCTGAGAAAAACTAATTTCGGAGCAAACAACTGAGATTTTTCTCACTTCGCTCACAATTCTTCGATTGATTAGACATCATTTGACATTATGACAATTCATAGAATAATATCATTCTGTGACAACGTTGATATACGATTTATTATTGAAATTTTGAAAAATCATATCTCCGTAAGTATTAGCTTGTTAGAGTTGAAAATGATATGAATGGATTCTTATGATAAAATTTCTTATTAAAAAAAATTTAATTTGGAATTTGTTTCGTAAAAAAAAAATTTTTTTTTTGTTACTCCGAAACCATCTGTCCGATTTTGCCCAATAACGAACTTAGCCGAGATATTTATCCCCCAAACCTACTCTGAAAATTTCAACTCTCTAGCTCATTCCGTTCGAGAGTTATCGTGCCTACGGCCGGCCGGACCTTCCGGACAGAATGAATTTCGACCACGGATTCTTGATCAGTGAGTCGAACCAAATCGTTTAAGACCATTTTCATCGAAATATTCGAAAATTACAGACATTTGGGCAAATTGATAAGCACTCAGTTCCGAGGAACTAGAGCGCCAAAAATGGTTTCTTGAACAGTCGAATTATCCAATAAAGAATTTGACATAGTTAGATGTTCAATTATTTCTGATTTCATATTTGGGAGAGGTACATTATGGAAAATTGTCGAGACTTCTTCATTATAAAAAAAACTTAAAATTATTAGTTATATTACATGCAGTTTCTATTAGGTAAATTCCAGTCAATTTGTAGTATTCCGTATGGTCTTTACATAATTCACCTATTTGCGCACTACCGATCGATAGAAATTTTCTTGCTGATAATTTCAATAAATCGTCACTGCACTGTGCACTTTCTCGTTTGCAAATTTCTTTCTTGAGAGAAATTAAGTCCTTCATGCAGTTGGGCACTGGTCGTAATAAATTCTGTGGGCAGATACACCAATCTTCTACCTTTGGGCACTCTTGATCGATGGACCATAACAGTTGTTCATCCTTGGCCAATAAGTATTTGGGCTGTTCGATGAGGGTAACATTTCGGTATGGGACATATTGAAGATAATAGGTGTCTAGGAGATTTGGAGAGATTAAGGGTACTTCAATGATAAAGATCACCTCATTATTTCTGAACTTTACAGAAGTGTAGCAGATAGAATAAAAATCTTTTAAATATTATAGGTGTTTCGTGAAATCAGTTGAATCAACAAAATCATAAAATACATTTAAGTGTTGCTTTTATTGTTTTAGTTTTTAGGGATATATAAGATTAACACACAATAATCTAGAACAAATGTGAGAGCTTTTTTTTTTCTTTCATAACCTTACAGTACATCATCTTGTCATTCATTTCTATGTCAATATATGACAGACAGTCATAGAACAATATGCACTCTTTCTTTATATCAACTACTGATATTACAACACACTCCCTAAAGAGGGTAAATTGTTCAAAAATGAAAAATATCAACTTTAACAAATATCAAATGTCTTAAACACAAAATATAAAATTCATTAAAAAACAGTCTTAGTTTGGTTTCTTCATGAGAATCTTCTTCAAATAATTAAACTTCACATTCGGTAGGGGCTTAGTAAAGATATCAGCCAATTGTTTGTCAGTTTGACAATATTTCACATCGAACCAACCTTGCTTCATCTCATCAGCTATAAAGTGATATCTCACTTCTATATGTTTACTATTTCTAGTTAACTGACCTGATTTAATCATCTTGGTAGCAGACTGTAGACAGGTATTTCATTTCTTTTACACACTGAGCAGCAGCAATATACTCTGTTTCCGTCGTCGATAGAGCCACAATTTTTTGTTTTTGAGTACCATGATATAGTAGCTCCGCCAAACCTAATTACGTAGCCTGTTGTGCTTTTCCTTGTCTTAACACATCCGGCGTAGTCTGAATCTGAGTAGGCTTCAATATTATAATTTCTTCTTGATGGAAAGAGAATTCCACTCCCTGGATCACCATTCAAATACCTTAGGGTTCTCTTCACATTATCAAAATCTTGAGATACTGGATCATTCAATGCTCGACTTCCAAAATTCACCGCAAACGCTATATCTGGTCTTGTCTTACATGTTAGAAATAGTAGACTTCCAACTACTCCGTTGTATTCGTACTTCCAATTTTTTGTGTTGTCAACATAGTTCCCTTGAATTGCTATTGGAGTATCCATTTTCTTAGAGTCTTTCATTCCATATTTGGCAATTATCTTTTTTATATATTTTTCTTGACACAGATATATTCCATCTTGGGATCTTTCAATTTCTATACCTATATAGCTTCTGGGTTCTTCTTGTACAGTTACCTCAAATTCATTTTTCAATTTCATGAGAAGTTCGTTTATTCTTCCTATGTTTTTACCAATAACCATCCCATCATCTACATGAATTGCTATGAATAAATCTTTATCTTCATTTTTAAATACACACTGATCAGTTTTCAAAGGAATAAGTCCCTGGAGTTTCAGAAACTCTGTTAATCTCTGGTTCCATTTTTGAGGAGCTTGTCTGAGACCATACAATGCTTTCTTGAGCAAATATACCTTTCCAGGTTCATTGTATCCTTCGGGTAGTTCCATGAATATTTCTGCATCCAATGTGCCATTGAGAAAGGCTGTCTTAACGTCAAATGTTATGATTTTGTAATTTTCTTGGGCTGCTATTGTTAAGAGTATTCTTAAAGTAGTTGTCTGTACCACTGAGCTATAGATTTCAGAAAAATCTAGCGAATTTTTTTCTTGTTGGCATCCTCGAGCCACTAAACGTGCTTTATATACACCATTATCTTCCTTTTTAAATACCCATCTGCTTGTTATTATCTTCTTGTTTTTGGCCCTCTTTGCATCAACCAATTCCCATACACAATTCTTCTCTATTGAGTGTTTTTCTTGGTCAATAGCTTTTTGCCAATTGTTCTTCTCATCACTTGCCATACATTGTGAATAAGCCATATCCACTTCCTCTACCGTTAAAAATGCATGATGTCTCGGTAAAAATTCTTCTGGTATTTCATATTCATCAAAATGTCGAGGAAATCTTCTTCGCCTTTGTTCATTTATGTCTGGATCTGGTTCTTCTGATTCTACAACTTCTGGTTCTGTTTCTAGACAGGTAGAATTATCATTACATTCTTCATGTTCTACATGTAAATCTTGCAGTATAATGGTATCTGATTCTTCGAATAACTGAAATTTATTTCTGAATTCAACATCTCTTGATATGTAAACTCTACGATTATTATTATCCCAAATTCTATATCCATGTATACTATATCCTATGAAAATACCTTTTTTACTTCTATGTTCAAGCTTCTTCAGATAACCTAGGTTTTTTGTGTAGACAATTTGACCAAATTCTTCAATTCCTGAAAGATCTGGTCTTCTGTAATTCCACATTTCATAGATTGTGACTTCAAGAGTTCTTGTTATACTTCTGTTCAAAAGATAGGCAGCAGTTTGCACAGCAAAACCCCAAAATTTATTATCAAGTTTAGATGAATACAACATTGCACGTACCTTATTCATTGGAGTCAAATTAACTCTCTCAGCTTTCCCATTTTGTTGTGTGGCATCATTAATAGTGTATTCGATTACCAGTCCTCTGTTTCTGCACCATTCCTTGAATTCATTGCCACCGAATTCGCCTCCTCTGTCACATCGTAGTCTGTTTTTAAATTGAAATGTGTCTCAGCTTCTAGCACATACTCCTTAATATAATATTCAGCCTCATTTTTCGTATGCAGTAGATAAACCTTCAGAAAATGTGTATAATCATCCATCAAAGTTAATACATATTCTTCATTATCAAAAGTGGCAGGTGAAATCTTTCCACATAGATCTGTATGAAGTAGTTCCAAGGGTCTCGTTGTTCTGGTCCTTTCTGGACAAAAAGGTTTTCTAGTTTTTTTGCTTATTACACAAGATTCACAGATTCCTTCAACTTGGAATTTCTTTATATCATTATCAATACCATTACAAAGATCAGGAATTTTCTTAAGATCAGTAAAATTAATATGACCTAATTTATTATGCCATTTCATGAATTTTTCTTGTTGATTTAACAAAGCTTGTTCAAAATTTGGATTTCTCATATCAATTTCCCAGAGTCCTTGAACCGTTTTTTTGCCATTCAGCACAACAGTACCATCAACAATTTCAATTTTTCCATTGTGTATTACTTTTACTGACTTGTTATCGAATATTGCAATTCCTCTTTTATCAGTTACAGCACTAATTGAAAGTAAATTTCTACTTACACCAGGCAGATGTAAAACGTTTTTGAGAATAACATCTTGAGATGAAATTTGTCCAGTTAGACTGGAGGTTAGCTTCTCACCTTCCTTTGCAACACCAACTTAAATTTCTTCAGTTCTTCTTGGATTGCTGAGAAAACTTGCATCCTTTACAAAATGTTCTGTTGCACCTGTGTCGGCAACAAAAGTGAAATCTGAAGCACTGAACAGGGCATGTTCTTCAGCTAAAACAGAAGGAGAGGTTATTATATACGCTACCTTGTCTTTCTTCTTGTCCTCGATATGATTTTTCCAAAAACAGTTTTCTGATAGATGGTTCGTCTTCTTACAATACTGACATTGGGGTAATGACTCTTCTTTGTTCCCCATATATTTCTTCTTGTATTCTTGATTTTCCTGGTATTCTTTTCTCAGTTTGGCACAATGATTCTTAAAATGACCTTCTTTTTTACAGTAATGATAAATTAACCCTTTGCAAAATTTCCCATTGTTCCCTTTCTTCTTACTTCCATAACCACCTACTGTACTAAAAGCAACTTTATCTTCATCTGACTTCTTTTTAATCCTTTCTTCTTCGGTACCCAGTCTTGATTTTAGATTTTCTAAAGTTTTTTGATCAGTTGCAGTAGAGTCCCATGCACTACTGAAGTATCGATATTCATCTGGTAAGGCAGATATAATTCTCTGAATCATCATCTCGTCAGAAATGTTTTCTTCCATTCTGTTTAATCGGAAAGTGATATTTTGGAGTGTTGATATGTTGGAGAGAATTTACTGATTTTGGTAATTATCTAGAACATTCCATAACTCGCAAATTGATGTTTAAAAATCACTCACCTACTAATTTTGAGTCGTAGATTGCGATTCTGAAGTCAAAAAAGTCTGGTCGCTTCTAGTTTTAATTCCGAAAGTTTCCAATTTAACCTCACTTTGTCACCATAATAACATCGTTATAAACCGTTTTATAGTTGAATATTCATCCTGAATGATATCTTATTGACTCCTTAATCATTTCTGAAGAATGATTTTCCTCATGATTCCCTTATTGCAATGAAATTTTCTTGTTTATGTGTAACATATTTTCATCCATTTTGAATCCTGAAATTGACATAACAGCTGATCATACCGGCAATGGGCGACGTTGCCATACTGTAACTATATTCAGAAGTATTAGGTAGTGTTTTTGCGCGCGTGTTCCGCAAGGAACAGAGCGTGCTATCATTTCGTCACAATGTCTGTATTTTTCGAATTTTTTTTCGAAAATGGTCTCAAACGATTAGGTTCGACTTCCTGATGAAGAATTCGAGGTCAAATTCAATTCTGTCCGTCCGGTCCGGCCGGCCGGCCTGTCCGGCCGGCCGTTAGCACGATAACTCTCGAACGGAACGACTTAGAGCGTTGAAATTTGCAGGGTAGTTCTGTAACGTAAATATCTCGGACGAGTTCGTTAACGGGCGAAATCCACCGAGCGGTTTCGGAGTTAAGGCCGTTTTTAGTCAAAACGTTTTTGATGAAATTTTCCGGAACCAATCACTCGATCTTTCTGAAATTTGGCAGCAAATTGTAGAATCATGACCTTTATATGCCTGCTAAGTTTTGTTTTGATCGGACGGCCCTAAAGTAGCAAAAAAAAATTTCAAAAATTTTTAAATTTTGTTTTCAGGATAACTCGAAAAATACTGATCTGATTAAATTGAAACTCAGTAGTCAGATGCAAAAGACCAATGCAAACACTTTTGCAAAATTTCGTGAAGATCACGTGACATGAAAAAAATAAAAAAATTACTACTATTTTGCGAAATACTTCGCTTAAAATGCCGAAACAAATTTTTTTGATGTTCATGCTGCCCTTTCCGGACATTTTTCGTTGTGCGCATGCGCAGATGAGAAGTCATTTAACTGCTGTAGTTTTCGACAGAGAGGATTGGGGTTTTGGGGTGGCGGATGCTATTCCTCCATAGAATCCAGATCCCTGATGAGGGTCTGCGCATGCGTAGATTAAAGATGCGATATCTTCCGAACCACTAGTGTTGGAGAATCGGAGTTTATTGTAAGGTGTGTTATTTTGAAAGGACTTTTAGCCGCGAGTAGATTGCGCATGCGCAGAAGAGAAGTGACTGTTTTTGGGTTGGATGGGTTATGTTGGGAGTGCTGAGTCGATATTCTGAGGTTTTGAAAGAATATTCATAGTAATTCAGTGCTCGGAGACTAGTCAGTTTGCGGGAAATATCGTTGTTTCCGAGTTGAAGTGTGCATACCGTGACCCTGGGGCCAATTTTGAAATTGATGTTACCCCTTACGGGCATTTTTCGTTATGCGCATGAGCAGACCATCAGTGATTTAACTGCTGAATTTTTCGTCAGAGAGGAATGGGCTTTTGGGGTGGCGGAAGCTATTCCTCTACAGAATCCCCTGGTGAGGGTCTGCGCATGCGTGGATTCAAGAGGCGATATCTCCTGAACCACTAGTGTTGGAGAATCGGAGTTTTCTGTATGGTGTGTGATTTTGGGAGGACTTTCAGCCGCAAGTAGATTGCGCATGCGCAGAAGAGAAGTGACTGTTTTTGGGTTGTATGGGTTATGTTGGGAGTGCTGACCCGATATTGTGAGGTGTAATAAATTTTTTTTCGTAATTTATTTTTTAATTTCCAGGGGTAATGTACTAACCTAACCTAACCTAACCTACCATATTCACCTGAGATGTCGTAAAGATTAAGACTGTACCTTTATGAATTTTCGCCATAGGTACAGTCTTAATCTTTACGACATCTCAGGTGATTATGGTAGGTTAGGTTAGGTTAGGGTAGTACAGTAACCCTGGAAATTAAAAAAAATATTACGAAAAAAAATTTATTACCCCACCCAGCACCCCTATTCACTCCCCATTCCGTTAGATATCTCCATAAAAACTAGTTTGCCACTATTGAAAAGCATCAAAAATCACTGTACAATGCATATTTTCTTCAAAAAAGTTGATAATTACGAGGGGGCGTTAAACTGCATAAAGTAAATTCTAGGAGAGAAAAGAACGAAATTTCAAGAAATAGGGTTAATCACAAACGACTATGATTAGAGATGCGCCCGATATATTCTTTGTTTGTACCAACACCAACTCATTTGCAGTTTGAGAGCAAACGAATTTGACAGAATCAAAACCATTCTCGATGTAGGTATTGTGAGATTGCGAACGAAGTCGCACCGGCAACATTGCAATTGACGTTCGAATTTCATCTAATCGTAAAATGACATAAGGATGAGTCAACAAATGGTCAACAATGAGAAATGTGAATTTTGATCAATTTTCAGCTCTTTTTTGCACAAAAATGATTTGGGAATCAATAGGATATCATTCAGGATTAATATTCAGCTATAAAACGGTGTTATTATGGTGAAAAAGGGAGGTTAAATTAGAAACATTCGGAACTAGAAGCGACCAGACTTTTTTGACTTCAGATTCGCAATCTACGACCCAAAATTAGTAGGGTCAGTGATTTTTAAACATCAATTTTCGAGTTGTGGAATTTTCTAGATAATTACCAAAACTGAATTCAACTGATTATACATGTTCTTGGAAGTTTGACATCTCAAAACATGGTTTTTCACACTTAGATCACACGTTGCTAGTATGTACCTTCTAACCAAGGCATCCTTTGTTTTCCATTCCTTTAATTTCCTCTGATCCACTTCCGTACTTTCCTTGGTAATCGTTCCATCTACTATTTCCCAAATGTCTTTCGCTTCAAATAGAGTTCTTATTTCTAATTCCCACAATGGAAATGTAGAGGCATCCCTTAGCATGGACATGCGATCGAAATCTTCTTTATTCATCCTGGTTTTTTTAGTTTCTTATTATAATCCAAGCACAGATCGGAAATCTGGGCACATAACCTGTTGTTTTTATTGTTTTAGTTTTTAGGGATATATAAGATTAACACACAATAATCTAGAACAAATGTAAGAGCTTTTTTTTTCTTTCATAACCTTAGAGTTTACAGTACATCATCTTGTCATTCATTTCTATGTCAATATATGACAGACAGTCATAGAACAATATGCACTATTTCTTTATATCAACTACTGATATTACAACATCAAGGGCAAAATACTTTCATGTAATATATGGATCTTGCAAAGCTGATGGCTGTGTTGACTTCCGTTAGGATTCTATTTATGGTTAACTCTTCAAATTGTGTAAGAATGAGTCGATTAATACCGTTTTGTACTAACCGATAGTGATTATAATTTTGTATGATTTGATTCGTGACATTGGAATATGTTGATATCATAGATCTCATTATAGTTATAGCTTCATTTTGTTCTGTTTTCAATGTTTGTAGTTTATTTTTTAAGATTGAAAATAATCCAAATAAAGGGATTCGTCCTCACTATCAAGTGTACCGAATAGTACTTTTGCTATATGTCCACCTACGTTTACTAAACCTCTTTTGTGTAGGGCAGTACATAAATTACTGAGAAGCATTTTTTTTATTTTTTTTTATTTAATTTGTGTGTCTCGACTGCAGAGGTCATTGACACGGTTACAGTGTAATCAAGATCAATATGTGACAATATGATAAGGAAATTCAAATTTGAGTGTACAGTTGAGTAGCCTTAAGATATTTTAACAGGTATTCAAAGTTTGGGGAGTTGTGTAGGGTTTCTCTCAGATTCAGCTCAATTTTGTGGATTCTTCTTTGGTTTTCGTATTGCGGACACTCTACTAGGAAGTGAGGAATAGTCAGTGGGGTGTCGCAGTGGGAGCACATTGGGGGGTCTTGGTTGCTCATAAGGTAGCCGTGGCTGAGTCTACAGTGTCCAATACGAAGTCGTCTGATTACAGCTTGTTCCTTCCTTGTCATTGCTGGTAACTGGATGGAATTCCGTACGGAGTCTTGTATACTACGTAGTTTTCCGCTGGATCTGCTCCATTGTTCCTGCCATTGTACGTTGACTGTTCTTCTGAAGTATGAGCTGAGGTCTTGTGGGAGTTGGATGTGTTTTGTGCGAAGGATGGAGTTGGATGCTTCTTTACAGGCTCGGTCGGCCGTTTCGTTGCCCTCAATTCCCACATGAGATGGAACCCAGATTAAAACAATTGTTGATCCAAGTTGTATAAGTTCGTGAGATTGGGCTTGAATCTTGTCAACAATGGGATTTTGGGAGTAGGGGTCCGATATTGAATGTATAGAGGCCAGTGAGTCTGTGCATATTGCGACCTTTTTAGAGGTGAGGTGGATAATTTTCAAGGCTTGTAGGATGCCAAAGAGTTCGCCTGTTTGAACACATGATATTGCTGAGATCCGCGATTGTTTTAGGATATTGTTTCGATCAGTAACTGCGCATCCTACCGAGGATTCAGCTTTGGAGGCATCCGTGTATAGGACTTCATCAAACGAGTATTTCTCTAGTATCTCCCGGAAGGACTTTCGAAAAAGTTCGTTTGGAACATCATATTTTTTGTGCTGGCTAAGTGATATGTCAACGATTGGTAAGACTCTTATCCAAGGGGGAGTCTGGGAGATCGAGAAGGTAGTGGTGGCAGAGAAAGAGATGGATGTTGAGAAGGTTTCAATTAGTGCTGGAAGAGGCTGGCATCGTGTGCTGTTTGCTGGTAATCTCTCTGGGGAATTAATTAAAGTGTAGACAGGGTTACTTGGGTTAGCTGATACTCTGGCTGCATATGTTAAGAGCAGTTTTTGGCGTCGAAGTTGGAGAGGAAGTTCATGAGACTCACAATAGAGACTTAGTGCTGGGCTTGAGCGGAAGGCTCCGGTGCAAATTCTTAGGGCGGTATTATGAACGACGTCTAGAGATCGGAGAGTGTTTTTCGAAGCTGTAGTGTATATTATACAGCCGTAGTCCAGTTTTGAACGAATTAGGGCTATGTAGATTCTGAGAAGTACTCTTTCATCGGCGCCCCATCGGTAGTGGGCCAGCGTTTTGAGGATGTTCATCTTCTTCAAACAGCTACCTTTTAGTTTTTGTATATGATGTTTCCAGGTGAGTTTTGAGTCGAAGGTAAGGCCCAAAATGGTTAAGTCGTTCACTATTGGGAGAACGACACCGTTGAGACGAATTGTAGGAGTCTGATGGTTATTGCGTCTTCTAGAGAATTTGATGACCTTAGACTTATTGGCAGCGAATTTAAATCCACTAGATTCTGACCAGAGTTCGAGAGCATTTACAGCGTGTTGTAGGACGGTACTGGTAGTAGTTGTGTTTTTCCCATGGCAGTACAGATACAGGTCATCGGCAAATATGGAGAGCTTGACTGGTAGAGATATACATTTGTCTACATCGTTTATGGCAATCAGGAAGAGGGTTGTGCTAAGTACAGAACCCTGATCGAGACCGTTCTCAACGAAAAATTGTTTTGATGTTTTGCCGTTAGCAGTAACTGAAAATGACCTGAAGGAAATAAATTTGACTAGGAACTGTAATATATTTCCGGAAAGACCGATTTTTCTAAGATTTAGTGTGATGGTGGGGGTCTTCGTTGTGGGATAAGCACTCTCGATGTCTAGTGCAACTGCAATGACATCTTGGTTTTGGTACAGCGAATTTGCGATGTGGGTTTGTAGGGAAAATAGGTTGTCCATGGTGCTTCGGTGAGTTCTGAAGCTCGATTGGTATTTGTTCAGAAGGTTGTGCCTTTCAAGATACCAGAGAAGCCGACGATTAACCATCTTCTCCAACAGCTTACACAGAGTGCATGTGAGCGAGATCGGTCTGAAGGAGCTCGGGCAAGAGTCAGTTGTACCTCCTTTCCTGACTGGAATAATGGTGGATCTTTTCCAGGAGGGTGGGAATTTTTGAGTCGTCCATATGTTGTTGTACAGCTTCAGGATTATCTCTAGGGAATTGTTATGCAGGTGTTTCAGGAATATTACTGGAATATCATCAGGACCAGCTGCTGAGTTTTTAAACGTATTAAGAGAATAAGTAAGTTCAGTCATGGTGAACGGCAGGTTTAACTCATTGCAATCGGCGGATGGTGATGGAAAATTTTCTTCAGAATTGAGGGGGTTGGCAGGTGTCTGGTTTGTGGTAGTTTTCGAGTAGAAGTATTGCCCAAGAACATCAACTATTTCTTGGCTGTCCGTGTGGATTGTGTTGTTGTATGTAATTGCTGGGATTTTGTATGCAGTGCTCTTTCCCTGTATCTGGTGAATTTTTTTCCATACTAGATTGCTCGGTGTGTTAGGTGTTATGGAATTTACATACGTGGACCAGGAACTTTTCTTGGATTCTTTGAGTGTTCTTGTGCATATAGCTCTGAGTTTCTTAAATTTGACTAGGTTGTCTTGGCTACGAACTCTTCGGAATTTATTCAACGCAGACTTACAATTCCTTACAGCTTCGGCGCATTGGTCATTCCACCACGGAACAATCCTTCTTGAATGGTCGAATGAGTATTTCTTCACATACGTCTCTGCACCTGATGTTATGATGCCTGTCAAGAGCTCGACGGATTCCTCGATGTTATCGGAGAGGGCAAATTCATTGAGTTGTTCATTTATGGTCAGACCGAATCCAAGCCAGTCAGCCTGCTTTAATCTCCATTTTTTGATGTTATGCGCTATTTTCGGAGTATTGTCCGTGATCAGTATCGGGAAATGATTGCTGCCATAAAGACTATCGAGGGTTTTCCATGTGAGATGGGATCCAGTACGAGCATCACATAGGCTGAGGTCGATGTTCGAGAAGGTGGAGGACATGTTGAAAAAAGTGGCACTGCCCGTATTCAGAAGATATAAGCCGAGGTTGTTTATAACCTCTTCCACCACGTGTCCTCTACCAAATGTAGTGGTGGATCCCCACATGATCCCATGAGCGTTAAAGTCTCCGACCAGTATAAAGGGTTCTGGTAGCTGACATATGAGGTCTTGGAGGTCTGTTCTCGTGATGTTGAAGTTTGGGGGAATGTACAGGGAGCATATTGTCATTTTCCCCGGGAGGAAGGCTGTTGCAGCAACTGCCTCCAAGTTGGTGCTTAGATGGAGTTGGTAGGAAAAAATATCGTCCGAAATGAAGACAGATGAGCCACCACTAGCTCTGGGACACTCGGCTCTAATGTGATGGTAGGAAGTGTAATGCTTGAGGTTATACACTTTGTTCTCTTTGAAATTGGTCTCTTGCAGGCATAATATGTCTGCAGATGTCTCTGAGATTATCTGGTGGATACGTTCTAGGCGAGGAAAGAAACCGTTACAATTCCATTGTAGAAGATTGAATGGTTATGGTCTAGTATTATTGTGATGGGGGAGCTGAATGTTGAGAGGAGTCAGAAGGCCAATCGTCGTCGCTACTTTCAAATGGGGTAGAAGGCGTGATACTGGGGATACTGTCTGTTTCAACTGAACTATTCGCGATTTGCTCCTTGATTTTCTTGGATATGCGTGGGAATCGGTTTTTCATAGATCTTTCAGAGAGGTGTGGGTATATTAAGTGCATGTCCTGTAGTAGACCGCGGGTGTTGTTTGTCACTTTAAGTGCTTCTTCATGAGGGCTGCTCGAGCCGTGGGTGTTTTCTATGAATGCGAAGAGAGTGTCTATTGGAAGAGTGAGTTCATTGGGGTTGGCATTGTATACTCGGGTAATATCAGCTCTTATTTGACTGGATATGCCGTATTCGGTTGTCATTTCTAGTTTCCGTTTTTTTTTGTTGGTTATTTTGGGTGATGGGACTGCTATTGTAGAATTTTTCGGTGGAGGCATTCTTGCGGTGTCATCACTAGGTGGATCTGGTATCTCATCGGGTGTGCTGGTGGCTTCACTGGGCGTGTCAACTTGTGAGTGTCCTCTTTTGTGTACCAGAGGTAAGGTGGCGAGGCAATGAGTATCAGGGGTGGGGGTTGGTTGTTCGAGTGCTTGTGAGTCCGATGGGGGAAGAACGTTTTCATTTCGAGGTGGAAGGCTGAGGTTTGGTGGATTAGGACAAGAGTTGGCAATGTGGCCTGGCCGCTTACAGAGAAAACATTCCATTTTGTCAGTAGAGAGGAAGATTCTGTAGTCGGTATCGTCGAATGAAATGATGGTGGACGTTTGTAATTCGAAGTTTTCAGAAGTAACATGGACATAAACTTGCCGCCTAAAGCTCAGAATGTGACTGAATTCGTCGCCTGGGATTCCAGCCTTCAGGAACATAATGGGTGAGGATAATTGTAGGCCGTAACTTTTGATAGCTCTTTCGACGTATTCATGTGGAATGCATGGGGAAACATTGGAAATGACTATTCGTTTCGTGGGTGATATCAATCTTCGAGTAGGAACTTGTATGTTATTTACATTAATGAAGGGATGAGTTATGATAAGATCATCGACAATGCTCAGACTCGAGAGATAGATGCATATGCGATTGTTGGAGATCCTAGATGCATAGGTAATCGATTTGGCACCAACTATTTGGCTTACGGCTCGGACGAAATCTTGAAGTTTTAAGCTGTCATCGGAGTGGAAGACTATTGCTTGATCTTTTTTCGGATAAGTTATTTTTGGGGTTGATTTACCTAGCTGCAGATGAGTAGGTCGCATTGGGTTGAGGCATTGAAGCATTTCATTTTGATTCAATTGGGCTTTTATCGATTCAACGTAGTTTGAAACCATCATATTGGAACTAATTGAATTTATCTGATCAACTAAAACAAAATGATCATGTAATATTTTACTGATATCAGTAAGATTGTAGTGGTACATCAATACATGCTTTGATTCACTAATATACGTTTTGTCTACGAAAAAGGGGAGAACATTATGTTTAATTTCCTTAAATATTAATAAGTGCAAAGCATGGAAGAAAAGTAGATTCAGAAGAAACAATTGGGTTCTCATTTTATTAAATTCTGAAAATAGAGAAAAAAATTACTTCCTCTGTTTTATCTTATTCTTATGATATTTTCTATTAGAATCAGGGTTTTTAATAAGAATATCATCTAAAATTATTATATTAGTTTTCTTAAATTTGGGATCTAGTTTCGCCTTTTTCGGTATGGCTAAATAAGCTGGCTTTATCTCATCTAGGGTTTTTTCCTTTTCCTCAATGAGACTAGACTCATTGAGTTTATCTAATTTTGATTTTTATTTGTCCTTACGTGAGTTTAAGTGATCTGCAATTTCTTTCATATTTTCGCGATATTGCTGGATGTATTGCGAAATTTTTTCGTGTGTCGATTTCTCCACGGGTGTGGTATAATTTAAATCTGATTTGATGATTTGTAAGGGTGTATAACACGTTGAAGAGTGTATCGCATTATTATAACTTAAAAGTGCCCTATTTATCTTTTCCGTCAACGAGATATTTTTTTCGCCCAATACTCTAATCTGTTCGTTATCATCCACTTCGTTATCATTAACTACTTCATTCGGATATTCTAATTCTTGATCTTCTTCAAATTCTTCGCATTCAACGTTTTCCGTATTTGTGAGTTCTTCGACTGCAAATTCTGGAGGTCTGTTTTTTCTAAAGAATTGTCGGTTATTTGGAGGTTCTTGTCGCATCTGACTACTAGTCGGTTTTTTGATAGGATTAATTCTAGTTCTGATGGACATTGGTTCGTCTAGGTTGATTTAATTTTTGATTCGGGTTCGGTTTGAAAACATCTCGCGGTTTTCCAAAAACTTGACTATTCGTCGCGAATTTATGTTCTGATGTATTATTAAATTTCAATGGTATCGGTTGCGAGGGGAATTCTTTACCGGTTGAAGGAAATTGGTGGTAATTTTGATTCCTATTTTGCCGTTCCCTTGATATAAAATTTGGGGTAAATGTAGGTAATTTGGAAACTGGATACAAGTAGAGCTGTTGTCTTTTAATTTCTCTATTTTCTAACAGTTTGCACATATCGTCAAACGGTTTTGGTTGCAAATCTAATAAATTTCGGGAATTTTCGTCCACATTATTGTATAAAACAGTGTTACCAATTTTATCCGATAGATTTCTATAAACATTAATTTCTATAGGGGATAATGCTAGAAGTTGAATTTGATAGTCATATTGTAATTTGACTTCTTTCACTCTTTCAATGAAGTCAGATAGAGATTCTTTAGATTTTCTTTTCAAATATTGGTATTCACTTTGTAATACATCGAAATTTATTTTGAAGCCGAATTTATTATTTAGCAATTGTTTCAAGTCAATCCATGTATTACAGGATGGTCCGGAATATACTATGGTTTTAGCTTGGTCAATTAATTTAGATAAAATAGTTGCAAAGCAATATCGATTCATCAATTCATTATTCGTTGTTCCAAACTGACTCATGAAATGATCTGCTTCTGAAAGAAACATTTGCAATTCGTTAGGGTTCCCGTTAAATCGAGGTAATAATTCTCCAAAATATTTAATTTCTCCAAACCCTTTGGCGTCCACCATTATATCAGGGAAAGATCTATATCATAAGGCCTTATTTCTGGTGGAACTATTTATTGATGACTACAAACACGCCATTTTCAAGAGTTGAGTAACAAGACAACTGCAAAGGGAAAAAAATTTCAAATAGTAAATTTCAAAAGATTAAAAAAAATTTAAAAAATAAATAAGGAAAAGAATAAATTAAAAACTCACAATGCAGTAGTCCTGTCACAGTTCCAAAATTGGGCAGAACAATCGACGGGGAAACATTTAATATATAAAACGTCACAATTAAAAATAGAATATAGTCGATAAAAACGAGATGTCAAATTTAAAAAACAAACACACAAATTAGGAGTTCGCAGGTGAACACATTGAACCAAAGAATTCATGAGATATGACAGAATGGCCAAGGTCGAAGACGACTCTCCGTACAGTGGCGGCGCGGCAAAAAGGACATGCACAAGTGAAACAAACAACCTTAAACTAAAATGCAGTGAAAAAGGATTAAAAAAAGGGATTACAAAATGATCATAAAATGATTAAAAAAATTATCAAAAAATGATTAACAAAACTATTAAAAAACTCATCAGGTCCACTAAGTTGATGTCGTGTCATCTGATGCTGGTGTTTTCAATTGTATGTCGAACAAACGTGGAAAATTATATGTGTTGACAAGGCGTTGAGGGTCTGCAATGACTCGTCGTTAATATGGCAAAATATCTCTATTTCCTCCATTACAGACTGCATTAAACTGAAGCTCGATGGATGCAGGACCTCGGCATCGGTGTTAGAATCGAAGCTGTGTTTGGAGAATCTCAGGTGTCTACCGAACACCGATTTTTCACAATTCTATTTTTTCTGACTGCGAAGATGTTCAGTGATACGCTGTTGAAGAGTCCGTCCTGTCCTACCGATGTACACTACATTGCACCCAGCATCACCACAGTTCAATCGAAAGACACCACTTTTTTGCAACTTTGGTATATGATCTTTGTTGTGGACAAGAATTTTGTACAAAGTATTGGAAGACTTGTAAGCTGGCTTGATGTTATGGGTATGGAACACACTACCGACCTTGGTGGATATTGGGCCCATATATGACAATCTCATATATTTCAGATCCTGAGTTGTCGGTAGCAATGATGAGGCATCTTTGTTGAGACGCTTCATCTCCTCCCTTCTCACCAGGGACTCTACACAACGCAGGTCGTATCCATTTCTGACAGCAAGATGCCTTATGATGTTGAGCTCAGACTGGAAATCATAATCCGAAAGAGGAACACTAAATAATCTATGCACGAAGAATCTAAGTCCAGACAGACGCTGGCTCAAATGATGTGATGATGAAAAATGAATAAGGTGGTCTGTCTGGGTCGATTTTCTATAAATACTGAAAGCAATCATGTTATTTTTACGGTTCAATAAAAGATCTAAATAAAAAGAACTGACGTGAAGTCAGTACTCTTTGGCGCGCGTGTTCACGGTGGCTAATTTGAATTGAATGATAAGTACTTCAAGCTCAGTGGATAGAGCGAGCCGAAGATCTACCCAAAGGATAGTGGACACCATTCACTGTCGGTTCAAAAATTAACAGTGCTGTATCTAAGCTGCCATCAGGATAGAGTAACAAAGTTGGAAAAGAACACAACTGACCCTCCTTAGTCGCACAAGCTCCTAGAAGATTTGGGAGGGTCAGTATAATCCTAATCATGTTTATAGCACGCGCGCCAAAGCAGATTGACTTTTTACACTTTTTCTTTCATTGTTAAGTCACTCTGCTTTTGCGCGCGTGCTATAAACATGATTAGGATTATACTGACCCTCCCAAATCTTCTAGGAGCTTGTGCGACTAATGAGGGTCAGTTGTGTTCTTTTCCAACTTTGTTACTTTATCCTGATGGCAGCTTAGATACAGCACTGTTAATTTTTGAACCGACAGTGAATGGTGTCCACTATCCTTTGGGTAGATCTTCGGCTCGCTCTATCCACTGAGCTTGAAGTACTCATCATTCAATTCAAATTAGCCACCGTGAACACGCGCCAAAGAGTACTGACTTCACGTCAGTGCTTTTTTTTTGTCAAGTTCCTTTAACAAATATAGCTATCAATACAGTTTGGCTGTTAGCTTTACCGTAGATCAAAAAAAATTGCGGTTGTGAGACCTCCGTTAGGAAAAGCAATTGCCTCTTCTCCAAATCTGAACGTATTTCAATATAGATCTACCGAATATAGTTATTTATAAATTCGCCTCAGGGCTACCATACAGACAACGCTATTTCCCCCAAACTGACTTGTGTCCGTGCACTGAATTGACATGAATATTCTTTTAAAACCTCACAATATCAGCTCATTACTCCCAACATAACCCAAACAACCCAAAAAAGCCCAGACGTGAAGTCAGTACTCTTTGGCGCGCGTGTTCTCGGTGGCTAATTTGAATTGAATGATGAGTACTTCAAGCTCAGTGGATAGAGCGAGCCGAAGATTTACCCAAAGGATAGTGGACAACATTCACTGTCGGTTCAAAAATTAACAGTGCTGTATCTAAGCTGCCATCAGGATAAAGTAACAAAGTTGGAAAAGAACACAAGTGACTCTCCTTAGTCGCACAAGCTTCTAGAAGATTTGGGAGGGTCAGTATAATCCTAATCATGTTTATAGCACGCGCGCAAAAGCAGATTGACTTAGCAATGAAAGAAAAAGTGTAAAAAGTCAATCTGCTTTGGCGCGCGTGCTATAAACATGATTAGGATTATACTGACCCTCCCAAATCTTCTAGGAGCTTGTGCGACCACCATTCACTGTCGGTTCAAAAATTTACATTGCTGTATCTAAGCTGCCATCAGGATAGAGTAACAATTATATTAATTATATAAAAAATATAAATATTTATAAATTCGCCTCAGGGCCACCATACAGACATTTCAAATCGGAAACACTATTTCCCTCAAACTGACTTGTGTCCGTGCACTGAATTGACATGAATATTCTTTTAAAACCTCACAATATCGGCTCATTACTCCCAACATAACCCAAACAACCCAAAACCATTCACTTCTCGTCTGCGCAAGCGCAGTATACTCGTGGCTGCAAGTCCTCCCAAAATTACACACCTCATTAAAACTCTGATTCTCCAACACTAGTGGTTCAGGAGATATCGCTTCTTGAATCCACGCATGCGCAGACCCTCACCAGGGGATTCTATAGCGGAAAAGCATCCGCCACCCCAAAACCCCAATCCTCTCTGACGAAAGCACTAGCAGTTAAATCACTGATGGTCTGCTCATGCGCATAACGAAAAATGCCCGTAAGGGGTTACATCAATTTCGAAATTAGCCCCAGGGCCACGGTACGGACACTTTAACTCTGAAACAACGCTACATCCCCCAAACTGACTTGTCCTTGCACTGAATTGCTATGAATATTCTTTTAAAACCTCATAATATCGACTCAGCACTCCCAACATAACCCATCCAACCCAAAAACAGTCACTTCTCTTCTGCGCATGCGCAATCTACTCGCGGCTAAAAGTCCTCTCAAAATAACACACCTTACAAAAAACTCCGATTCTCCAACACTATTGGTTCAGGAGATATCACATCTTTAATCCACGCATGCGCAGACCCTCAACAGGGGATTCTATAGAGGAATAGCATCCGCCACCCCAAAACCCTAATCCTCTCTGACGAAAACACCACCAGTTAAATCACTGATGGTCTGCTCATGCGCATAACGAAAAATGCCTGTAAGGGGTAACATCAATTTCAAAATTAGCCCCAGGGCGACGGTACGGACACTTAAACTCGGAAACAACGCTACATCCCCCAAACTGACTTGTCCTTGCACTGAATTGCCATGAATATTCTTTTGAAACCTCACAATATCGGCTCAGCACTCCCAACATAACCCATCCAACCCAAAAACAGTCACTTCTCTTCTGCGCATGCGCAATCTACTGGCGGCTAAAAGTCCTCTCAAAATAACACACCTTACAAAAAACTCCGATTCTCCAACACTAGTGGTTCGGAAGATATCGCATCTTTAATCTACGCGTGCGCAGACCCTCATCGGGGATCTGAATTCTATGGAGGAATAGCATCCGCCACCCCAAAACCCCAATCCTCTCCGACGAAAACTATATACATATGTTTCGGCATTAAAAGCAAAGTATTCTGCAAAATAGTAGTAATTTTTTTATTTTTTTCATGTCACGTGATCTTCACGAAATTTTGCAAAAGTGTATGCTTCCGTCTTTTGCATCTAACTATTGAGTTTCAATTTAATCAGATCAGTATTTTTCGAGTTATCGTGAAAACAAAATATTCAAATTTTCAAATTTTTTTTTTGCCACTTTAGGGCCGTCCGTTCAACACAAAACTTCGCAGGCATATAAAGGTCATGATTCTACAATCTGATGCCAAATTTCAAAAAGATCGAGTGATCGGTTCCGGAAATATTCATAAAAAACATTTTTACTAAAAACGGCCTTAACTCCGAAACCGCTCGGTCGATTTCTTCCGATAACGAACTTGTCCGAGATATTTACGCTACGAAACTACACTGCAAATTTCAACGCTCTAAGTCGTTCCGTTCGAGAGTTATCGTGCTAACGGCCGGACCGGACGGACAGAATTGAATTTGACCTCGAATTTTTCATCAGGGAGTCGAACCCAATCGTTTGAGACCATTTTCGAAAAAAAATTCGAAAAATACAGACATTGTGACGAAATGATAGCACGCTGTTCCTTGCGCAAAAGGGAATTGTGCAATCTTTTTCTACTTCCATGGTGAAATTCACCTTAAGATGAAGATTATTTATCCAGTCCAAAAAGCTGGTCAGTTCGTTGAGATCTCCGGTCCAACAAATTATTATTTCATCTACATATCTGTAGCAAAACAATATATTATCCTTGAAAGCATTACCCACATTAAATACCAACTTTCTTTCGAAAAAAAAAAAAAAGCACTGACGTGAAGTCAGTACTCTTTGGCGCGCGTGTTCACGGTGGCTAATTTGAATTGAATGATTCAAAAATTAACAGTGCTGTATCTAAGCTGCCATCAGGATAGAGTAACAAAGTTGGAAAAGAACACAAGTGACTCTCCTTAGTCGCACAAGCTCCTAGAAGATTTGGGAGGGTCAGTATAATCCTAATCATGTTTATAGCACGCGCGCCAAAGCAGATTGACTTTTTACACTTTTTCTTTCATTGTTAAGTCAATCTGCTTTTGCGCGCGTGCTATAAACATGATTAGGATTATACTGACCCTCCCAAATCTTCTAGGAGCTTGTGCGACTAAGGAGAGTCACTTGTGTTCTTTTCCAACTTTGTTACTCTATCCTGATGGCAGCTTAGATACAGCACTGTTAATTTTTGAATCATTCAATTCAAATTAGCCACCGTGAACACGCGCGCCAAAGAGTACTGACTTCACGTCAGTGCTTTTTTTTTTTTTTCAAGTTCCTTTAACAAATATAGCTATCAATACAGTTTGGCTGTTAGTTTTACCGTAGATCAGAAAAAAATTCGGTTGTGGGTCCTCCGCTAGGGACGAAAGTGCATCTTCTCCAAATCCGAACGCATTTTAATATAGATCTACCGAATATAGTTATTTATAAATTCGCCTCAGGGCCACCATACAGACATTTCAAATCGGAAACAACGCTATTTCCCCCAAACTGACTTGTGTCCGTGCACTGAATTGACATGAATATTCTTTTAAAACCTCACAATATCGGCTCATTACTCCCAACATAACCCAAACAACCCAAAACCATTCACTTCTCGTCTGCGCAAGCGCAGTATACTCGTGGCTGCAAGTCCTCCCAAAATTACACACCTCACAAAAAACTCCGATTCTCCAACACTAGTGGTTCAGGAGATATCGCTTCTTGAATCCACGCATGCGCAGACCCTCACCAGGGGATTCTATAGCGGAAAAGCATCCGCCACCCCAAAACCCCAATCCTCTCTGACGAAAGCACCACCAGTTAAATCTGCTTATGCGCATAACGAAAAATGCCTGTAAGGGGTTACATCCATTTCGAAATTAGCCCCAGGGCCACGGTACGGACACTTTATTTCTGAAACAACCCTACATCCTCCAAACTGACTTGTCATTGCACTGAATTGCTATGAATATTCTTTTAAAACCTCATAATATCGACTCAGCACTCCCAACATAACCCATCCAACCCAAAAACAGTCACTTCTCTTCTGCGCATGCGCATTCTACTCGCGGCTAAAAGTCCTCTCAAAATAACACACCTTACAAAAAACTCCGATTCTCCAACACTAGTGGTTCAGGAATATCACATCTTTAATCCACGCATGCGCAGACCCTCAACAGGGGATTCTATGGAGGAATAGCATCCGCCACCCCAAAACCCTATTCCTCTCTGACGAAAACACCACCAGTTAAATCACTGATGATCTGCTCATGCGCATAACGAAAAATGCCTGTAAGCGGTAACATCAATTTCAAAATTAGCCCCAGGGCCACGGTACGGACACTTTAACTCGGAAACAACGCTACATCCCCCAAACTGACTTGTCCTTGCACTGAATTGCTATGAATATTCTTTTAAAACCTCATAATATCGACTCAGCACTCCCAAGATAACCCATCCAACCCAAAAACAGTCACTTCTCTTCTGCGCATGCGCAATCTACTTGCGGCTAAAAGTCCTCTCAAAATAACACACCTTACAAAAAACTCCGATTCTCCAACACTAGTGGTTCAGGAGATATCACATCTTTAATCCACGCATGCGCAGACCCTCAACAAGGGATTCTATAGAGGAATAGCATCCGCCACCCCAAAACCCTAATCCTCTCTGACGAAAACACCACCAGTTAAATCACTGATGGTCTGCTCATGCGCATAACGAAAAATGCCTGTAAGGGGTAACATCAATTTCAAAATTAGCCCCAGGGCCACGGTACAGACACTTTAACTCGGAAACAACGCTACATCCCCCAAACTGACTTGTCCTTGCACTGAATTGCTATGAATATTCTTTTAAAACCTCATAATATCGACTCAGCACTCCCAACATAATCCATCCAACCCAAAAACAGTCACTTCTCTTCTGCGCATGCGCAATCTACTGGCGGCTAAAAGTCCTCTCAAAATAACACACCTTACAAAAAACTCCGATTCTCCAACACTAGTGGTTCGGAAGATATCGCATCTTGAATCTACGCATGCGCAGACCCTCATCAGGGATCTGAATTCTATGGAGGAATAGCATCCGCCACCCCAAAACCCCAATCCTCTCTGACGAAAACTACAGCAGTTAAAGGACTTCTCATCTGCGCATGCGCAATACGGAAAATGCCCGGAAAGGGCAGCATGAACCTCAAAAACATATGTTTCGGCATTAAAAGCAAAATATTCCGCAAAATAGTAGTAATTTTTTTATTTTTTTCATGTCACGTGATCTTCACGAAATTTTGCAAAAGTGTTTGCTTTGGTCTTTTGCATCTAACTACTGAGTTTCAATTTAATCAGATCAGTATTTTTCGAGTTATCGTGAAAACAAAATTTTCAAATTTTCAAAAATTTTTTTTGCCACTTTAGGGCCGTCCGTTCAACACAAAACTTCGCAGGCATATAAAGGTCATGATTCTACAATCTGATGCCAAATTTCAAAAAGATCGAGTGATCGGTTCCGGAAATATTCATAAAAAACGTTTTTATTAAAAACGGCCTTAACTCCGAAACCGCTCGGTCGATTTCGCCCGTTAACGAACTTGTCCGAGATATTTACGCTACGAAACTACCCTGCAAATTTCAACGCTCTAAGTCGTTCCGTTCGAGAGTTATCGTGCTAACGGCTGGCCGGCCGGCCGGACCGGACGGACAGAATTGAATTTGACCTCGAATTCTTCATCAGGGAGTCGAACCTAATCGTTTGAGACCATTTTCGAAAAAAAATTCGAAAAATACAGACATTGTGACGAAATGATAGCACGCTGTTCCTTGCGGAACACGCGCGCAAAAAGACATGAACATCTCGGCAAAACAAGGAGAGAGAAAATTTCCCATGCCGACACCATCGCGCATCGCATATAAAATATCCTCGAATGTAAAATAATTCTGTTCCAGGCACAATTTCACCAGATTGAAAACACTTTCGGAAAGTTCATTACTCAAGGACGATGTGTACAATATGTGCTTGAACAAATTCAAGGTCTGAGCAACTGGTACGTTCGTGAACAGGTTAGAAACATCGAAGGAAACCAAGATAGCATCATTTGGAATAAAAACATTTGCCAACTTCGATATCAAATCATTAGTGTTCAAAATGCTGTATGGTGAACGAAATTGCAAATTACCCTGGATGAAGTTGCTCAGCCATTGTGCTAAATTGTAGGCTAGGGTTCCGCAAAATTATACGACTGGTCTGATGCATAGATTTGGCTTATGGATTTTCGGTAGCCCATATAGTCTTGGAGGGTGATGGTTCATTGGGATAAACTTTCGGTAGTTGTCGCACAATTTGGGGCCATAGATCTTAATGGCCCCGTAATGGTTTACATGGAAATAATTGTGTTTATGCTTATATGAACTAAGAAGCCCATAGATTCTTGACGACACAGAATTCACAACATGTTTTGCAACTGAACGGAGGGAAACCTCCACATCTGCAATCAATGATTTAATTCCAGAGGTAATAGAGCAAGGAAAAGCGAACTTCAACCCCAAACTGAGAACCTCCATCTCTTTACGTGAAAACACCGTGTTCGTCAACAGCTTAACTCTCGGATAAAATGTATGCTCCATCGGTGGAAGTGGAGACCTCTCAACAATAAACGGGTCACCTCTTGATCTCAACTTACGCAACTTCTTGCCTAGTGAGCGGAATCTACGTCTCGTCAAGTGGTCAAGCCGCGAATGTAGCTTCCTTCTCAGATCGTCCATCTGAATGGGGAGTAGTCTCACCTGCAGTATGTCATCCAAAATCTTCATTTTAACTCTATTGATAGCCATGCTGGAGTGCCACCTTCTAATCTCCGCTCTCATTCTAACCCTTATGTGTCTACGAAGAATCTCGCCCTCACGACGGAACGTGCTTGACCTATATGACCTCAGAATATAATCAGGGTATATGTTCTCCCTGAGGCATGTCTTATTGAACCAAATGTGTCCCGATACGATTCTTGTTTTCTGGCCCAACTTGAAGAACTGTCGGGTTAAAACCGCCAGGCTAGCGACTAACATAATTTCTCCAAACCCTTTGGCGTCCACCATTATATCAGGGAAAGATCTATATCATAAGGCCTTATTTCAGGTGGAACTATTTATTGATGACTACAAAGATTTTTGTCTGCTCGACTAGTTTCGGCGGTACAAACACGCCATTCTCAAAAGTTGAGTAACAAGACAACTGCAAAGGGAAAAAAATTCAAATAGTAAATTTCAAAAGATTTAAAAAAAGTTAAAAAATAAATAAGGAAAAGAATAAATTAAAAACTCACAATGCAGAAGTCCTGTCACAGTTCCAAAATTGGGCAGAACAATCGATTGCCGCCCCGCCACTGTACGGAGAGTCGTCTTCGACCTTGGCCATTCTGTCATGTCTCATGAATTCTTTGGTTCAATGTGTTCACCTGCGCACTCCTAATTTGTGTGTTTTGTTTTTAAATTTGACATCTCGTTTTTATCGACTATATTCTATTTTAAATTGTGACGTTTTATATATTAAATGTTTCCCCGTCGATTGTTCTGCCCAATTTTGGAACTGTGACAGGACTACTGCATTGTGAGTTTTTAATCTATTCTTTTCCTTATTTATTTTTTAACTTTTTTTTAAATCTTTTGTAATTTACTATTTGAATTTTTTTCCCTTTGCAGTTGTCTTGTTACTCAACTCTTGAGAATGGCGTGTTTGTACCGCCGAAACTAGTCGAGCAGACAAAAATCTTTGTAGTCATCAATAAATAGTTCCACCAGAAATAAGGCCTTATGATATAGATCTTTCCCTGATATAATGGTGGACGCCAAAGGGTTTGGAGAAATTATGTTAGTCGCTAGCCTGGCGGTTTTAACCCGACAGTTCTTCAAGTTGGGCCAGAAAACAAGAATCGTATCGGGACACATTTGGTTCAATAAGACATACCTCAGGGAGAACATATACCCTGATTATATTCTGAGGTCATATAGGTCAAGCACGATCCGTCGTCAGGGCGAGATTCTTCGTAGACACATAAGGGTTAGAATGAGAGCGGAGATTAGAAGGTGGCACTCCAGCATGGCTATCAATAGAGTTAAAATGCAGATTTTGGATGACATACTGCAGGTGAGACTACACCCCATTGAGATGGACGATCTGAGAAGGAAGCTACATTCGCGGCTTGACCACTTGACGAGACGTAGATTCCGCTCACTAGGCAAGAAGTTGCGTAGGTTGAGATCAAGAGGTGACCCGTTTATTGTTGAGAGGTCTCCACTTCCACCGATGGAGCATACATTTTATCCGAGAGTTAAGCTGTTGACGAACACGGTGTTTTCACGACAAGAGATGGATGTTCTCAGTTTGGGGTTGAAGTTCGCTTTTCCTTGCTCTATTACCTCTGGAATTAAATCATTGATTGCAGATGTGGAGGTTTCCCTCCGTTCAGTTGCAAAACATGTTGTGAATTCTGTGTCGTCAAGAATCTATGGGCTTCTTAGTTCATATAAGCATAAACACAAGTTTTTCCATGTCAACCATTACGGGGCCTCCATAGAGTCTATAAAGAGGAAGATTTCTTTGAATGATCTGTTCGTCTCAAAGGCTGACAAAGGAAATTGTATGGTTGTTATGCGGAGGAGGGATTATGTGAAATGTGTAATGGACTTTATAGTTGAAAATGGTTTCGTTAAACTTGATAAGAACCCCTTGAGTGAGTATCAGAAGTCGTTCAATAGTGCCATTAAGATCTATGGCCCCAAATTGTGCGACAACTACCGTTTATACCAATGAACCATCACCCTCCAAGACTATATGGGCTACCGAAAATCCATAAGCCAAATCTATACATCAGACCAGTCGTATCATTTTGTGGAACCCTAGCCTACAATTTAGCACAATGGCTGAGCAACTTCATCAAGGGTAATTTGCAATTTCGTTCACCATACAGCATTTTGAACACTAATGATTTGATATCGAAGTTGGCAAATGTTTTTATTCCAAATGATGCTATCTTGGTTTCCTTCGATGTTTCTAACCTGTTCACGAACGTACCAGTTGCTCAGACCTTGAATTTGTTCAAGCACATATTGTACACATCGTCCTTGAGTAATGAACTTTCCGAAAGTGTTTTCAATCTGGTGAAATTGTGCCTGGAACAGAATTATTTTACATTCGAGGATATTTTTTATGCGATGCGCGATGGTGTCGGCATGGGAAATCCTCTCTCTCCTTGTTTTGCCGAGATGTTCATGTCTTTTTTCGAAAGAGAGTTGGTATTTAATGTGGGTAATGCTTTCAAGGATAATATATTGTTTTGGTACAGATATGTAGATGATATAATAATTTGATGGACCGGAGATCTCAACGAACTGACCAGCTTTTTGGACTGGATAAATAATCTTCATCTTAAGGTGAATTTCACCATGGAAGTAGAAAAAAAATGCACAATTCCTTTTTTAGATCTTTTATTGAACCGTAAAAATAACATGATTGCTTTCAGTATTTATAGAAAATCGACCCAGACAGACCACCTTATTCATTTTTCATCATCACATCATTTGAGCCAGCGTCTGTCTGGACTAAGATTCTTAGTGCATAGATTATTCAGTGTTCCTCTTTCGGATTATGATTTCCAGTCTGAGCTCAACATCATAAGGCATCTTGCTGTCAGGAATGGATACGACCTGCGTTGTGTAGAGTCCCTGGTGAGAATGGAGGAGATGAAGCGTCTCAACAAAGATGCCTCATCATTGCTACCGACAACTCAGGATCTGAAATATATGAGATTGTTATATATAGGCCCAATATCCACCAAGGTCGGTAGTGTGTTCCATACCCATAACATCAAGCCAGCTTACAAGTCTTCCAATACTTTGTACAAAATTCTTGTCCACAACAAAGATCATATACCAAAGTTGCAAAAAAGTGGTGTCTATCGATTGAACTGTGGTGATGCTGGGTGCAATGTAGTGTACATCGGTAGGACAGGACGGACTCTTCAACAGCGTATCACTGAACATCTTCGCAGTCAGAAAAAATAGAATTGTGAAAAATCGGTGTTCGGTAGACACTTGAGATTCTCCAAACACAGCTTCGATTCTAACACCGATGCCGAGGTCCTGCATCCATCGAGCTTCAGTTTAAGGCAGTCTGTAATGGAGGAAATAGAGATATTTTGCCATATTAACGACGAGTCATTGCAGACACTCAACGCCTTGTCAACACGTATAATTTTCCACGTTTGTTCGACATACTATTGAAAACACCAGCATCAGATGACACGACATCAACTTAGTGGACCTAATGAGTTTTTTAATCGTTTTGTTAATCATTTTTTGATAATTTTTTTAATCATTTTATGATCATTTTGTAATCCCTTTTCTTAATCCTTTTTCCCTGCATTTTAGTTTAAGGTTGTTTGTTTCACTTGTGCATGTCCTTTTTGCCGCGCCGCCACTGTACGGAGAGTCGTCTTCGACCTTGGCCATTCTGTCATGTCTCATGAATTCTTTAGTTCAATGTGTTCACCTGCGCACTCCTAATTTGTGTGTTTTGTTTTTAAATTTGACATCTCGTTTTTATCGACTATATTCTATTTTGAATTGTGACGTTCTATATATTAAATGTTTCCCCGTCGATTGTTCTGCCCAATTTTGGAACTGTGACAGGACTACTGCATTGTGAGTTTTTAATTTATTCTTTTCCTTATTTATATTTAAAAATTTTTTAAATCTTTTGAAATTTACTATTTGAAATTTTTTTCCCTTTGCAGTTGTCTTGTTACTCAACTCTTGAGAATGGCGTGTTTGTACCGCCGAAACTAGTCGAGCAGACAAAAATCTTTGTAGTCATCAATAAATAGTTCCACCAGAAATAAGGCCTTATGATATAGATCTTTCCCTCCAAAATATTTAACTGTACTGAGATCTATCACAACACGATTTTCACTGGGGGTTGCCATTTTCGAATTTATAGAATTTACTTGAAGGGAATTAAATTGTTCTATTAATGACTCAATGATTAAAATATTTTCTTCAATTAATTCTACTCTTCAAGTTGTAATTAAAAATGAAAAAAAAGGTGTTCCTTATCTTTTGGTCCAGGGATGGGAAAAAAACTGGGATTATTAGAACAGCCTCACTTACTTGACTTCTGTTTTCAACCTCGCGCTACTACCAAACTCCTAAGGGTGATCTCTGTGGTTTATCAGGTGTGGATTCAGTCCGGGTTGGTTCTCCTTTTCTTTTCGGGGCTTCAGCAACTCCTCTTGACTGTATCGGTCACACTTGTCTTGATGGAGATTTTCTTCACGTACTTGGTTCTTCTGTTGAAGGTAACGTAGCACCAAAATCTCGGGTTTTTTGGATGTATTCAAAGAATTGAAATTCACGTTCTTTTTTATTACAAAAAAACTAATAGCATCCCATCCTCGTCGCCATTTACAAAAATCCACTCTAAGATTTCTTTAAAAAAAAACAACTTTATTTTCGAAGCAAGTTTATTCTATGCAGGTCTGAATAATAATGATGGAAATAATTACGTTCCTGGAGAACGAAAGCGAAAATGCTGACTTAATACAATATTGAAGTATATATATATATATAATATAGTATTCACATTCTATTTAGGAATGCGGAAGCCTAACTCATATAACAATATATATATATCACGTGAGGATTGTTATATCCAGATTCTACCATGTATTCATCAATAAATAAAAAGACAAATCCAAGAGCTTTAATCTGTTTTTATATTATTTGTTTTTCATGCCATGCTATTAATATGCGGACATGAAATAATTTTTTTTTTATGTAATCTATTTAATTTTTATAAAAATCGAGACCTTTTCATCCCATTTATTACAATACCAGGTACCATCAGGAGTGTCTACTAGTCCCACGCAATCAAAATGAAACCTTCTATTTGACAGTCATTCCCATCACATTTTATCATCGCACGTCCATCATCTGCCATTGCAAATGCAATAGTGAATCAATTCAGCTGCACCCTCTTGAGATGTGGAATATTTCGCCATCAGCCCTGGCATAATAACTTCTGAATGAAATTTCTTAGCAGTTTCTAAGTTCTTTTCCCATATTTCCAGATCATTCGTACTTTGAACCAAATATTTGGAGCTCCAGAAAAAGTCAATAAACACTTTTAAATAGTCAACGACCACAACACGTTACTTGTTTGTGTGCCAACAACCGCAATATTGGGTCACGTGGTTTGGATAACTAAAACAAGACACACGGTGAAATATTTATTGACTTTAACCATCAACAAGTATTCCGCGTGGCCGGACTAGACACCTCATCAGTAGATGCGCTAGGACAGTTTTGGAACAAAATGCCCCATTTTTACATGTAAATCCCCATAAGGAAATCTAAGGTCCAACTTGCAAAAATTGTACCCTTTTGAACGCGTAAGCCAGCGTTTTCAAGGTCATTTGTTTTGGACGGCTGAAGAGCGAGTTGCGCAGCGCCACGCCCCCTCCCCTGAGGCAGATATCTAGGTAGGACAGGATGTCGGCGAGTGATGTTAATGGGTAGGCGATATGTCATCTGGATGCGGTTTCGATTTATATTTACCTTCTCGGAATAGCAAAATTTACGGAATATTATGAAACCCTTGATTATTCTTTCAGATACGGTAGACCGCATTGTCTAGGAACACAAAAGCTTGAGTTATTTATTGACCGATAACCTGCTCAAAAATACCCTCGAAACATCTGACCATAAACCACCCGCAGTGAGTACGGGTTGATGCGGTTTTCGTGTAGGTACCTGAAAACCAAAGCGGCTTCGCATTGTCAAGGAACACAAAAGCTTGAGTTATTTATTGACCGACAAAAATGAAATAAACTTGATCGCATCCCTTACAAGGCAGGTGTATGTAGTTAATTTTAATAGGCGCCATGACAAAAGGGCTATTAACAATCTTCTTTATGAGTCCCTTTGATAATTTATTGCAGGGAAAGATTTGAATTCCAGACGCACATCTTTGTATTTGGGATAATGGATCATTATGCAACATAATTTATTGTCTTTTTTCGATATATAAGCTCGAGGAACACTACGTTCTCTCCACAATTTATTCAACTGAAGTATATTCAGATGCTTTTTCTATCTGTGTTCTGTGCTAGTGTTTGACATGTAAGTTGATATTTATATAGAAATCATATTTGGGGTAATTTGTAAAATATCCACTTGCTCTTTGCAGTACCAACAACAAGACAAAGTCTTAATACTAATCTTTTAAGGACGCAACTTTTCTATATAAATAAAAGTAAGTTATTGTACATTCTCTTTTATCGAATTTTGACTATTTTTCTGAAATATATCTTTCATGATATCTAGGACAATAGTAAGAGTAAAATGATATGAGCATCACTCCAGATTCAAAATTTCTTGAATGATTTATCCAAGTCGTCATATAAGTTTGATGTTGTTGGAATGAGTCGCAGGAACTCGACCCCCTTTTTTTTCAGATTATTCTTGAGTCATTTATCGTTAATTTGAAAGGGAATATCTATAACGTGGATTATCTGAACCGTTAAATTTTTGGTTTACGCAGATGAAAAATACGACTTTGAAAATATGATTGTACGTTTTTCAAACTTAGATATCCAAATGAGCGAAATAGATGGAAGTTCACATTAGTTTTTTTCACTAAAAAGTTAGGTTTTTTCAAGATATTAGTAATTGAAGAAATAATATTCATTTCATTGTGATCATAAACTAGTAAATTTTTATTTGACAGTAAGTAAGTGATCCAACTAGGTAGATTAGACAAATATTTTTTCCCTAAACTTACAAATTCAATGTCAATATATTATGATTTCAATACTTTAACAGAACATAGTCGTCGAACCATAATTTTATTTCTGTCATTTCAACGTAAGCACAATCATTGTTTTTTTTTTTAACTTTGGGTACTCAATATAGACATTTTGGAACATAGATTTTAGTTCAAAAAGCACTCGGAATAAAATATGTCCATTCGGAATTTTATATTATTACTGGCTCAAAAATACAGGTCGAGCCTAGTTGAGCTCAAATAGCTAGATTGTATGGGTGCTCATTGGGAAATCGATGAGGTAATCTTACCATATCAAGAAAAATTATTCTTATGGGAAACAGAAAGTTTTTCAAGGAATGTACACATAGTGCTCGACTACCTCATAGTAATAATATAACTTGCAGGCGCGCCTGGGGGGGTCTTTATGATGAAATAAAAATCTACTATTCTGACGGATCATAATTTTTCGATTTTAGTGAACATTGAGTCTGATGAGTATCCATTCCATCTCCACTCAAAATGTAGATGTTGGTTTTATTGTATTATCCAAAATAAATCATTCATTAATCACATATTTCACAATCCAATAAGTTTAGTAAAGATATCGCATAAGTACATTCCCTTGATTAACTGAATTACCTACACTTCATGAGTAATTTCCCAGATATATATTTAGAACAGAAGCTCGTCATGCTGTTCAACCTACTTTTAACGAGACTTTTTGATTTTACCAGGAATTGCTCTATAATTCATTAAAAAATCGGTTCTGAAACAACAAAAACAAGAAAAAATTGTAGTATTACATTTATCAGGGAGAAACATTCACTATCTAGTAACAAAAATGAAATATTTTTTGAACACCAATCCTTAGCTAATTCGAAATCTGTGACACATTTGCGAGAAAAATGAAGATTGTTAATAGCTATTCTCCTTTATCATCGAATCTTTTGAATCGGGTATCCTCGGATATTCTCGTATGTATTCAGATTTTTTTGTGAATCTCTAAAAGTTGAAACAAAGATGTTTTCATTTCAGTTGTATCGAAAGGTTCAACATGGAAGGTTGTATTCGAGCTATAAAGTCGTTGATGACTCTATTCATTGCAACAAATGATGAAAGTATATTTGTCGATGGGTTGAAGCAGTGTTCTTTGGCTGTGCGAAGAATCAACAAAAAACTGAAAAATGCTACGACTGTTGGAGAAAAGCAAAGTCTCTTGAGTACCTTGAATCACGTGAAAAGTTACAGATCCAAATTGAAATACTTGCGTAAAAAGGGATCTGGCATCAAAGATCGAGGGAGAACAGCAGCAAATAGAGTTAAATGGGGTGAATCGACATCTGCATTCGAGTCACGAATTCGCACTGGAGTTATTACTAATTTAAAACATAAAGACATAAAATATTTCCTATTAGATGCCGAGGCTATCTTACGCAGACGATTGATGAATTCTCTCAAAAAAAATGAGGCAGTAAAGGTGAACGCGGTGTTTTGTGGAGAGTTTAAAGTAATGACAGCTAATAAAATTCAAACAGAATATAAATACTTTACTACATCTAACGCTGCTATATACAGAAGCACCAATTTGAGGGGCTGGTTCCAAGAGAAAGTTAAAGCACCAATTCTTACAGAGCTCCAGGAATTCCAAGAAAAAGATAGTGGCTGGAGTCTTGCGAATATTGTTAGCTTGGGAGTCAATATAAACAAGTTTACACCGCAACTCGGATCTTCATACATCGAACTCCCCCCTCAAATTCGAAATAAAAAAGCCTGCGTCAATGTGAAGAATGAGGATGAAGCTTGTTTTGCATGGGCTGTGACTTCAGCATTACACCCTGTTATGGATAATCCGCATCGTACTTCCGAATATACCCATTATTCAAAGATATTAAAACTGAAAGGAATACAGTTCCCAATGACACTGAAACAAATACCGAACTTTGAGAAACAAAACCAAATATCTATTAATGTTTACATCTTAAAGGAAGAAAAACATTTCATCACATTACCAACCTACCTAACTAAGAACAAAATGGACACACATGTTAATTTACTCCTAATACAAGATAGCTATACAGATGAAATTCCTGCCCGATACCATTACGTATGGATAAAAAATTTATCACGACTTGTATCGACTCAGTTGAGTAGACACGATGGACAGAAATTTATTTGTGATAGATGTCTACGATACTTTCGATCCAACGAAAAACTTGATAACCATTCTGAAGATTGTGGTAATATGAATGAAACAGCTATCAAAATGCCTACATCAAAGGATAATATTCTGAAATTTAAAAATCATAAAAACAAGGAGAGGGTTCCTTTTATTATTTATGCGGATCTCGAAAGTATATTGATACCAACAAATACCAAAAATAATTATCAAGAACATAAAGCTGCAGCAGTTGGCTATCATGTGAAGTGTTCATATGATAATACTCTGAGTTTCTATCGTTCATATCGAGGCCCCAATTGTATGAAATGGTTTGCAGATGAGCTGAATCAATTTGCTGAAGATGTTGAAACTGTTTTCCTATGCCCCTATGATATCGATATGTCACATCAGCAGGAAGCTGAATTCCAGAAAGCAACACAATGCCATATCTGTGAAGAAATATTTAAACCTAAAGATAAAAAGGTACGTGATCATAATCATCTTATAGCAGGAAACAACTATCGTGGAGCAGCTCACGCAGGATGTAATATCAACTATAAAGATAGTCGTATGATTCCTGTAGTATTCCACAATCTGAGTGGGTATGATGCCAATTTCCTGATAGAAGATATCGCTGTAAGAATGGAAGGAAAGATCAGCTTGTTACCCATAACGAAGGAAAACTATATCAGCTTTACTAAACATATCAACAGTCACCAAATCAATTTCAGATTCATTGATAGCTTCAGATTTATGGCTTCCTCACTTGAACAGTTATCATCAAACTTGGAAGATTTCCCTAATCTCAAAGCACAATTCCCTGATGAGTCCGAAAAACGTATCAATCTCATCACGAAAAAGGGGGTTATGCCATATGATTATATCGACTGTAGCGACCGATTTAATGAAACATCTTTACCACCCATTGAAGCATTTTACAATAAATTAGAGGACAGACCATGCCCCCGAAGGATGTATATGAGAGCCCTGCTTGTATGGGAAGAATTTCAATGTCAGAACTTGGGCGAATATTCAGATCTTTATATGAAAACAGACATTCTATTGTTGGCCGATGTATTCGAGCAATTCCGTTCAAGCTGTTCTAAAACTTATGGATTGGATCCCGCTCATTATTTCACCTTACCAGGATATACGTGGGATTCAATGCTGAAACATACGAAACAGGAATTGGAACTTCTCACAGATGTTGACATGTTTTTGTTTGTTGAAAGAGGTATCCGTGGCGGTCTGAGTCAAGTTTGTAAAAAACGACGGGCTCATGCAAACAACAAATACATACCTAACTATGATCCAACTAAACCAGAAAACTACCTTATGTACTTCGATATCAATAACCAATATGGATGGGCTATGTCGCAATATCTTCCATATGGAAAATTCCGATGGTCTGATACAAATATAGATGTTACTCAAATGGCTGATGATGCTCCAGAAGGATATATTTTGGAAGTTGACCTGGAATATCCTAGAGAATTACACGATAAACATATAGATCTGCCGTTCTGCCCTGAACATTATAATTCTAAAACTCGAACACCATGTTATGCGTCTCAACCAAATGTGAAACTTATGGCAACGGTGAATTCCAAGAAGAAATATATTATTCACTATCGAAATTTGAAGATGGCATTGAAGAATGGATTGATTCTTACAAAAATACATCGAGTTCTCAAGTTCAAACAATCTGCATGGCTCAAATCATATATCGACCTCAATACTAACTTGAGAAAAGAAGCTAAGAATGAGTTCGAGAAAAATCTCTTTAAGCTGATGAACAATGCTGTGTTTGGTAAAACGATGGAGAATATACGGAAGAGGGTTAATGTTCATCTTTGCACAAAATGGGAGAATCGTTTTGGCGCAGAAGCGTATATTTCCAAGCCGGAATTCAAGAATTCTGTTATTTTCAATGAGAACTTAGTGGCAATTGAGCTTCGAAAACTGGAAATATATTTGAATAAGCCAATTTATGTGGGAATGGGTATTCTAGATTTAGCTAAAACCACTAAAGATGATTTCCATTATGATTATATGAAAGAAGCTTTCGGAGACAGCTGCATAGCACTGTATACTGATACAGATTCTGTGATTTATGAATTATTCAAAGATCCATATGAAATATTGAGAAGAGATTGCCATAAATACTTCGATACTTCAGACCTTGCTAAGGATAATCCTTATGGAATTCCTCCGGTTAACAAAAAGGTGTTAGGGATGATGAAAGATGAAAACAATGGTATTCCGATGACCGATTATGTGGGCCTAAGATCAAAACTATACGCATTGAAAAACTCAAGAACGATTGATGAAATTAATCTGCAGAGACTTCAGTGGGAAAAGGAAGAGTATGATCCTGAGGAGATTCATTCTATGCTCAAGAATTATTGTACCTCGAAAAAAGCAAAAGGTGTGAAAAAATCTGTAGTCAAGAATGAGATATGCTTTGATGATTATATAGAATGCTTAGAAACTTGGAAACATAAAATTATCTCTCAAAATTTGATTCAGGCGAAGGAACATCGAGTGCATTCGTCCACGCAACAAAAGATAGCTTTGAGTCCAGAAGACGATAAAAGATATTTGGTGCCTGGAACATTTGAAACATTACCATGGGGGCATTATTCTCTCAATAAACGAAAGAATGAAGAACCCGATGAATCTAAGAAGAAGATTTCTATATTAGAAATATTATTAACAATGTAATTGATTTTTTTCTGCGATTGTACAATAAACGATAGATTTCTTCTTACAGTTTCAATTTACCTACCTATATTCTATTACAGAACAGCTTGTATATTAGATGTGATCAAGGTTGAGTTTCCATTCACCTCATAATATGTCTCAGAGAGAGAAAATAGCTTTATTGAAGTCAATCAATTTCGCTGAGGAGTATCAAGACATGTATTCGTTTTATAGTTTGGATATATGTATACACTCATGCATTTTTGTCGTATTCCATATGAATTCATCACGAAAAAGATGTAAGAACAAGCGAATCTGATGATGATTTAGGATTAAAATACAACCTACATACATACGTAACCAAGAAAAAGACGGAAAAACATGCGTCAAGCTATCATCAAGCTATCATCAAACTACCATCGAGCTATCATCAAACTACCATCAAGCTACCATCAAATTAGCATCAAACTATCATAGCAACTACTTCATGTATAGTTTATATCAATTTTGTGTATTTTTCATAGACATTCGAGCATCTTCGTATACATTCGTACATCTTCGTATACAGTCATGAAGCAATTTTGCTTAGGAGTATCAAGACATGTATTCGTATTATAGTTTGGATATATGTATACAATCATGCATTTTTGTCATACTTCATATGAATTAATCACGAAAAAGATGGAAGAACATGCGAATTTGATGATGATTTGGGGTGAATATACAACCTACATACATACGTAACCAAGATAAAGATGGAAAAACATGCGTCAAGCTATCATCAAGCTATCATCAAACTACCATCGAGCTATCATCAAACCACCATCAAGCTACCATCAAATAAGCATCAAACTATCATAGCAACTACTTCATGTATAGTTTATATCAATTTTGTGTATTTTTCATAGACATTCGAGCATCTTCGTATACATTCATACATCTTCGTATACAGTCATGAATCAATTATGCTTAGGAGTATCAAGACATGTATTCGTATTATAGTTTGGATATATGTATACAATCATGCATTTTTGTCATACTTCATATGAATTAATCACGAAAAAGATGGAAGAACATGAGAATTTGATGATGATTTGGGGTGAATACACAACCCACATACATACGTAACCAAGATAAAGATGGAAAAACATGCGTCAAGCTATCCTCAAGCTATCATCAAACAACCATCGAGCTATCATCAAACTACCATCAAGCTACCATCAAATTAGCATCAAACTATCATAGCAACTACTTCATGTATAGTTTATATCAATTTTGTGTATTTTTCATAGACATTCGAGCATCTTCGTACACATTCGTACATCTTCGTATACACCCATGAATCAATCAATTTTGCTGAGGAGTATCAAGATATGTATTCCTTTTATAGTTTGGTTGCCGCAGTGCAGCAGTCTAAACTGCAGCAGTCTTAACTACGGCAGTAATGCGGCAGTCAAAACCGCAGCAGTCAAAACTGCAGCAGTCTGTCTGTCGGGGCAAAAAAATTAACAGTGCTGTGTCTAAGCTTCCTGAAGGATACGATGCTGTGCCTAAGCTTCCTGAAGGATACAGCAACTATTTTGGCGCGCCAAAATGGTTGCTGTATCCTTCGGGGAGCTTAAGCACAGCGCCGTATCCTTCAGGAAGCTTAGACACAGCACTGTTAATTTTTTTGCCCCGACAGACAGACTGCTGCAGTTTTGACTGCTGCGGTTTTGACTGCCGCATTACTGCCGTAGTTAAGACTGCTGCAGTTTAGACTGCTGCACTGCGGCATCCAAACTATAAAAGGAATACATATCTTGATACTCCTCAGCAAAATTGATTGATTCATGGGTGTATACGAAGATGTACGAATGTGTACGAAGATGCTCGAATGTCTATGAAAAATACACAAAATTGATATAAACTATACATGAAGTAGTTGCTATGATAGTTTGATGCTAATTTGATGGTAGCTTGATGGTAGTTTGATGATAGCTCGATGGTTGTTTGATGATAGCTTGAGGATAGCTTGACGCATGTTTTTCCATCTTTATCTTGGTTACGTATGTATGTAGGTTGTGTATTCACCCCAAATCATCATCAAATTCTCATGTTCTTCCATCTTTTTCGTGATTAATTCATATGAAGTATGACAAAAATGCATGATTGTATACATATATCCAAACTATAATACGAATACATGTCTTGATACTCCTAAGCATAATTGATTCATGACTGTATACGAAGATGTATGAATGTATACGAAGATGCTCGAATGTCTATGAAAAATACACAAAATTGATATAAACTATACATGAAGTAGTTGCTATGATAGTTTGATGCTAATTTGATGGTAGCTTGATGGTGGTTTGATGATAGCTCGATGGTAGTTTGATGATAGCTTGATGATAGCTTGACGCATGTTTTTCCATCTTTATCTTGGTTACGTATGTATGTAGGTTGTATATTCACCCCAAATCATCATCAAATTCGCATGTTCTTCCATCTTTTTCGTGATTAATTCATATGAAGTATGACAAAAATGCATGATTGTATACATATATCCAAACTATAATACGAATACATGTCTTGATACTCCTAAGCAAAATTGCTTCATGACTGTATACGAAGATGTACGAATGTATACGAAGATGCTCGAATGTCTATGAAAAATACACAAAATTGATATAAACTATACATGAAGTAGTTGCTATGATAGTTTGATGCTAATTTGATGGTAGCTTGATGGTAGTTTGATGATAGCTCGATGGTAGTTTGATGATAGCTTGATGATAGCTTGACGCATGTTTTTCCGTCTTTTTCTTGGTTACGTATGTATGTAGGTTGTATTTTAATCCTAAATCATCATCAGATTCGCTTGTTCTTACATCTTTTTCGTGATGAATTCATATGGAATACGACAAAAATGCATGAGTGTATACATATATCCAAACTATAAAACGAATACATGTCTTGATACTCCTCAGCGAAATTGATTGACTTCAATAAAGCTATTTTCTCTCTCTGAGACATATTATGAGGTGAATGGAAACTCAACCTTGATCACATCTAATATACAAGCTGTTCTGTAATAGAATATAGGTAGGTAAATTGAAACTGTAAGAAGAAATCTATCGTTTATTGTACAATCGCAGAAAAAAATCAATTACATTGTTAATAATATTTCTAATATAGAAATCTTCTTCTTAGATTCATCGGGTTCTTCATTCTTTCGTTTATTGAGAGAATAATGCCCCCATGGTAATGTTTCAAATGTTCCAGGCACCAAATATCTTTTATCGTCTTCTGGACTCAAAGCTATCTTTTGTTGCGTGGACGAATGCACTCGATGTTCCTTCGCCTGAATCAAATTTTGAGAGATAATTTTATGTTTCCAAGTTTCTAAGCATTCTATATAATCATCAAAGCATATCTCATTCTTGACTACAGATTTTTTCACACCTTTTGCTTTTTTCGAGGTACAATAATTCTTGAGCATAGAATGAATCTCCTCAGGATCATACTCTTCCTTTTCCCACTGAAGTCTCTGCAGATTAATTTCATCAATCGTTCTTGAGTTTTTCAATGCGTATAGTTTTGATCTTAGGCCCACATAATCGGTCATCGGAATACCATTGTTTTCATCTTTCATCATCCCTAACACCTTTTTGTTAACCGGAGGAATTCCATAAGGATTATCCTTAGCAAGGTCTGAAGTATCGAAGTATTTATGGCAATCTCTTCTCAATATTTCATATGGATCTTTGAATAATTCATAAATCACAGAATCTGTATCAGTATACAGTGCTATGCAGCTGTCTCCGAAAGCTTCTTTCATATAATCATAATGGAAATCATCTTTAGTGGTTTTAGCTAAATCTAGAATACCCATTCCCACATAAATTGGCTTATTCAAATATATTTCCAGTTTTCGAAGCTGAATTGCCACTAAGTTCTCATTGAAAATAACAGAATTCTTGAATTCCGGCTTGGAAATATACGCTTCTGCGCCAAAACGATTCTCCCATTTTGTGCAAAGATGAACATTAACCCTCTTCCGTATATTCTCCATCGTTTTACCAAACACAGCATTGTTCATCAGCTTAAAGAGATTTTTCTCGAACTCATTCTTAGCTTCTTTTCTCAAGTTAGTATTGAGGTCGATATATGATTTGAGCCATGCAGATTGTTTGAACTTGAGAACTCGATGTATTTTTGTAAGAATCAATCCATTCTTCAATGCCATCTTCAAATTTCGATAGTGAATAATATATTTCTTCTTGGAATTCACCGTTGCCATAAGTTTCACATTTGGTTGAGACGCATAACATGGTGTTCGAGTTTTAGAATTATAATGTTCAGGGCAGAACGGCAGATCTATATGTTTATCGTGTAATTCTCTAGGATATTCCAGGTCAACTTCCAAAATATATCCTTCTGGAGCATCATCAGCCATTTGAGTAACATCTATATTTGTATCAGACCATCGGAATTTTCCATATGGAAGATATTGCGACATAGCCCATCCATATTGGTTATTGATATCGAAGTACATAAGGTAGTTTTCTGGTTTAGTTGGATCATAGTTAGGTATGTATTTGTTGTTTGCATGAGCCCGTCGTTTTTTACAAACTTGACTCAGACCGCCACGGATACCTCTTTCAACAAACAAAAACATGTCAACATCTGTGAGAAGTTCCAATTCCTGTTTCGTATGTTTCAGCATTGAATCCCACGTATATCCTGGTAAGGTGAAATAATGAGCGGGATCCAATCCATAAGTTTTATAGCAGCTTGAACGGAATTGCTCGAATACATCGGCCAACAATAGAATGTCTGTTTTCATATAAAGATCTGAATATTCGCCCAAGTTCTGACATTGAAATTCTTCCCATACAAGCAGGGCTCTCATATACATCCTTCGGGGGCATGGTCTGTCCTCTAATTTATTGTAAAATGCTTCAATGGGTGGTAAAGATGTTTCATTAAATCGGTCGCTACAGTCGATATAATCATATGGCATAACCCCCTTTTTCGTGATGAGATTGATACGTTTTTCGGACTCATCAGGGAATTGTGCTTTGAGATTAGGGAAGTCTTCCAAGTTTGATGATAACTGTTCAAGTGAGGAAGCCATAAATCTGAAGCTATCAATGAATCTGAAATTGATTTGGTGACTGTTGATATGTTTAGTAAAGCTGATATATTTTTCCTTCGTTATGGGTAACAAGCTGATCTTTCCTTCCATTCTTACAGCGATATCTTCTATCAGGAAATTGGCATCATACCCACTCAGATTGTGGAATACTACAGGAATCATACGACTATCTTTATAGTTGATATTACATCCTGCGTGAGCTGCTCCACGATAGTTGTTTCCTGCTATAAGATGATTATGATCACGTACCTTTTTATCTTTAGGTTTAAATATTTCTTCACAGATATGGCATTGTGTTGCTTTCTGGAATTCAGCTTCCTGCTGATGTGACATATCGATATCATAGGGGCATAGGAAAACAGTTTCAACATCTTCAGCAAATTGATTCAGCTCATCTGCAAACCATTTCATACAATTGGGGCCTCGATATGAACGATAGAAACTCAGAGTATTATCATATGAACACTTCACATGATAGCCAACTGCTGCAGCTTTATGTTCTTGATAATTATTTTTGGTATTTGTTGGTATCAATATACTTTCGAGATCCGCATAAATAATAAAAGGAACCCTCTCCTTGTTTTTATGATTTTTAAATTTCAGAATATTATCCTTTGATGTAGGCATTTTGATAGCTGTTTCATTCATATTACCACAATCTTCAGAATGGTTATCAAGTTTTTCGTTGGATCGAAAGTATCGTAGACATCTATCACAAATAAATTTCTGTCCATCGTGTCTACTCAACTGAGTCGATACAAGTCGTGATAAATTTTTTATCCATACGTAATGGTATCGGGCAGGAATTTCATCTGTATAGCTATCTTGTATTAGGAGTAAATTAACATGTGTGTCCATTTTGTTCTTAGTTAGGTAGGTTGGTAATGTGATGAAATGTTTTTCTTCCTTTAAGATGTAAACATTAATAGATATTTGGTTTTGTTTCTCAAAGTTCGGTATTTGTTTCAGTGTCATTGGGAACTGTATTCCTTTCAGTTTTAATATCTTTGAATAATGGGTATATTCGGAAGTACGATGCGGATTATCCATAACAGGGTGTAATGCTGAAGTCACAGCCCATGCAAAACAAGCTTCATCCTCATTCTTCACATTGACGCAGGCTTTTTTATTTCGAATTTGAGGGGGGAGTTCGATGTATGAAGATCCGAGTTGCGGTGTAAACTTGTTTATATTGACTCCCAAGCTAACAATATTCGCAAGACTCCAGCCACTATCTTTTTCTTGGAATTCCTGGAGCTCTGTAAGAATTGGTGCTTTAACTTTCTCTTGGAACCAGCCCCTCAAATTGGTGCTTCTGTATATAGCAGCGTTAGATGTAGTAAAGTATTTATATTCTGTTTGAATTTTATTAGCTGTCATTACTTTAAACTCTCCACAAAACACCGCGTTCACCTTTACTGCCTCATTTTTTTTGAGAGAATTCATCAATCGTCTGCGTAAGATAGCCTCGGCATCTAATAGGAAATATTTTATGTCTTTATGTTTTAAATTAGTAATAACTCCAGTGCGAATTCGTGACTCGAATGCAGATGTCGATTCACCCCATTTAACTCTATTTGCTGCTGTTCTCCCTCGATCTTTGATGCCAGATCCCTTTTTACGCAAGTATTTCAATTTGGATCTGTAACTTTTCACGTGATTCAAGGTACTCAAGAGACTTTGCTTTTCTCCAACAGTCGTAGCATTTTTCAGTTTTTTGTTGATTCTTCGCACAGCCAAAGAACACTGCTTCAACCCATCGACAAATATACTTTCATCATTTGTTGCAATGAATAGAGTCATCAACGACTTTATAGCTCGAATACAACCTTCCATGTTGAACCTTTCGATACAACTGAAATGAAAACATCTTTGTTTCAACTTTTAGAGATTCACAAAAAAATCTGAATACATACGAGAATATCCGAGGATACCCGATTCAAAAGATTCGATGATAAAGGAGAATAGCTATTAACAATCTTCATTTTTCTCGCAAATGTGTCACAGATTTCGAATTAGCTAAGGATTGGTGTTCAAAAAATATTTCATTTTTGTTACTAGATAGTGAATGTTTCTCCCTGATAAATGTAATACTACAATTTTTTCTTGTTTTTGTTGTTTCAGAACCGATTTTTTAATGAATTATAGAGCAATTCCTGGTAAAATCAAAAAGTCTCGTTAAAAGTAGGTTGAACAGCATGACGAGCTTCTGTTCTAAATATATATCTGGGAAATTACTCATGAAGTGTAGGTAATTCAGTTAATCAAGGGAATGTACTTATGCGATATCTTTACTAAACTTATTGGATTGTGAAATATGTGATTAATGAATGATTTATTTTGGATAATACAATAAAACCAACATCTACATTTTGAGTGGAGATGGAATGGATACTCATCAGACTCAATGTTCACTAAAATCGAAAAATTATGATCCGTCAGAATAGTAGATTTTTATTTCATCATAAAGACCCCCCCAGGCGCGCCTGCAAGTTATATTATTACTATGAGGTAGTCGAGCACTATGTGTACATTCCTTGAAAAACTTTCTGTTTCCCATAAGAATAATTTTTCTTGATATGGTAAGATTACCTCATCGATTTCCCAATGAGCACCCATACAATCTAGCTATTTGAGCTCAACTAGGCTCGACCTGTATTTTTGAGCCAGTAATAATATAAAATTCCGAATGGACATATTTTATTCCGAGTGCTTTTTGAACTAAAATCTATGTTCCAAAATGTCTATATTGAGTACCCAAAGTTAAAAAAAAAAACAATGATTGTGCTTACGTTGAAATGACAGAAATAAAATTATGGTTCGACGACTATGTTCTGTTAAAGTATTGAAATCATAATATATTGACATTGAATTTGTAAGTTTAGGGAAAAAATATTTGTCTAATCTACCTAGTTGGATCACTTACTTACTGTCAAATAAAAATTTACTAGTTTATGATCACAATGAAATGAATATTATTTCTTCAATTACTAATATCTTGAAAAAACCTAACTTTTTAGTGAAAAAAACTAATGTGAACTTCCATCTATTTCGCTCATTTGGATATCTAAGTTTGAAAAACGTACAATCATATTTTCAAAGTCGTATTTTTCATCTGCGTAAACCAAAAATTTAACGGTTCAGATAATCCACGTTATAGATATTCCCTTTCAAATTAACGATAAATGACTCAAGAATAATCTGAAAAAAAAGGGGGTCGAGTACCTGCGACTCATTCCAACAACATCAAACTTATATGACGACTTGGATAAATCATTCAAGAAATTTTGAATCTGGAGTGATGCTCATATCATTTTACTCTTACTATTGTCCTAGATATCATGAAAGATATATTTCAGAAGAATAGTCAAAATTCGATAAAAGAGAATGTACAATAACTTACTTTTATTTATATAGAAAAGTTGCGTCCTTAAAAGATTAGTATTAAGACTTTGTCTTGTTGTTGGTACTGCAAAGAGCAAGTGGATATTTTACAAATTACCCCAAATATGATTTCTATATAAATATCAACTTACATGTCAAATACTAGCACAGAACACAGATAGAAAAAGCATCTGAATATACTTCAGTTGAATAAATTGTGGAGAGAACGTAGTGTTCCTCGAGCTTATATATCGAAAAAAGACAATAAATTATGTTGCATAATGATCCATTATCCCAAATACAAAGATGTGCGTCTGGAATTCAAATATTTCCCTGCAATAAATTATCAAAGGGACTCATAAAGAAGATTGTTAATAGCCCTTTTGTCATGGCGCCTATTAAAATTAACTACATACACCTGCCTTGTAAGGGATGCGATCAAGTTTATTTCATTTTTGTCGGTCAATAAATAACTCAAGCTTTTGTGTTCCTTGACAATGCGAAGCCGCTTTGGTTTTCAGGTACCTACACGAAAACCGCATCAACCCGTACTCACTGCGGGTGGTGTATGGTCAGATGTTTCGAGGGTATTTTTGAGCAGGTTATCGGTCAATAAATAACTCAAGCTTTTGTGTTCCTAGACAATGCGGTCTACCGTATCTGAAAGAATAATCAAGGGTTTCATAATATTCCGTAAATTTTGCTATTCCGAGAAGGTAAATATAAATCGAAACCGCATCCAGATGACATATCGCCTACCCATTAACATCACTCGCCGACATCCTGTCCTACCTAGATATCTGCCTCAGGGGAGGGGGCGTGGCGCAGCGCAACTCGCTCTTCAGCCGTCCAAAACAAATGACCTTGAAAACGCTGGCTTACGCGTTCAAAAGGGTACAATTTTTGCAAGTTGGACCTTAGATTTCCTTATGGGGATTTACATGTAAAAATGGGGCATTTTGTTCCAAAACTGTCCTAGCGCATCTACTCTCATCGCTCAGTGTTCCCCAAAGGGGAAAGTATCATTCAAGAACAGACACAGACCCCCAGGGTTTCATGGTTCTTACCAATCATCAGTGTGACTTAGTCTGAAACTGAATGAAAACAGAAGGGGTTCTAGGAAACTTATTTCCATCGGTTGAGAACCGGTAGGGGAAAGGACCCCACCAGCGCCAACTATGGAGAATCCTTACGAATTCTGACCCTCTGCGATGAAGAAGTTGTTACTAGTTACTACCAAATACAGGTTAAACTATTCATCTCACAGTCGCATTTTTGTGATTTTGTTATATGGTCTCCAAATATTTGTTTCAAAGTACGAATGATCTGAAAATATGGGAAAAGAACTTAGAAACTGCTAAGAAATTTCATTCAGAAGTTATTATGCTAGGGCTGATGGCGAAATATTCCACATCTGAAGAGGGTGCAGCTGAATTGATTCACTATTGCATTTGCAATGGCAGATGATGGACGTGCGATGATAAAATGTGATGGGAATGACTGTCAAATAGGAGGTTTCATTTTGATTGCGAGGAACTAGTAGACACTCCTGATGGTACCTGGTATTGTAATAAATGGGATGAAAAGGTCTCGATTTTTATAGAAATGGAATAGATTACATAAAAAAAAATTATTTCATGTCCGCATATTATATATATATATATATATATTCTTTTGACCGAGAGCTGTATATGTGTTAGCAGAGGTTGGTGTAACGGGGTACCATACAATTCGACGTATGATACAAGAGCTTAGGGAAAAACCTCAGCAAAAAACCCTTTCTCCCCGTGAGTGGTGATTTGTAACTATTGTTTACAAAATTTGCTGAAATTTAAAAATATTGATGGGGATATATTTCTTCAATGTGGATTCCCTCGTCAAAAAACGGATATTAATAGCATGGCATGACAAACAAATAATATAAAAACAGATGAAAGCTCTTGGATTTGTCTTCTTATTTATTGATGAATACACAGTAGAATCTAGATATAATAACCCTCGCGTGATATATATATTGTTATATGAGTTAGGCTTCCGCATTCCTAAATAGAATGTGAATACCCTCGAACACAGTTCAAGGAACCTAGTGTTATACTTTAATATTGTCAGCATTTTCGCTTTCGTTCTCCAGGAACGTAATTATTTCTATCATTATTATTCAGACCTGCATAGAATAAACTTGCTTCGAAAATAAAGTTGTTTTTTTGTAAAAAGAAATCTTAGAGTGGATTTTTGTAAATGGCGACGACGATGAGATGCTATTAGTTTTTTTCGTAGGAAAAAAGAACGTGAATTTCAATTCTTTGAATACATCCAAAAATCCCCAGATTTTGGTGCGACGTTACCTTCAACAGAAGAACCAAGTACGTGAAGAAAATCTCCATCAAGACAAGTGTGACCGATACAGTTGTAACGGTATGATTGATCAATATTATATGAGACGCCACTGATCGCCATTTCAGAACCTTCTGCGCGGATTCCGCGTAGTCCGTCAAAGACATCTTCGATTGAAATCGATCGAAATCGGGTGCACGTGAGAATTTTCCCGGTGTTAATTGAGAGGAATGAAAATCAAAGGGGGATTATTCAGATTGGCCTTGTAGTTTCAAGTGAGCAGATATAGTGTCGATTTTCCTGGTTTATTCTTACGAATTTTATCTCAGTACCTAATTAGTTCAGTATTCACAAATTTCTTATTTTCTCTAGTTAAATATATAATAATATTTTTTTTGGTTTCGAGCATATTGATTTGCATATCGATTTGAATTATCTTATTGTTGTCATTTTTTTTGCTCGCGGCGAGCAAGCCTATCTTCATTTTTCTGCAATTACCAGGTTTCGATTTTCTTGTATCTGGTCGTTTGAGATAATTAATTTGCTAACTTCATTGTTAATTACTTGATGAATTTGAATTTTGTAGAATGGATTATTTATATGAGATATTTTTTGTAAATTTTTTCAAAATTGATTATTTTTCTAAATTTCTGAGAGCATTCTTTTTATAACTCATTTATCTCTATTTTAATTATCTTTCCAAATTTTTGAGAGAATTTCTTTCGTAAATTTTTTTATATTTTTTTTTGGCCGAACGTACTGGAATTTTCTTTCATTATTATTGTACCTACGATACTGATCTCTGTTTTCTCTATTCATTAGGAGAGAAGAATTGCCTTTTTTCTATTGAGTATTTATGACAGGGATTTCAAGGAAATCATTCGTATCAGGCTGTACGATAGCTCTAACCGACATCTGCTAAGTTGGCAATTGAAAGTAATTTGGTTACCATCCCTGTGCAACTGTCATACGCCATTACATAGTCACCAGACACATTCTCCAGAATCAGTTAGAAGTAATTTGGCTACCATTATCGCACCACTGTCATTCGCCATAACATCGTCACCAGGCAAATACTCCAGAACTTGAGAAGTAGAGGATTAATTCCAGGCAGAGGAATAGAGTGATCAATCGTAAATATTTCAAAATTTTGTTAACGTTCTGTTTTGAATTATCTAGTTCAGCCTTCAGCAATTCATATTTTTTTTCAACTTGAATTTTTGTAAATGTTAGTGAATATACCGATTATAATTTTCTAGTTTTTTGTTATTTCATCTTTCAGGCAAGCTTCCTCTAGTATTAACTTTCATTTTATATCGTGGCTTATTTTAAGCCTGGCGCCCAACAAAATAGTCAATTTCGTCAGTTTATTTTTTTCAACTCACCCCTCACCGTTATATAACTGAGCAGCCGACAAGCCAAAGTGTTGAATCTTGTCAAGGTGAGATCACACAGTCAAGAGGAGTTGCTGAAGCCCCGAAAAGAAAAGGAGGACCAACCCGGACTGAATCCACACCTGGTAACCCTCAGAGATCACCCTTAGGGCCGGTTTCTCAATTGCGAGTTAACTCGAGGTTGCGAGTTGACGCATGTATTTAGCGATATTCATGAATGCGCAACACTCGGGTTACCCGCAACCTCGGGTTAACTCGCAATTGAGAAACCGGCCCTTAGGAGTTTGGTAGTAGCGCGAGTTTGAAAACAGAAGTCAAGTAAGTGAGGCTGTTCTAATAATCCCAGTTTTTTTCCTATCCCTGGACCAAAAGATAAGGAACACCTTTTTTTTTCATTTTTAATCACAACTTGAAGAGTAGAATTAATTGAAGAAAATCTTTTAATCAATGAGTCATTAATAGAACAATTTAATTTCCTTCAAGTAAATTCTATAAATTCGAAAATGGCAACCCCCAGTGAAAATCGTGTTGTGATAGATCTCAGTACAGTTGTGAGATGAATAGTTGCACTTGTATTTGGTAGTAACTAGTTACAACTCTGTGTTTTTTACATGAACTCTTCATTCGCAAATATTCATGAATGTCTTGCAACATCCATATATAAGATTAGGGGACCACCATATATTGAATTATCCACTATCCAGATCAGAAACATTCAACGTGAAAGGATCTAAAGCTGTTAATTAATCCCAACTTTATTATATACCTGTAATAAAATGAAATGTAAACACATGATGAAGGTGCTTTTTTTCGAACCTACCGTCAGCAAAGTCTCTGTTGTTCAACAATAGTCTTGTCAGATATGCATTCTCCATTTCAATATAGTTTAAACAGCAGAAAAGCTCCAGAAAAAGTCAATAAACACTTTTAAATAGTCAACGACCACAACACGTTACTTGTTTGTGTGCCAACAACCGCAATATTGGGTCACGTGGTTTGGATTACCTAATAGAAAGTGAGGCTATCGTTGGCGCATGCGCACGTCGTGTTTTGATTTCCATTAGACAAACCTTGTGTTCCGAAATTACTGGCACTACTGGCCGCAGTAAATAATTTCGGAACGCTCTTAATTAACAGTAAGCATCGCCAGTGAATTTCAGTAATATCTGACGTTTCAATTTACTGCTCAGTACTGTTCAGGAATATCGGAACACGGCATAAACTACATGATTACCAGCATTAGCACAAGAATATACCCTAGAGCAAACATTAAAATGAGGTTAATTGCTAAATAACTAAAACAAGACACACGGTGAAATATTTATTGATTTTAACCATCAACAAGTATTCCGCGTGGCCGGACTAGATACCTCATCGCTCAGTGTTCTCCAAAGGGGAAAGTATCATTCAAGAGCAGACACAGACCCCCAGGGTTTCATGGTTCTTACCAATCATCAGTGTGACTTAGCCTGAAACCGAATGAAAACAGACGGGGTTCTAGGAAACTTATTTCCATCGTTTGAGAACCGGTAGGGGAAAGGACCCCACCAGCGCCAACTATGGAGAATCCTTACGAATTCCGACCCTCTGCGATGAAGAAGAGGGTCGGAGTTCATAAGGAGTCTCCATAGTTGGCGCTGGTGGGGTCCTTTCCCCTAAACCGGTTCACAACCGATGGGAATAAGTTTACTAGAATCCCGTCTGTTTTCATTCGGTTTCAGGCTAAGTCACACTGATGATTGGTAAAAACCATGAAACCCTGAGGTCTGTGTCTGCTCTTGAATGATACTATTCTCTTTGGGAAACACTGAGCGATGAGGTGTCTAGTCCGGCCACGCGGAATGTTTGTTGATGGATAAAATCAATAAATATTCCACCGTGTGTCAAAGATTGGAAAATGGTTAGATAACCAAAAACATTTTTCCCATGCGAAAGAAGAAATATGTATTTCAAAGTGAAAATACGATTTGATAAATGCCAGTAGCTATTTGCTCAGAAAGACATTTAAGCAGGTTTTTTACTGAAATTGATGTCTTTTCAAGGGTTTCACAAAGTTTTGGCTGCTCTTAATTGCCAAATCAGCCTTATTCCGATTCCCAGTTCATTATGTGATATGATGAGTTTTGTGAGATTTTCTGTATTATTTTTCAGAGTTTGGGAGAGAAAACCCATAAAGGAACATTTTAATGATGAATATATCTCCCAAAGTATCCTTTAATAATATACCACAGTGCTTCTGTTTTCACTTGAAAAAGTAAACTTCCTGCCGTGAGATCACTGTTTTTTGGACGCTTGTTTTTACTGTCGGATTTAAATTCTTGGAAATATTATTTTTTCCTATAGCTAAGCAGCTTAGGGCGAGTTCAGTACCTGGATGGGTGACAGCCCTGCCTATAGATTTGGACAGCGCGCCAAAGCTCCTGTCCACAGGGCTTTCCCACTTTTTTTGATAATATAATGGAAATCTTCTTTTTCCACATACCATAAGACATTCCAACAATATTTCTTGTTCTAAGTTGCGATTCATTATAAAGATTTTCTGCTGGATTGCAGGGATTGTGGAGTGGGGTTAACAAATAGTTGGTATTTTGATAACCTTCATCTCCTAGTATGACGTTGTTTGAGAACTCTTTGTTGACTAGACGCTGCTTTATTCCAAGATCATTGAAAATTGTTTGATCATGACAGAAACCAGGCCATCTTGCTACAATATCCATTATTTTCAAATCATGGTTCGCAATAGATTGGACATTCATAGAAATTCCCCACCATGTGATTTTATAGTAACATGAGTACAGTCTGTAACGCCTATTACTCTTGGAAATCTGGCAATATTATAAAATCGATTTACAAGAGGCCTCAAATTTGATGGGAATTTGTCAAAACTATGTCTCAATTTCGAAATTGCAAGAGAAACACTTTCAACAATTCTTGAAGCTAATGCTTTGCTGTCACCGCTCAAATCTCCAGTAGCTCCCAAAAAACATCCAGTGCATAGTAACGCGGTGTTAGTAGCAATCTGTTTACTGGGGATGAGTTCCCAGAATGCAAATAATCACATTAATCCCGTTATACGAAAGTAAGTTATTATGTTAAAATATGGCGCTAGCGAATGCCGAAAAGCATGGTAGAAATAACCAAGGATAATTTTTGGCGCTCTAGTTCCTCGGAACTGAGTGCTTATTAGCATGTGTTTCAGTACTTAAATTTAAATCCATGATAATGATGTGATTTATTTGCATACCTCGGTGATAAAAAATCCAGTCATTCAAATGTATCATTCCACTGCGAGCAAAACAATTTGTATGGTGCAATCAAATTGTTTTGCTCGCAGTGGAATGATACATTTGAATAACTGGATTTTTTATCACCAAGGTATGTGAATAAATCATTAAAATGGATTTCAATGTAAGTACTGAAACACATGCTAAAAATTATCCCTGGTTATTTCTACCATGCTTTTCGGCATTCGCTAGCGTCAAATATTCAATTGCGGTCACGTTGTACCTTTTTTGGTTAGAACGCCGTCTGAAATAAATGTAGCCTCACATTAAAAAATAGGTTCAAGCACTGACGTGAAGTCAGGAGCTTTTGTGCGCATATCCTTTTGTCCATTCTTCTCTATTGAACACTCTTAATCGAATTGAATCGTATTTTTTCAGTAATTGAGGAAATAACAACCAACTTTCGGATTGATATAACTCCAAAACCGTTTGGCCGATTATGCCTTTTAACGAACTAAAATGTCGCATTTAGATGCACAACCTACCCTAAATATTGCAAGTCGCTATGTCTTTCCGTTCTCAAGTAATCGTGAGATGAATAATATTTTTTAATAATTTTTTTAATATTTCTAGTAATACGTTCCTCAAAAAATTTCACATACTTCTTTGCGTCGATATTCTGCAACTACTAACTAAGTTTTTGAGTTATCGAGAACACAATATTCCAGATGGGTATAACTCTGAAACCCTTCGGCCGATTATACCCAACAATGAACACAACTGTCCCATTTGGATGCGCAATCTACCCTGAAATTTCAAGTAGCTATCTCTTTATGTTCGAAAGTTATCGTGGCAACGGCCACCCATCCATGCTACTCAATTCATTAAATGTTGGTTAGATCACCAACAAAAAAATCCGATCATCTCCAAATTTGGAACTTGATCGTAAAGTTAGGTTTTGAAGCCTTGCGCAAAATTTACGAGATATCAGACGGATAGTTTCCGAGATATAGATTTGTTACAATGAGTTTTTAAACATTTTCTATGGATACGATCCTCACGAAATTTCGTAAAAATTTGCGTGACGTCATTTTACAACTACCTACCATGCTTGAATTGGATGCTCAACCTACCCTGCAAATTGCAAGACGCTATCTCTTTCCGTTCTCAAGCTATCGTGAGATAAATAATATTCTTTAATAAATTTTTTAGAATTTTCTAGTGATACGATTCTCACAAAATTGCACATAAACTTTTAGGTCTATATTCTACAACTACCCAACAATTTCCAATTCAATCGGATCCGTTGATCCGTATAGGTTGGAAACAAAATCATTACTCGGGAACCGTTCGGCCGATTATGTCGATTAACGAACTTGTCCGTCGTATTGGGACGTGCCACCTACCCTGATAATTCAACTCTTTCCGTTCTCAAGTTATCGTGGCAACGGCCGGACGGCCGGCTGGACAGAATCAAATTTGACCTCGAATTGTTCATCAGGGAATCTCCTAATCGTTTGAGACCATTTTCGGCAAAAAAATCGAAATTTACAGACATTTGGGCGAAATGATAACGCGATGTTCCCCAGAACATGTGCTCAAAAAATCAGGACGGAGTAGGCTCATTTCGGGCATTTGCTATGGGTGTTAATATTAGTTCAAACTGTACGTGGACATTAAGAATTTCTCCAACGTTTATGAGCATAGAAGAGTAATTCAGTAAAAAAATCCAAACCATCATACACGGTGATTAATAAAAATGTTTATCGCTGAATAAATAGTTTTTGACTTCTTTTTTTCAAATAGTTAGTTTGATATTTCCCCCTTCATGGCAATGATATATCAATTCTTATTCCCAAAAAAATTGGTTCAAGCACTGACGTGAAGTCAGAAGCTTTTGCGCGTATGTTCTACTGCCCAAATTCGATTAAGGGTGTCCAATACAGGAGAAGGACAATAGAACATACGCGCAAGAGCTTCTGACTTCACGTCAGTGCTTGAACCAATTTTTTTTTCGTAATTTTTTTGAAATTTTCTAGGGGTACGGTTCCTAAAATTTTTTTTTTCGTCATTTTTTTCAAATTTTCTAGGGGTACGGTTCTTACAAAATTTTAAACACGTCTTTATGTTGAGTTTCTACTACTAGTTACCAAGCTTCAATTCGATCAAATATTTATTATTTGAGTTATCAAGGAAATAATATTCCAGGTGGGTATAACTCGGAAACCGTTAGACCGATTATGCCCAAAAACGAACTCAACTCTCCCTTTCGGATACGCAACCTACCCTGAAAATTGCAAGTCCCTATCTCCTTTCGTTCGAAAGTTATCGAGGCAACGATCACCCATCTACTGAACTCACACAAGAATGCTCGAATCTCCAACAATATTTAACCGATCGTATTAAAACTTGAAACCTGCCAGAAGAGTTTGGTTATGAAGGCTCTTGCAAAATTTCAGCAATTTCAAACGAATAGTTACTGATATATAGAATTTTTTTTTCAATTTTCAATGATTTTTTTTTAAATTTTCTAAAAATACTATGTTATGTATTATATATATAAAATGTAATATAATACCAGATTATTCTCCTTACGCCTTCTAGCATTGCTTGCTATGCATATTCCAGGTGAGGAACCTCGTATAAGCGAGAGGAGAGGAAGATTCATTATGAGTCTGGCAGTTTAAGACGTAACACTGCTTTGGTGTTAGATTTGTAATCAATAAACAGTTTTTACAAGTTTAGTTTTTCTGTTAAAAAAAAACGTAATTGGCGCAGTCGGTAGGATACCCAGCACTATTCAATCGATTGAAAACGCGAAAAAGTAGTGTTTCGTTTTAACGAATTCACTGGGTGATCCAAACAAAAAGACACTGTGATACTTCATTTCAAAATCAACGGAGTGCAGCAAGGTGACTAGACCAGTCAGCGAGCAGAGTTTAGCATCAACGAAGCTCATAAGATAAGTTAGGATAAGCAACGAGAAAAAGGAACTTCAAAAGTAGAGGATGACTTTGATGTAAGTTTTCGATCCTTTTAACCATTATCCCTAATATTATCCAATACAAAGAAACCATAGTAATCATAAAAATTGAAGAATTATGTTTCACTTTTAATTAGATTAATTCAATCTATATTTAATATCCATTTATATAATTTTTTAACGAAGATTAGTTTAGGATGAACCCTATCCGAGATAGGTCTCCTTTAAATCGATAAAATATTAGAGTAGAAGTATAGATAATTTCATAGGAATAACAGAAGATATGGCTATCAATCAATTACAAAAATATCATTTAGACTGTGTACCTGAATTTGAAGGTAACCCAGCTACAAGGCCGTTTTTATTCAAGCTAGTGAATATCTCTTGAATAATTTCGCAGATAGACAAAATTTGGAAAACCCTCTAAATTAAGTTCTCCTTTGGTCTATTGTAGGTAAATTATCAGGAATAGCTTTGAATTTAATTGGTAGCAGGGGTAATTTAAATAATTGGGCTACAGTTAAAGCTCTACTTTAACAATTCTTTTCGGATCAAAGAGACGACAATTGTCTAGTAGGGGATTTATTACGTGTTAAACAAGAAAGACAAGAAAGTGCTATAGCTTTCGGTAATAGGGTACAAGACCTTTTAAGTTTACTATTGAATAAAGTTCAATTGTCTGAACCAAACGCAAACAATCGCAGAATTAAGGTTGAAATATACGAACAACAAGCGCTACAATCATTTTTAAGAGGTCTACAGAATAGCTTGCCAATTAGACTCCAAAACCCCCAAAATATAGAACAGGCTATCTCTTTTTGTAATACAAGAAGAAAATTCCAATTATTCTAGAAACTTCTTATCTAATCCTGCATATAACAAACCAGCTAATAAATTGATTAATAAAGCTCCTCAGGCTCAATTTTATCAACCAATGCCGGTTTATCGACCTCCACCAAATTTTATTCCAAACTTTAGAAATAACATGAATTTTAGTGCCAATCAAACTTATTACCCTCAAAATAGAAAATTTGTCCCTAATCAATTTTTCAATAATATCAATCAACGTCCTATTAATCAGTTAGGCATGTATCAACAACGTTCTTTCAATCAATTGGGAGGAAATTATAAAACCAATAATAGTAATACATTTAAATCAGAGCCAATGGATATCTCTTCAGCTAACACTAGGAGGACCTTTAGACCTCACGACAATCGACAAAAAGCAAATTTCGTATCGGAGGAACTGTTTCAACAGAATATAGAAGAAGGTGACGTGACTTCTGAAAAATATTATTATATTCCAGATAACTACGATAATGATGCATTCATAGACCAAAATATCGAAACCGAAGAACATTTCGAACCATTTTTAAAACGTAAAGCTATAATAATAATAATAATAATAATAATAATAATCTTTATTTAATCAAATATCAACAGATGTAGATCACGTCAATACATACCAATACATATGAATACTACCTATAATGAATCAAAATCCCTTTCACTCAAAAAATCCCCAACACTATAATAACATTTTCCAACCAAAAACATTTTTAATCTTTTTTTTTGAATTGCAATAGGAATGCATTTAAAATTTTGAGGAAATTTGTTCCATACTGTGATTATAAAATATACAGCATTCCTTTGTATATAACTAAAATTTGTTTTTTCTCTACTGAGATAATTTTTTCCTCTGGTATTGTATTCATGACTTAATAGTAATTCTTTAAAATCATTGAAGTTGTTGCTTACATACATTACACATTCATAAATAAACAGACTGTACAATGTCAATAAGTTATTGCCAATAAATATATTTCTACAGCTCTCATTGTATTTCATTTTGAAGATAGTTCTCAAGCATCTCTTCTGCATTATGAATATTCTCTCAGCATCAACAGAATTACCCCAGAAAATTATTCCGTACCTGAGTTTGGATTGAACGTAGGCATAATAAGCTGTCAGGGCCGTCTCTTCACTAACTGTATTGGTCAATATCCTCAAAGCATAGCAATATCCTGCAATGCCTGTAGACAGTTTTTCAATTTGTGTTTTCCAACTCAAATCCCCATCGATATATATCCCCAGGAAAGGTACTGCATCCTCTGTCTTGATTACTTTACCATGATATGTCAAGCTTATGGCATCTTTATTTCTTTCCCTAAAGACAAGCAATTTTGTTTTATCGATGTTTATTACCAATTCGTTTCTTTTAAACCACTCTTCAAGATTTTCCAAGTCACATTCAAGCTGATCCTTGCATTCTATCACAGTCTTACGAGACACAATCATGGAAACATCATCAGCAAACATAACCATATCACTGGATGTTACATGAATCAAATCATTGGTATAGATTATGTAAAGTAGAGGACCCAAGATTGAGCCCTGTGGTACACCTCTCTCAACATGTAAGGGATCTGATATTACCTGTTTGCCATTTCTTCCTCTCTCTGTGGTTCTTTGAGTTCTTCTTGTTAAATATGATCTGAAGAGATCTAGTGCAACTCCTCTTACTCCATATTTGTCCATTTTTTCTAGTAGGATGTTATGATTCACACTGTCAAATGCTTTTGTCAAATCAAGGCAAAGAGCTGCTGTCACTTGATTTTTATTCAATGATTTTATGATGGAATTTAGTGCCTGATACATTGCATTTATTGTAGATCTTCCCTGCCTGAAACCACATTGCTGCTTAACCAAGATGTTATTTATTTCAAAAAAATGTAAGACCTTATCAAAAATTATTCTCTCGAAAATCTTGTTGATATTATATAATATTGATATAGGGCGATAGTTATCATAGATGTTTTTATTTCCCTTCTTGTGAATTGGTTTAACCAAAGCTTCTTTGAGTGCCTGTGGATATTCACCTACTTGCAATATTTGGTTGATTATATGAGATAAGGGTTTCACAAGTATTGATGCACAGGTTTTTAATAGGTCAACAGGTATCTCATCATATCCAACTGTTTTCTTGTTTTTTAAGCGCCTTATATAACCTAGCATTTCCTCTTCCAATACTGGCCCCAGAAAGATGCTACTATCGAGTGGTCTAACAGTCTTTGTGTCTGTCTTGTTGCTCATATCAGGTCTTGGAGCAGACTTTAGAAAGAAAGCGTTCATTTCGTTTAATAAATCCTCCTCTGATTTCTCTGGAAACATCTTGAATAATGATTTGTCTTTATCTCTTTCACTTTTGGTTGTATTGTTGATCAATGTCCAAGTGGCTTTGGTCTTATTCTCAGAATTTGCTATGAATGTCATCTCTGCATTTATTTTGGATTGTCTTACTACCTGCCTCAATATATTTGAGTATTTCTTGTAGAACTCCTGTGATATTAAACCGTCCAACATTTTTTCATAAAGATCTCTTTTATGTTTGCTTGACTTTTTTATGCCCGAAGTGATCCACATCCTTTTGAGTCCTTTTTTTAGGTTGAATTTTTTCAATGGAAATATTTGGTTAATTCTCGACTTCAATGTATCGAAGAAATATCCATAGGCTCTATTTGGATTCATCTGCCTCATAACGTTATCCCAAGTGCACTCTTGAAGACTATAAAAGAACTCTTGGAGCTTTGATTTTGAGAAGAATCTTTTCTCAATGATCTCTTTCACGTTTTGTTCTATTGGTGTTACGGTCTCCACTGTTATGTGCTGACCCATATGATCTGACAAGGCCGATGTGAGATTTTTATTGTTTCTAAAATTGGCTGCATTTATGAATATATTGTCAATTAGAGATTTTGTTGTTTCTGTTATTCTAGTTGGCTTGAAAATTGTTTGTTCATAGTTGAAAGATGTTAAGAGGTCTAGAAATGCCGCCCTCGAGCAATCATCATTCAGTAGGTTAATGTTGAAGTCACCACATACTACCACATCATAGTTGGCAAAATTACAATGCACCGCATCGAGCACTTCTTCAAATGTGGTCATAAAGGTTGATAAGTTTCCCAGGCCAGTTCGGTAGATAGACATGACAACCAGCTTTCTTATCTTACTCATGATGCATGATATTTCAATCTCGCATTCTATACTCATATCTTTTATGAATGGTACATCCTCAAAATCCTGCAGAGTATCCCCTACCAAAATACATGAACCCCCATGCACAGACGTCACCCTCGAGCAACATGACACAACCTGATAATGCTTTTTTTTTAAAAATGCTCTTCTCCCTTGCTGAGCCATGCTCAGTCAAACACACAAGGTCTGGGATTTCTTCTAATGATTCTATAAATACCTCCAATTCAAGAATTTTATTTCTGACACATTGTATATTTTGATGTATTATATTTATGCTTTTATTCAATTCTCGATACAAACCGAAAAAATCCAAAATTTTAACCCAGGAACAAGTTCAGAAATTCATTTTAGAGGCCCCAGATGACATCTTTTTATCGACGAAAGTAAGTAGATATAGATAAAATAGTATTACTTGAAATGCATAAAATACGAAATATACAATTTTTGATTAAAATTATATAAAAATCAAAACCATACTTTGTTTCATTTTATTGTAATAATCCATTTGTAACATTACCGCACGCTACAGCAGTGCGGTAATAATATTACCGCACTGTTATTTTCTAATTGCTTAGCAACTGCCCACTATTCTGGAATGTAGAGCTTTGCGCATAGAAAACAGGTCAAAATAGTGTCACTTTTCCCACGATCGAAGAAGAAAAATATTATCAAAATTCTGTTAGAGAAGCTCCATTCATGATAAGAACTGCTCATAAAACGACATTCCATAAATTAGCAGCTCGTATTCCTCTTCCTAAGATACTCAACACTAAAGAATTCTACGAGTTTCATATTTTCGAGTTCAATGCACAATATGATGGTCTCATAGGAATGGATTTGCTGAAACATCTAGGAATTCTAGGATCTAGGAGCTCAAAAGAAAAATGTTCTTATCACTCAACATGCGACAATTCCTATTTATTTGCAACGTACGCGACCTAAGAAGTTCAACCTTCAACCGAGCAGTCAACACAACGTAAAGGTACCCATACACCCAACGGATTTACAGGAAGGTATAGTAAATTATCTGCAAATAAAAACCAGGAGTTGAAATTCCACAATCTTTGGTAAAAATTGAGGGAAATGAAGCAATGTTAACGATTACCAATTCTACTGAAGAAATCCAAAATATACTTATAAATCCACTTCAAGTCGAAGAATTGGGAAATGTAGGCCTACAGACGGAAATTAATTCCTCAGTTAGTATAAAGGAAATTCTGAAAGAAGATGTAACGAATTTACGTTTAGATCACTTAAACGAAGAAGAAAGAGCAGCTATCAAAAATTTATGCTATCAATACAGAGATATTTTCTATTCCCCAAAGTTACCTTTAAGTTTTACAGGCCTTGTAAAACATGAAATACAAACTACCGATAACAAACCAATATTCAAAAATTGGTTCAAGCACTGACGTGAAGTCAGGAGCTTTTGCGCGTATGTTCTATTGTCCATTCTCCTGTAATGAACACTCTTCTTAATCGAATTTACCATGATGAATTCTATTGTCTATTCTCCTGTATTGGACACTCTTCTCAATCGAATTCACCATGATGATTTTTATTGTCTATTCTCCTGTATTGGAGACTCTTCTTAATCGAATTTACCAAGATGAATTCTATTGTCCATTCTGGAGAGTATGGACAATAGAACATACGCGCAAAAGCTCCTGACTTCACGTCAGTGCTTGAACCAATTTTTTTTTATTTATAATATCATTTAAATTAATATTGTTGGACGTTACTTTGAAAGTTCTAAGCTATTAGAAGTATTCCTACCTATTTTATTCTGTAAAGTCTATAATTCAAGAAACATTGTTGAAGTATATTGTTTTTTTATTTATAATATCATTTAAATTAATATTGTTGGACTTTACTTTGAAAGTTCTAAGCTATACTGACTTACAGCAAAAATATTATAAAGAAAATAAGCAATTGGATAGTCAAACTATCATTTTAATAAAATGATGCATTTTTATTGTTCAAATAAAGATATTTTGATAACTTACAAGAATTTCTTCATTCAATGGTATTTCAAAGAACTAATTACAGTTTTAAATATTTAATAAAAAAACCTTTTTAATTCTTCATAATCATTACAAGAATGTCTGTCGATATGGAATATGGTAATAATTTGACATTTGAACACATCGTTTAATGCATAATCAATTTCAATACTTTTGTCACTCGTTGATGAGATGAGATATCTGAAATTATAGATAAACTCTGAATATTCCATTCAATATTGAAATATTAAAATTAAATTTCCACTTATTCATTTGTATTTCAAGATAATGAACGTTTGAAGGTTATGATTCATGTAAATTGTCTGTGAAAATTTGTTTTCATGGGTTAGGGGAAAAGAGTTATTGTGAAAATAAGATTCATTTATTTAGATACCAATATATATATTGTTTTATACTATCTACTAAGGGCCGATTTATTCAACCTCTCCGTAAAGTATTCGTCAACTATGTGCTCGTTGAATTTACTGATCCCCTTTAAAGTGAACATTTACAGATTACTTTCCTTTCGGTAAGGCTACTTGACAGTTTACAGGTCGTAAAATATATCAGCCCTCAGTGAACAAAAAAATTGTATACCTCACTGAAGCCGTAATACAAACAAAGGAAATAATTTCGAATAAAACTCTATTAACATATTCGATTATTTACTTCAAGAGAGATCAAGAATAACATTCATTTTGAAAATTCAATACTACATCAAGCAGCATGCAATACGCATTTTTTCGAGTTTGGACCACTGCTGCCCACATAATCATGGAGGATTCGTGAAACACTGCAGGGAGGATAAATACTTGTATATAGATTATTATTAAAATATGATAACTGACTTTCTCCGTTTCCTTATATACTACTTCTCGTTGTAAAATATACTTGGATTTTCCTCCGCAACACTAGGATACATCATTTTCAAAGTTAGCGTTGAATTATCAAGCCATTCTATTATAATATTAGTAAAATCTGTTCTTCAGAGGTATTCATTGTTAAGCATGCTAAGCAACAAGCATTTAAGAAACATATACCTGAAGTTCCACGGGAAAACAATATACATAATATATACCTACACACATGTTATATTGCATCACCTTCTACTCCTATATTTTAAAATATTCTGCAATTAGAAAAATTAAAATGTTTCGTTAAAAATGCCTATTATATAGGTACACGCTGGCATCCAAACACCCTGATGATGGATCGTAAGAGACCCATGATATCAGGAAAACAGAAAAGTGTTCAAAATTCACTGGTCTAAGCGTAATTCAACTGTTTTTTTTTGTGCAATAGTATTATGCAAATGTTATGTGTAAACAGGTAAAAGTGGCTAAGGGCCAAATCTGAATAATAGGGTAGGTGGAGAAGTCATTTGAAATGTAATTCATGCAGTTTTGCTTGCTAATGACATGTTTATGATTATACTAACCATTCTAGATCTTCCCTAAGGAAATCCCACAGAAGCTCCTAGGGGAGTCAGTTTTGTTCTGTATATATTTTATTAATGTATCCTTACGACAGCTTAGGCAAGTCACTGGGTGGTTTTCACCTAAGTACATGATGAATAGAATACTTATCCCATAATATATATAGCTTCGGCAAAATGACAAAACAGAATTGAGTGTAAAATGTAAAATTTTGAGTTGGCTTTATTTTTTATAGTCATAGCCTACTCATAACAACCACTTCCTTAGTAGATTGCGGAACATATTTAAATGCACCTTGAATCGAGCATTTACGGTTTATTTCGTTCACTCCCTGATTTATCGTTCACTCTCGAATTTCAAAACGAGAATATCTTGAAACTTGCTTATTGCAGATACGTCCCTTTGTCATTTCAACGATATGAGAACCACCAACAATTTGTTTGAATAGAAACACTAGATTTTCTTCTTGGCTATTCCACTCTTGAACTTTAAAAATTTTAGTGTTCATGTCATCTTGGTTGCCTCTTATCAATATTAAATTTTCTCATGAGATATACTTAATCTTCACAAATATTCAATCGACTAAGTTCCATATACCTTGTTTTTAAGAATTCTATCTGCAGTAACTCCAAGAGTAACTCATGCATTCTATTTGTCGAAAAGCACTACTTTTTTGCTCTACGTCAACTGGACCTTAATTCATTCCAACCTGAAAGGAAATATCAGATATCTTCTTTCTGAACAACTTTTCCACAGTTCTCCATAATTTGGAATTTCTTTCACATACGTAAACAATATTTCTAGATTCCTCCAATCTTCAAATACAAGGTAATCTCGATTATTTTCAACGGAAGGAATACTCGTTCGTACTTCGTGGATTGAGAATATTTTGTTTACGTTTTGTATTTGTGTTTTGATCAGATTCAGATTCGATGTTGAGGTTAAAACGGGGCGCATGCGTAGATCAGAATGTAGTTTGTAGTATATCCATTAATCGTGAATCATTCTCAAAAATACTACACAAGCAAGTTACCGATCACTGCTAATATTTATTATTTACCAGAAATTCATCACAAATCGAAACTATTTAAATTAGAAATGTCAATTTTTACATGACTAACCCGGACTTAGCCATTTAACCCTGCTATTTTGCCGGGTTAAATTTTTATAGTTTTAACCCAGGGTTAGGCTCTAACTCTTGAAGGTGCAAGACCTATTATCAATTTAACCCTAGGTTTAGAGTTAATCCGGATTTAATTAGATAACCCGCATTCGTGCAAGTGGGCCTTAGTGGCCTACATGGCCTAAAATTCCTCTCTACCCATCACAAGATTTAATATCCACAAATGAGCCTCTCACCTTACAAGATCAGAAGCCTTCAGCAAAATTTCAGCGATATCATATTACAAATAATACATAACCTTTCAAAAGTCTCCTCTCGCAAATATACTCCTCTGAAGGCACATGGATCTCTTGAAGAAGAATCGCCTTCTCTATTTCTCAAAGATATTCACTCTTGTTCATAGAAATCCCTTCAATATTTAGTTGCCTCCTCCTAAGACCTTCCTTGGACACAATTCGAATTTACCATGGTAAATTCGAATTAAGAGTGTCCAATACAGGAGAATGGACAACATAAATTACCATGGTAAATTCGATTAAGGGTGTCCAATACAGAAGAAGGGACAATAGAACATACGCGCAAAAACTTCTGACTTCACGTCAGTGCTTGAACCAATTTTTTTTTTCGTGATTTTTTTTTAATTTTCTAGGGGTGCGGTTCTTAAAATTTTTTTTTTCGTCATTTTTTTCAAATTTTCTAGGGGTACGGTTCTTACAAAATTTTAAACACGTCTTTATGTTGATTTTCTACTACTAGTTACCAAGCTTCAATTCAATCGAATATTTATTTTTTGAGTTATCAAGGAAATAATATTCCAGGTGGATATAACTCGGAAACCGATTATGCCCAAACGAACTCAACTCTCCCTATCGGATACGCAACCTACCCTGAAAATTGCAAGTCCCTATCTCCTTTCGTTCGAAAGTTGTCGAGGCAACGGTCACCCATCTACTGAACTAACACAAGAATGCTCGAATCTCCAACAATATTTAACCGATCGTATTAAAACTTGAAACTTGGCAGTGGAGTTAGGTTATGAACGCTCTTGCAAAATTTCAGCAATTTCAAACGAATAGTTACTGATATATAGAATTTTTTTTTATTTTCAATGATTTATTAAAAATTTTCTACAAATGCTATCCTCACCAAATTTTGCAAACATTTTCGCGTTGGCATTCTACAACCAATAACCATGTTTGAATTCAATCGGTTCATTATTTTTCGAGTAAATGAGGAACAAAAATGGGTTCAAGCCCTGTGGACAGGAGCTTTCTGGCGCTCTAGTTCAAACAGACAAATTATATCTGGTATTGGTTTCTCAGAGTTGGGAATTATATCAATGTATTCATATGATAGAACTGCATCATAAAGGAAATTCAATCCAAATAATAGTTTATTTATCAAGATTAAATGAGCAATCATGAGAATGAGAACTGCACCACATTTTCAATTTTTTTTTTGACACTTTGCCGTAATCTGGTCAATACAAAACTTCACGTGCGTATGAAGGTCATGATTCTACAATTTGGTGCTAAATTTCAGATAGATCGAGTGATCGGTTTCGGAAATATTCATAAAAAATATTTTTACTAAAATCGGCCATAACTCCGAAACCCCTTGATGGTTTTCGCCCATTAACGAACTTGTCCGAGATATTTACGCTCCAAAACCACCTTGCAATTTTCAATCCGCTAACTCCTTTCGTTCGAGAGTTATCGTGCCTACGGCCGGTCGGCCGGCCGGACAGAATCGATTTCGCACTCGAATTCTTGATCAGTGAGTCGAACCAAATCATTTGAGACCATTTTCAGCCAAAAATTCCAAAAAACAGACACTTGGGCAAATTGATAAGCACTCTGTTCCGAGGAACTAGAGCGCCAAAAAAACAAGTTTCGTATGACAATTGCCCAAAACAGGTTTAAAGTACCTACAAATAGTAGGTATTCCATAAAACATGTATAAAAGAAGATAAGTAATAATAAATTACCTTGTAATCGATCAAAAATTTCCTGATCTACGTTCACCAAATTTTCTCCTCTCTCGAACTACAGAATTATGCTTCCAATATTTACGTAATATTTTCGGGTGAGGTCCCCGTTGCATCGCTAAAATACGAGTATTTCAACACCAATATTCTTGAAGTTACAATATTCCCTTCTGTCAAGTTGACTTTATGACAATTCATACATAGAATATACATAGAATAATTATATCAATCTGTGAAATACGATTTACATTGAAATTTTGAAAAATCATATCTCCGAAAGTATTAGCTTGTTAGAGTTAAAAATGATATGAATGGATTCTTATGATAAAACTGCTCATTAAAAAAAATTTAATTTGGAATTTGTTCTGTAAAAAAAATGTTTTTTTTGTTACTCCGAAACCATCTGTCCGATTTTGCCCAATAACGAACTTAGCCGAGATATTTATCCCCCAAACCTACTCTGAAAATTTCAACTCTCTAGCTCATTCCGTTCGAGAGTTGTCGTGCCTACGGCCGGGCGGACCGGCCGGACGGCCGGACAGAATGAATTTCGACCACGGATTCTTGATCAGTGAGTCGAACCAAATCGTTTAAGACCATTTTCATCGAAAAATTCGAAAATTACAGACATTTGGGCAAATTGATAAGCACTCAGTTCCGAGGAATTAGAGCGCCAAAAACCACCAAATTTCAGAAAATTTCAGATGGCTATAACTCTAAAACCGTTGGGCCGATTATGCTCATAAACAAACTCAAATGTCGCATTCAGATGCACAACCTAACCTGAAATTTTCAAGCCGCTATCTCTTTCCGTTCTCAGGTTATCGTGACAACAAAAATATTTTTTAATAATTTTCTAGCGATACGATTCTCACAAAATTTCACAAACGTGCTTAGGTTTACATTCTACAACTATTCACCAAGTTTCAATTCGATCAGATCTATATTGGTTGAAAACAAAATTATTACTAGGAAACCACTGGGCTGATTATGCCCATTAACGAACTTGTCCGTCGTATTGAGATGCGCCACCTACCCTGAAAATTTCAAGTCGCTAGCTCTTTCCGTTCTCAAGTTATCGTGGCAACGGCCGGACGGCCGGCTGGACAGAATCAAATTTGACCTCGAATTCTTCATTGGGGAGTCGAACCAAATCGTTTGAGACCATTTACGTAAAAAAATTCGAAAGTTACAGACATTTGGGCAAAATGATAACGCGATGTTCCCCAGAACATACGCGCAAAAACAAGTGAAAGAGTTACTAGCCAATGACATCATTCAGACTTCAAATAGTCCATGGAGCAGTCCTGTAATTATTGTTCCAAAAAAATTGGATTCTTCTGGAATACAGAAGTATCACATGGTAGTAGACTATCGTGCGTTGAATGAGAAGACAATAGATGACCAATATCCTTTGACAAACATTGCTGATCTTTTTGATGAATTGGGAAAATGTGTATACTTTTCCACCCTTGATTTAGCTTCAGGATACCATCAGATAGAGATGCATCAGAGAGACATTCCTAAAACAGCCTTCTCCACGCCTAGAGGACATTACGAATACAAGCGACTCCTGTTTGGTTTGAAGAATGCCGCTAGGACTTTCGAGAGAGTGATGGACAACATCTTGAGAGGTATACAAAATGAGGCTTGCGTAGTTTACTTAGACGATATAATTATCTTCTCCACCTCATTACAAAAACATAAAGAGAAACTGAAAAAAGTATTCGAAAGATTAAGAAATGCTAATTTCAAGGTTCAGATGGATAAGTCTGAATTTTTAAGGAGAGAAGTAAAATTTCTAGGACATATAGTTACAGCAAAACCAAATCGACAAGAAATTCAAGCTGTTATAAAATTTCCCTTACCCAAATCTAATAAGGAATTGAAAGGATTTTTAGGATTAACAGGTTATTACAGAAAATTTATAAAAGATTACGCTAAGATTACGAAACCACTCACCCAATGTTTAAAGAAAGGTAACAAAATTGAACATAACCAAGAATTCATGAACGCTTTTAATAGATGTAAAGAAATATTAACTAACCCACCATTGTTAGAATATCCTGATTTTTCGAAACCATTTATTGTTACTACTGACGCTTCTAATGTAGCCATCAGTGGGATATTATCACAAGGGATCGGATCAGACCGTCCTATTTGTTTTGCATCCCGAACACTTAGTTCTTCAGAACTTTAGTCCGTTTAACATGATACTATAACAAGGTAGGTTTGAGTATCATGTCCGTTTAAGATATATTGACATCAAGGGTGGCTTTGGAAAATCGAAATTCAGTTGGCAACGGTCGGTCTAGTTATATTTCAAGTCACATAATTTAGGTTGTTCGCATTGAAAGTAACCATGAGCTGATGAACTGTCATTTATTATTTATTTCTTACAATTTGTATATAACGAAAATCGAACAATTTGGGATAGTTTTCACATGTGTGTTTATAATTAATCGTACCGAGTTTGAGTATTTCCGCATCCTTGTGCTATTAAAAAGGTCTGGAATTGATTACGATACCTCCCGCCTAACAAAAAGGGAACACGAAGCAGTATAAAGATGTTACTGTGAATTCTTCAGGCAATCTGTAGATATTACCGCCAGAACAAAAAGGGAACACGAAGCAGTATAAAGATGTTACTGTGAATTCTTCAGGCAATCTGTAGATATTACCGCCAGCATTGCTGTTCCAGGTAAACTGTTATTCAACCACTAAGAGTGTATGCTGATTATTACATTCGCCATAATATTTCAGATTTCTTCAAGTAGGTACTGTTCGAAGAATTCTTAGGAAAAAAGAGGAAAGCACATCATTAAAACCTGGCAGCTGCTGTGGAAGAACTCCTGTGATATACGACTTTACATTTAAAGAGATATTACATTAAATTCGCGGTTAAATTAAAGTTTTTTGAAAATTCGAGAGAGCACTTCACTGAAGGTTTTCTTTGATTAGTTCTTTCCTTCATGAGCTCTACGAACTAAGCAAATCAAAGTTTTAAATAGAATTTTAAATCATTAATTTTTTCAATATAAATTATAATACTAAAACGACAATTCATAGGAAAATGGCAAATAATCTTTTCTGTTCCTAGTTGCAATTGAAATTCATAAATCTCACAGCTTATGTAAAAAAAATGTACATAGTAAAGTTTTGGTTCTGATTCTTTTTTGTGGAAAAATAAACACTTGAACTATAAGATATCATTGCATAAAGATTATAATATTTTACAAGCTGTTACTTTCCAAGTTAAATCAAGACACAAATAGTAAGTCTGTTTAAACACTGATAAATTAACTATTCTTCCAAAATAATGCTCCATTATTCAACCACCTCTCAATATATATATTCTTTTGACTGAGAGCTGTATATGTGTTAGCAGAGGTTAGCAAGAGCTTAGGGAAAAACCTCAGCAAAAAACCCTTTCTCCCCGTGAGTGTGGTGATTTGTAACTATTGTTTACAAAATTTGCAGAAATTTAAAAATATTGATGGGGACATATTTCTTCAATGTGGATTCCCTCGTCAAAAAACGGATAGGTTTCTCAAGGTACCCACCCGAAACTCAACCTGAAAAATGAAAAGACAAGAGGAGGAAACGAACAAATTAAAAATAATACATAACCTTTCAAAAGTCTCCTCTCACAAAAATACTTCTCTGTAGGCGAATGGGATCTCGTGGAGAAGAATCGCCTCCGCTAGTTTTCCGAAGATATTCATTCTTGAAATCCCTTCAATAATTGAATTCAAAAATGAAAATGTTGCTCGTAAGGCCAGGAGGGTCTCTTTCAAAACCAGGTCTGACCGGTCCAAGTCCAAGCGATGATTGTTCAGAACTTCAGATGTTCGAAGCCCGCTACAGGGCCCTTAATAAGGGCTATCATCTCCCATAGACATATATTTTACTTTATATTGTATAAAAGAATGAAGAAATGCGCCGGACAAATTACGACATATGTCATGATGACATACACCTCTCAATAATTTATACTGATGAAGTAATAATAATACATAATATTTATTAACATTATATTAATGAAATTATTCAATAACCAATATGGATTTAATAAATGAAAAGTGAGTTTCTTATGGGCTTTTACACCTTGATTGATTCTCCAATGGCTTTGGATAAAGAACCTAAGTTCTAAGATATATTCCGCCGTATTCACAAAGCATCAAATCTCCGTTAAGTCCTAACTGAGGTCCTCGGTTAAGGATAAATAAGAATCGCAACCTCAGTTAACGTATGTAACGGTGGTGAAACAGGCCTGTTTCACGTTAACTGAGGTTGCGATTCTTATTTATCCTTAACTGAGAACCTCAGTTAGGACTTAACGGAGATTAAATGCTTTGTGAATACGGTGGATTTATGCACTTGAATATCATGTCAAAAGGTTCTACATCCCGCATTAAAAAAAATATCCAATTATTGGATATCGAATCACCATGGTAAATTCGATTAAGAGTGTCCAATACAGGAGAACAGACAATAGAATTCCCCATGGTACATTCGATTAAGAGTGTTCAATACAGGAGAATGGACAATAGAACATGCGCGCAAAAGCTCCTGACTTCACGTCAGTGCTTGAACCTATTTTTTTTTCGTGAAGTCAGGAGCTTTTGCGCGAATGTTCTATTGTCCATTCTCCTGTATTGAACACTCTTAATCGAATTTACCATGGTGAATTCGATTAAGAGTGTCCAATACAGGAGATAGACAATAGAATTCACCATGGTAAATTCGATTAAAAGTGTCCAATACAGAAGAATGGACAATAGAACATACGCGCAAAAGCTCCTGACTTCACGTCAGTGCTTGAACCAATTTTTTTTTTCGTGAAGTCAGGATAGAAAGCAATGATGAAAAAATCAACAAATTATTGTCTACCTTCAATTCTTCTTTAGGAGAAGAATACATAATTATTCTTGAAAAATATTACTGGAATTAATGTCATATTTAAATAATCCAAGTAAAGAAAATTATAAGTTTAGTTACTAACATATTGAATGACATTCAATTGAATTCCAGTAATATTCAATTACTTATTCTTAACCAATAAATGTCCATTGATAAATCTAAAGGTGATGAGGTGAAACATAAAGATATATTCTCAGTAGTGATAGAAAAACTGGCCTAAAATTCCTCTCTACCCATCACGAGATTCAATATCCACAAAAGAGCCTCTCACCTCACAAGATCAGAAAGTGTGGTTAATTTAAAATTAAGTTTTGAAGCCTTCAGCAAAATTTCAGCGATATCATATTAAAAATTATACATAACCTTTCAAAAGTCCCCTCTCACAAATATATTCCTCTGAAGGCACATGGATCTCTTGAAGAAGAATCGTCTTCTCTATTTCTCAAAGATATTCACTCTTGTTCATAGAAATCCCTTCAATATTTAGTTGCCTCCTCCTAAGGAGGATCTGTTTCAAAACCAGGTCTGCCCGCTAATGTAGGGCTATCATCTCCCATAGATTTGTGATGAAATAACATGATTTTCCCAAGAACAAAACAAAAACGCGCAAAAATATGTCATCATGACATTCATATTTTTGAAGGTTCTCGCAAAAATACGACCATAGAGAACATATCATACGACGATTCGCACCCAGCTACCGAACTCACAAAAGGCTGCTCGGTTCTCCATTAATATGGATCCGATCGTGTTCAAACTTGGAACTCTGTAGTAGAGTTAGGTTCTGAAGGCTCTTCCAAAATTTCAGCCATGCCGGACGAATAGTTTATGATATATAGAATTTTTTTTCAATTATTTTCAATATTTTTTTTGAAATTTTCTAGTTATACCAACCTCAAGAAATTCTGCAAGAATTTTTGCGTTGGCATTCTACAACTAATAACCATGTTTGAATTCAATCGGTTTTGTATTTTTCGAGTTAATGAGGAACAAAAAACAACCAAATTTCAGATGGCTATAACTCTAAAACCGTTTGGCCGATTATGCTTATAAACGAATTCAAATGTCACATTCAGATGCACAACCTAACCTGAAAATTTCAAGCCGCTATCTCCTTCCGTTCTCAGGTTATCGTGTCATACATAATATTTTTTAATAATTTTTATAAAATTTTCTAGAGACACGATTCTCACAAAATTTCACAAACGTGCTTAGGTTTATATTCTACAACTATTCACCAAGTTTAACTTCGATCGGATTTATTTTGGTTGAAAACAAAATTATTACTCGGAAACCATTGGGCCGATTATACCCATTAACGACCTTATCCGTCGTATTGGGATGCGCCACCCACCCTGAAAACTTCAAGTCGCTAGCTCATTCCGTTCTCAAGTTATCGTGGCAACGGCCGGACGGCACCACAGAATTAAATTTCAAATTTGGGCAAAATGATAACGCGATGTTCCCCAGAACATACGTGCAAAAAGGGCCTGACATTATTTCGTGTAGCGAAAGGAGGGAACTTATTCAGGAACCTGACCTCATAGCTGAAGTAACGGTAAAGCAATTGCAGCGAAAATACTACTTTCCTTTGATGCAGAAACACGTTGCAAAATTTATAGCAAATTGTGAAACTTGTAAGAAGTGCAAGTATACGAGAGGAATCCACCGCATATAGGAATTGTGTTAACTGACACGCCCAGGAAGTCTTTTGAAAAAATACATGTAGATATTTATACGCTAGAGAATTAAAAATGTCTTACTCTAGTAGATTCATTCACTAAATTAGGACAAGCTGTGTTGGTCAAATCAAAGAACGCAGTAGATATATTTAATGGACTAATAAAATATTTTTGTTATTATGGAATTCCAGAATTTATATGTTCCGATCAAGGTATGAAATTCTACAGCCAATCAATCCAGGAAATGCTGGATACTCACAAGATAAAAATTCACTTCATCACTGCAAATCACCCCGAATCTAATGGAATTGTAGAAAGGTTTCATTCAACAATAGCAGAACACATTAGAATATTAAGAATGTATTCGAAAGACCCTATTGATCAATTAATGAAATATGCTATAATCGGATATAATAATTCAATACACTCGACTACGAATTTCGGCCTTTGGAATTAACTTTCGGTCATACTAAACTTAGAGACCCTTTCGACATAATATATGACAAGCAAATGTATTATGATAATTCGCAAAGACCTAAGGAATTGTTAAATATAGTTTACAATAATATTAATAAGCAACTGGTTCAAAACAAAGAAACTACTGTTCAAAAACAAAACAGAGCAGTCAATAATCCTTTTCAAGTAGGCCAAATAGTCTATGAAACGAGTTACAAATTTGCTAGAAAGAAAATAGGAGAAAAATTTTATGGTCCCTTTAAAATTGATAAATTACTACCTGGTAATAAAGCTCTTATTCAGAAAATACAAGGAAATGAGTGTGCGAAAAATTTAGGACCTAAGACAGCCTATTGTTTCAGATACTTCATTGCCTCCTGTTTCTGTCTACGAACCATCTACGTCTCAGCAAACGAGGGAGTAAATTTTCGTCTTATAACAGACAATCCCGGCTTATTAACTTTAAAATTAGGTTCAGCAAAAAACATTATAGACCATTGGATGATAATTGAAGTTATAGATTTAGAAATAATCCATAAGGGTTATATGAACTTAGTAGGGAATTATAATAGATTAGAATTACTTTTTGAATCTTTAAAGATATCAGAACTAGAACCAGAAATATTTAACTATAAGCATTTATTAGAATATTAGATTAAGGATGCTCGTAGAAAATTCGAACAGATCTCATTAGGATCCAACGACAGAAGTAGAAGAGGTCTTATAAACGGACTTGGAAGTGCATGGAAATTTATTACAGGATATTTATACCAACCAAACTGATGCGGAGAAATATGACAAAGCTTCGAAGATTTGAAACATTATCAAAATAAATTCGTTTCAGTAGGAAACAGCCAAATTAGTATTGTCGAGAAAATGTTACACACCTTTAATCTTTCTATTGTAAAGTTACACCATGATGAAGAGATATTGGAAAACCGATTACTTTCACTAGAAAAGAAAATACAAAATCTCACTTCCGAAATTTTTATATTGAATGAATACGAAGTAGCCAATTCAACTTTTTATCATTTTATGGTTTCATTAGATATAATCATTAATATTCTGTCTGAGACTGAAAATTCCATATCTTTTGCTCATGCAAATATTCTGCATGTCACTTTGATAGAACACGAACATTATTTGTCATTAGAATTAAACAAAATCGCTTCACATCTGAACCAAGTTGAGCTACGCTTTAACCCAAACGATGATATTTTTTCGTACTATGCAATAATCAGAGTCAGGGGATATATAAGTAAGGGCAAAGTCATTTTTATTTTAGAAGCACCATTAGTAGAGAATCTGAGTTATGATTACTTTGTGCCCTATGCACTTCCTATATCCAATGAAAACTCCTTTCTAATTATTGTCCCACGGAGAAAATTCCTCATCCTTAATGAAAACTACTTTTCATTCACCGATAACACCTGTAAATTGGCCAAACAAAGTAGCTCTATTTGTGTGAAGAAACGAAGTCAACGATCGGAGAAAGTAATCCTTGTGAAGTGGAGCTATTGATGTTTCCTGACAAGCAGAACCACTGTAATCAGATTACAAGTTCTTTGAAAACTACCAAGATCCAAAAGCTTCAGGAAAATTACTGGATGTTAGTTGCAGTAAACAAGACAACTGTAACAACTTTTTGCGGACCAATGATGAGAAGAAATCGATTTTCGGTACATATTTGGTGTTCCTACCAAATAATTGTGAGGTGCGCATAAACGAGCATATTTTAAGAAATAGTGGACTAAGTGAAATCGAATTGAAAATGGTGAATCTCCCTAATATTGAAATTCCTAATACTGCCCAAACTCTGAATAATAAAGTGTCATCGATGCCACTAAAGTTGGATAATTTGAATTTGAACGATATGAAAAAAATCGTAACAACTTTAGAAAATACGAAAGTTCAATTAGGTTCTATAGAGTACCCTATGTTTAATTTTAATAATATTAGTTCGTACAAAATTGTGATTTATCTTATGATCTTTGTAGTCTTAATCTATTTAATTTTTGTTAAATATAAGATGTGTTTAAGTAAAAGGAAAGAATATCCTCAACTCAGGGTTGGAGATCCTATGAAGGATATAGAGTTGAAAAATTAGTGTGTTACCCCATAATTTTTCTCTTAGGCATGGAGGTGTTATGTATTATACAGGGTGTAACTAAATAAGTGTAAAATATTTAAGGGGGTGATTCCTCATCGGAAAAAAGATAGGATCTTTCATATAAAGAAACTTCATTAGAGCATCCCTTGCTAAGATACAGCCCCTTAAAGGAGGTACAGAAAATTTGTTTAATGATTTTTTTCACAAGCACTAAAAAAAGTCACAATATTGAAATTAACCTGATATTTTCTAATACCAAAAAGACACTTAGCCAGTAATTTATTTGGTTTATCCCATGGTTGTAAGGGGTGGAAAACGCAACCCCTAAAATTTATTTCCAATGTAACTTTTTGTCTTATTAGTTGTTTACCATTTTAAAATTTATTACCGATAACCTGTTTCATTCTAAACAAAAAATGTCTGTTGAATGTTTTGCCCAAAATAAAGTAGATTGCAGCAAAACATTATTTTACGAACAACTACAGAGATACATCGTCATAAATGCGATCTGAATTTATTGTTATTTTGTAGTTTCTACCTGCATTACATGATACAAAAAATTCGAAGAACATTTTTTGTTTAGAATGAAACAGGTTATCGGAAATAAATTTTAGAATGGTAAACAAATAATAAGACAAAAAGTTACATTGGAAATAAATTTTAGGGGTTGCGTTTTCCACCCCTTACAACCATGTGATAAACCAAATAAATTACTGGCTAAGTGTCTTTTTGGTATTAGAAAATATCAGGTTAATTTCAATATTGTGACTTTTTTAGTGCTAATGAAAAAAATTATTAAACAAATTTTCTGTACCTCCTTTAAGGGGCTGTATCTTAACAAGGGATGCTCCAATGAAGTTTCTTTTTAAGAAAGATCCTATCTTTTTTTCGATGAGGAATCACCCCCTTAAATATTTTACACTTATTTAGTTACACCCTGTATATATAAAATGTAATATAATA